>JAUPFV010000001.1:26577151-27177151 GCA_036936605.1 Limnanthes douglasii subsp. nivea | reverse complement strand
TATTATGGTCATACCAAACCACACCTAGAACAGCGACGCAAGAATCACCTTACGCATTCGTGTACGAGATGGATGCAGTAATTCCAGCAGAAACCATGTTCCCTTCTTTCAGGTTCGGTCATTACGAGGAAAGCAGCAACGATAAAAATCGGGCTTTGGCTCTAGATTTGATAGAAGAAAAGCGAGCAAGGGCTCATCTCAGTTCTTTACATTATCAGACCCTGATGAGAAGCAGGTCTGCCTTAAAAATTCAAAGAAGAGATTTCAAAGTTGGGGACAAAGTTTTACGAAAGGTTTTCCTCCACACCAAAGACAAACGTCACGGAAAGTTAGCGCCAAATTGGGAAGGACCGTACCAAGTAATGGAGAAGACAAAGCCAGGAACTTATCGTTTAAAAGATAAATTTGATCGTCCCCTGCGCCTCCGGTGGAACATCGAGCATCTTAAATTGTATCTAGAATGATTTGTAATTTTTGTCTCTCTAATTCTTGATTGTAAAAAGAACTTTAGTCGGGGGCACACTCTTTCCTACCCTGGTGGCGCGGGGAGGTTTTAATGAGGTGTCTACTTAAACCGACCCCTTTCTAGTAAATATTCAGAGTCTAAAAATAAGCGTACAAAATATCGAAGCCATTAAAGGGGTTTTTCAACTTCCAAGTTGATCAACAAAATGTCGAACCCATCAAAGGGGTTTTTCAACTTTCAAATTGATCTACAAAATGCCGAACCCATCAAATGAGTTTTTTAACTTTCAAGTTGATCAACAAAATATCGAACCCATCAAGGGGTTTTTCAACTTTTAAGTTGATCTACAAATTTAAGATGTAATTAAATACATTAAACAGTTAGCAACTAAAATTGACCACTTCCAATTGCAAAACAGACGTAAATAAGTTCGGATAAAAATCGGCCATAAACAAGGTGCAATTTACAAAATAGAAATCCGGTGACAAAAATAAGTTAGAAGCAAAGAAAAGACAACATAAAATATGGGTTAATAAATATCAGGCATCAGAAAAATCATCAGAAGGGTCGGACTCGTCAATAGCATGGTCGGAGCAGTCGACGCCCTCAGGGCGATCTTCTTCAGGAACGTCAAGCCACATCGACCCAAGTGGCATCTGAGGCCACAAAACATGGAAGTTCAGGACATAACCGACCCTCGCATCGGCAACCTGTTGATCCATGAACTTTTTGCACTTAACTCCAAAAGCATGATTTTCATCTTTGCTCTGGTCAAGAGCCGTTTGGAGCCTCTATACTTGTTTGGCCATTCTCTTGGACCGGCAGCGAAGAAATTCGTTCTGAATTTTCTGAGCAGAAAGTTCTTCGACGGCCCTGGTACGATTCTCTTCGACCTCAGAAAGGGTTTTCTCCCACTGCTCTTCCTTCGCACCAAAAGTTTTAACGATAGCCTCAGCAGAATCGGCTCGTCTTTTAATAAGGTCAACCGATTCCTGCGACTTCTTAGCTTGGGACGAGATACTCCTCTTGACTTCGGCAAGCTCCCTTTGAAGTTTCAATACTTATCTTTCTTTTTGGGCTATAAGGGCAAGCAGGGTCTGCGGAAAGTTAGCTAGAACATTTAAATCCTGAAGGAAGAAAGAGTTCGAACTCTGGGCACGGACGGGCAGAAGTGCGGTGTCATGATGCACTGAAGTTCCTTGTCCTGGAGGGATATGACCTTCTGAGTTCACCTTTTTCTCGAGGCTGCCAACGGGAGTAGGAAGTTTCGTAACCTCAAAATGTTCGAACATTAAGGGTATGATAGTTTGTTCGTTGACAGGGTCGACATAGACCTCATGAGCAATGGCTTTCCCCTTGGACTTTTTGCTTTAGGAGGAATTGTCTCCCTCTTCAGCCAAGGGGCCTTTCTTCCGTTTCTCGCCGCAGTCTTTTTGCTTTCTTATGGTAGTAGTGGGAGACTTGTCGTCAGTTGCAGCTGGGTCGTTAAGAACGAAAGTACTCTGAAGGTCGGTCCATAACATTACCCTGCTCACCCTCAACATCAGACAACTCGCCAGACTTCACACGTTTACTTGGGGCTCGGTCCCGTTTGGGTAAAAACACTTCACAATCCGGGGCCTCGAGCCTCTTGACAAAATCAACAACGTCAGGAGGGGTCCGCAATTCTTCAGAGATTAGGATTCGATTCGAACAACGCTAGAGGTTGTTGTTGATGAGGTTAGTGTTCTTGAAGCATTGGCAAAACTTCTGACCCCAGTTCTTCCTTGCAAAATCCCGAAGTTGAGCGAAGATTGCCGAGGCTTCTTCAAGATGTTTTTTCCGTAGCTGTTGGATAATAACCTTACAGACTAAAAGACAACTTTAAATAAAAAAGCATATGAAGGCTGGGTTGATAGCCTGACAATCGTGAAGCCATGATGGTCGACATCAAAGTGTACCAAGCGTTCGGGGTCAACTGGGTCAGACATAGTTTGAGAATTTCAAAGTACTTAACAAAGTCAGGATCGAGGGGAAGTCGCAAACCCCAGTTAAAGAGTTCGGTGAAAAGACTACCTGACGACCTTGGATAAACAAAGGAGTTTCACGAGGTTGAGGAAACCGAACCTTAACGCACGAAGGAATTCCCCAGATTTTTTTCAAGTCTTCCTCTTCATCAGGTAAGTAGTACATGTATTTGCCGTTGAATAAGGAGAGGATGTGATCGTTGGTCAGACGAACATGGTACCCAGTCACAACGTCGACCATTTCAGGTGGCAGTGGCTCCCTTTCGACGCCGTCAATCAAGATCACGGAAGAATTTGCCAAAGGTTCTGGGTTGGCATCCTCACCGACGATTGGCACGGGTTCAGGGTCGGTAGTAGGCGCAGCGACAACTTTGGTTGAAGCAACTGTCTTGGAGGTACTCGAATTCATTGATCTGATATCCTTGGCCCCAGATTTTGACGACCTGGAGTCTTTCTCTCCAGACTTTGCCATTGGAGTGATTTTGGGAGGATGTCTAAGGGCGACTGCGTTAGTTACGTCATTGTCAACCTTTATCACCACGTTGGGCTTGGAGGATTTGTGCAAGGGTTTCTTCACAGGTCGGTCAGTAGCTTTCCCTCTGGCGTCAGCCGACGCTGGTTTTGAGGAGGATTTGGAGGCTGGGTTGATAGCCTCTACATTCACCGTTCCTGTGGGTGGATGTTTGTCAGCGGATATTATGTCTCAAGGAGAAGGAGTGGCTAGAACAACGCTTGAGCTGCTATGGGTTCGAATGTGGCCAGAAATTTTAGCATCGGTTTTCGACGAAACCTCTTTTCGTTTTTTTTTCTCTTTGTTTGTCAAAACACCCTTCTTGGTAGTTGTCGCGGTGTTGTCACTTGTTTTATTCCGATGGTGTCGTGAGTAAGTTGAACGTACTCGCGTGGAGGAGTAAAGGAAGAGCTGGAATCACCCATAGGGAGAAATGGAGTTTTAGGTCGGCTGTTAAGAATCCGAGGCTGTAAAGATGTGGGAAGTTTTTCAGTATTTGATACTTTGGGAGAAGAGCGAGCAGCAAGGGGCTTCGAAGAAGATGTTTTTTGCGAGGTCGGAAGATCTTCGTAGGTTGAAAGGTTCGAAGGGCCGGTATTATTAGGTTTGGGAAAAATCAGCGGCTCCGGATACGCTGGCGAAACAACGCCTCTGTGGATCAGCCCAGCAGCTTGGTATACTTCTGCTCGTTTAGTGATTTGCAAATAGTCGACGAAGCGAAAGATGGGTGTTTCAGGAGCGTTGGATTTCTTCGTCGATTTTTTATGAGACATGGGTTTTCTCATAAACTTAGGATTTTCTCTCTCTAGAAATGGAATTTGGCCAGAGCTTATCTCTCTAGAAAAAACTTAGTGAAAATGAGAATGAAAAGGAAAACTATTTATAGAGGTAGCAAGTGTGGTAAGGATCCTCTCCATGGAGAAGCGCAATCGAAAAGAGCCTCTAGAATATCAAGAGTTGCTTAACCAAAATACTGGTTAAAGTACGACCCAATTACAACGAGACACATGTCTAACCGAGTGGCTACAACAGACCTAGGGGGATACAATTTTAACACGCGCGTAGGTAGCTAATGATGAAGAACCGGTGAGGATATGGGGGCTTGGTGGGCCTCGAAAAAATTTGACCCGATCTCAAGCCCATAAAAATAACCCAAACCAATTCACGAATCTTTGGTACTTAAGCTGTAAGGTTATATATGGTATGCAGATCATAGCCTCGATGATTGACAAACGACGAATTTGAACCACGTAATGATCGACCCTGGTATCGATAATAAACGATATTTGACAAAATATCAACCTCAACGTCGACCAGAATCGATGTTTGACAAAATGTCGACCTCAGCGTCGACACTAATTGATATTTGGCAAAATATCGACCTTCACAACAATAATAATCATCAGATAAGTAATATTGTCGACCTTAGCATCGATATTTATCGCCGTTTGACAGAATGTCGACCATAGCAACGAAATTTCATCGTCAATAAGTTCTAACTTAGCAACAACTACATCAATAGTGGGATTCCGATCCTACATTTGACATGACCAAATCAAGAAGGAAATCGCCGACCCTGTACTCTGTACACAATTAGTTTTCGCTCGACTCTCCGCAAAACTAGGGGGCTACTGATAAGGGCATAAAATACCAAGTGTAATAAATGGCTTAAATTGTAATACAATTGTATGCGGGAGCTTAATTGTAAAGTAAGAAATAAGTGATATAAGTACAAATGAAGTGGGTAACATGCAATTAGAATAAGTTTGGCATGTGACCTTGGGCCCCACAACTCTCACTATATAAAGAACGATTTTGTCCCCCCAAAAGGGGACCTTCTAAGGATTAGTACTTGATTTTGACCACTTTCTCTCTCGAGACTTTTGTACTTGTTTGCCTGACACTTTTCACTCTTTCACGTTTCCTGATTAACCACCTTAGATATTCAGACACTTATCATAGTACACAAGTTTTTTTAGAAAAATATTAAAGATTTAACATGAACAAAGATATAACCAAAACTATAAACGGACTATGTGTCTGGTTGTTTCTCTCACTATTTTTGTTTCGCCATTTTGAAGTCTCTCACTATTTTTGTTAACTTAAAAAAGATCATTTGGTGATTTTTAGAAAAATAATATATAAATAGTCATTTTACTAAGCATTTTACAAATTACTCTAATGTACCTTACTATTCACAAAAAAATCTCTCAAAAAAATCATTTTCAAATTTTAGTTTATTGCGCATCCATCACGAACCCACATCAAGGTATAAATTTGTCTTTTTTATATAACTTTATGACTTTTTCTTATTTAATTTGTGATTTATATGAGTTTTAAGTTTTCAAAAAATATTTGTTTTTTATATTTTAAGTTGTTTTTTATTTGATTCATACATTGTTAAGTGTTATGTAGTTAGTTGATCTATATTTGATTGACTTATATCACATTTAGAGTTGTTTGGACATAAATAAAATCACCAAATTTGAACAAATCATTCAAAATTTTACGTAATCTTCGTACAAGCTACGAAAAACAATTATACCAAATTTGTACGAATCGTGCAAAAATGGTCATCGTATTCGCATAATTTGTGCAAATTTCGCATAATTTGTGCAAATTTCGCATAATTTGTGCAAATTTCGTACGGATTTGGCATATAATATTTTAAGGTCAGAAATTAAAAATTAGTACCATGCAAAAATATTTACGTATTCCACACAAACCATGCAAAATTTCTTATGTATTCCAGTCGATGTAGAATTCTTATATATTTTTTGAATGATTCTTCGAAATGTATAAACATTATCGCATGATTCGTGCGAATTTATATTTCCAAACTTAAAAACAAAAGAGTTGTCTTCATTGATGTGACATGGATTTTGTGAACGCTCAACATATTTGTGTATTCAAATATGATTCTATGAAAATAAATTTATGTGAAAAAATAATATAATTTAGTTTAGGATTTTAAAATGTTAGGTTGAATTTTAAAGTATATAACTTTTGGGTTTATTATTGGCTAATAGTAAGTTTGTCATTAACTTTTGAAATTAAGGGTAAAATAAAATTTTCAAAATTTTAAAATAAAATAAAAAAATTAGATAAAACAAATAAGAAAAATGATTAAAAAAAATTCTAATCAAACAAATTATAAATAGAATGACGAATAATTTTTTAGATAAATGAAACTTTATTAATTCAGAAAAAGTTGGGCCTAAGAGTGGCCTAGGTCATTTACATAAACTACGCATTTTAAAGCTTTTCAGTGTCTAAATATTAAAGCTGAGGTGTTTATTTTCATTTAGCGCTACTTTTTCGCCGAGAAATTTCATTTTCGAATTCATCTTATGTTTGAAAGCTACTACTACAAGGTTTTGATAACTTAATCTTCCTCTTGCTTCTAAGTTTTCAAATCAATTTAAATTGATGAGATAAATGGACTTAATGGAGTATACCACGAGTTTTTTTATGAGGTATTTTCTATGTATACTTCATCTTTCATATTTTAATTTGCATATGAGTGTTGGGAGAAAATTGTAGCCAAGTATGAGAAGTAACTGTAGATTGATTCCATTAGCCTAAACTATGGACATAGTCCTTTAGAATAATTTAGAATAAGATTTATTGTTGTCTTAAGCTTCACCTAGTCTATAATTTAATCATCTTCAAGTTTTTAAAAGACTTATCACTACTTTAAATTACGAAAATGCTTTTAATTACTCAATTTATGGTAACCAACCTCAAGACTTTCTAGAAATGTCATCGTAGAGAGGTGAACAGGGGATGTTTCTTTTGTGTAGTCTAATCGTTTTTTTTTCTTAAGAGTTTCTTTAGCTAACCAACCCACTACTTGATTTTTCTATCAAAAGATATGATTTATAGTCATCATGGTTGTTAGAAGTTGTTTGCATTTACCAATTAGCGAAGAGATGTACTATGAGACATTACGATTAGCTAGAATTTCTATTAACAACTTTGAGTCAATTTTAATGTCCATATTAATGACGTTATTTGAATTACATATAGTTAACCCATCTAAAAAATCTTTGCGTTGCTAGAATAACATTTTGTTTCCTATGAATCTTCCAAAAGCTATAATAATATCACCTTTGTTGTCTCTTGATATACCACCTTCACTGGCTTTACGTGTTAGTAAACTTGATCCATCTGTGTTTTGCTTTACTCTGTTGGCTTTCTTTGAGTTTAGATAACAATATAATTCAAGAGCTATGATTAGATCACCTTTCCAATTAGAGGGTTTTATCTAGCTTGAAGGTTATATTAATTATGTGGTATATAAAAGATTTAGTTGATGTAGAAGTTATATTTATGTTTGTTTTGTTCTTGGCTTTCCATATGGACCAACATATTATAGATGGTAGGATTATTCTTATATGAGTCTTTTGCTTGGTTGACCAAAACCAAGATCTGATTAGGTGTGTTACAGTCATGTGTTTAGATATGAAGATTCTAAACAAAATTGAAAAGTATTTCCAGATATTTGAGACAGTGTTACAGTCAATAAATAGATGTTTTATAGATTCACATGCATCGTAAAATTGGGATTTAGATGCCAATTGAAGTTGTCTTCATTTCATAATAGATTCCACTACAATCCACCATTTCAATAGTCTCCAAATCAAGAATGAACATTTTCTAGGAGTAATTTCCATAGTTTATGGGATAGATTAGATGTTATAGTTTTCTCTGTAGTAGCTAACCAAGTTTGTTTTATATTGAAGCCCCCATTATTAGATAATGTTCAATGAAGTTATATTCTACCGATGGCTTAATTTTAGTTTTCATGATCTTGACAATATGAAAGGAAGAACATTATAGTTTAGTTTGTCAATGTCTCGATCAACTTCTGACCAGAATGTAGCTATAGGTTCCAAAATGTTTGTTAATGATTCAGGGTAATGAATGAAATTATTCTTATTGATGAGTGTAAATCTAGTTCGTGAGAGAGAAATATCGAGTTTGATTATAGAGAGATAAAGTAAAATTAAAAGTAAGATTGAACTAATGAAAATGTCGCATCATTTATTCACAGCATTAGCGATTATCTATAAGCGTTCAAACTTGGTATAATAGAATTAGTTATATAAATAGGTTAATTGCACTTCAGTCCTCCATATTTTAAAATAGTCCAAAAACTATCATTCAACTACATGATTTGTCATATAAGACTTTGGTTTAATAAAATTTAGCCCCCAAATATTATATATCCTTATTACTTATAACACCATATTTCTATCCAAAAGTCTACGTTTCCTCTTCTCACTTTCCAAAGAGTGAGTTATTCAGGTATGTTTCTGGTTCTTATGATTCTTCTCCATAGTTTTGAACATTTTATAGTTAATTAAGTTAAAATTAGGTGTTTATTGAGGCAGTAAATAGAGAGTAAGAATTATGCCCATAGTAAAGATTTTTCTCTGAAATGAAACTATATCTTGTAAGAGAAAACAACATTTAATTCTTCCAGTCTTCTAATATTGAGTTCCGATTTATTGTAAGGTTTACAAAAATATTTCCAATTAGACCAATGCCAAGCCTTCTTTTCTTTTGTAGTACCCAATATGAATCTATTGCATGCTTGTTAAATTCTGAGAATTACTCACTTAGATATAATACAAATTTAGAGGTTGAATATTGTAATGGCCATTAAAACTGTTCGTATCAATATGCGCCTTCCACAAAATAATAAGAATTTACTTTCCATTCATGAATTTTTAGATCTTATCTTATTCACCAATTTTTCAAAGATAAGGGTTGAATTATTTGGATGAATTGGGATACCAAGATATCTAATTGGTAGTTTACTATGATGAAATCATGTTAGACTTTTTAATATATTTACTCTTGAGTATGTCATTTTGGAGGGAGTAATAAAGAGATTGTTATCATTATTGATCAATTGACCTAAGCATGATTCATGTTGATGCACAAAATTTAAAATTCTACTAATATTATTGGAGGATCCATTATCAAAGATAATGATATCATTTGCATAGGCAAGACAATGTATGATTATAGATCTCCATATTTGATATTGTAAACCACTATTACTATCATAAAGGTTTTCGAGCCCTCTTAGGCATTTTTAGCCAAGATGAATAAACTATTAGCTGAATTGAAGTAACTATGAAATATTCTATTAATAATGATAGTTAACTGATTGAGCTTATATAGTTCCTTATCAAGCCAATCCAAATGCCTCCAGTATATGATAAATAAAATTGAATAAAATTCTATCAAATGCCTTGCTCATATCAATTTTGATCATTATATTACCCCATTGACATTTTTATTAATATGATAGGATAGTTCTTGAGTAAGTAATATATTATCTTCAATATTACTGCCTTTAACGAAACTACTTTGCTACACTGATATAAGTTTAGGAAGTAGTGTAGCTAGTCTATCATTTAGTATATTAGAGATAAGTCTGTTGAAAACCGTAAAAAAGCTTATTGGCCTATATTGACTCTAGATTTTTGAAGATCCAGATTTGGGAATTAGACAAATAGTTGTAGGAAAAATGCCTAGAGGAACTTGCTGTGTATCACATAGATATTTACATATAATATTCCAACAAACTATGTAGATTTTAGTGCCGTAGAGATCAACACTAATTATAGTGTTAGGATTTAAACTTTTCACAAATGAGTATATTTATTTTTAGTAGGTAAGGCTGGTAACATGGAGTTATCAAGGTTCATCACAAGTTTATGTATAATTTCTTTAATAGATTCCAAGTTCCTAGGTGGAGAAGGTTAATTATGAGTGTATTGAAGTGGTTTTTAGCTGATTTCCCTATATTAACTTCGTCAGTGATCCATTGGTTACCTTATAGAATTCCATGGATAGTATTTTTTTGAGATAGTTGTGGAAGCATTTTTAGAGTTTTTTTACCAGATTTCATCCAATCAACCCCACTTTTCTGCCCTAAGAAATGTTTTTCT
Source organism: Limnanthes douglasii subsp. nivea (assembly GCA_036936605.1). Taxonomy (NCBI): domain Eukaryota; kingdom Viridiplantae; phylum Streptophyta; class Magnoliopsida; order Brassicales; family Limnanthaceae; genus Limnanthes; species Limnanthes douglasii. The sequence goes on along the minus strand of JAUPFV010000001.1, from coordinate 27,167,200 downwards.
CTATATACTAATGGTAGGCGAATAGATTTGGTTTTAGAGTATTTGATTTGATCCTCCATGGATTGGCTAGCTTCGTAATACTTTTCTGAATATTGGACCTCTTCTTATGATTTTGATAATGTATAAAAAATATTTCCAAAAGTGGGATAATTCCATGATTTAAGTTTATTCTTTAGTCTTTTGAGTTTGTTCCTAGAAAACATATAGAAAATATCCTATCCTATCTTCTTGCCAATTTTATTTTACAACTGAGATAGATTCAGGGTGAAGGATCCACATAATTTGAAACTTAAAATATGACTTAGCTTGATTCTTGTCAACTAAAATGTTTATGTTAGGGTGTGAATGATTTGAGAATGTCTAAGATAAATGTTGAACTTTAGTAGATTCGAAGTAGTTATTGAACTTTAGTAGATTCAAAGTAGTTAAGCCAAGAAAACTTGTAAATTGACTTATCTAGTCTCTTTCAATTTCTTTGATTGGATCATGTGAATCTAGATGATTGTAAAGAAAACATCGTTAAATGACCAGTCTTGAATTTCTTGATTAAAGTCATCCATACCTCCTGAATATATAGTGGAACAAGCTAGTTATTCTTGAAAAGATGTAATTGCATTATAATCATATATTACAACCCAATGTATAAAATGATCTCTAATGTTTCTTAGCACATCTCATAATTACAATCCTAGTTCTTTAGTCCATCTGGCATAAACTTTGGTGACTAATAATATTTTGTTGAAAGTAGATTGTCTAACTTTCAAATGAAAAAAATATTCGTGATTTGTGATTGTTTTAACTATAATTATTCTTGCCAAAATATCAAGATCTTTTTATTTAAATTACACGTGCTTTTCTGGTTACCAAGTTGCTTGGTGATTTTCTCAATTTTATTTACAGATAACATTGGCTCTTAAATTGGTAAAAAATTAACGTTTTATAGATATTTTGATTGCTTGGAATCTTATGTTTTTAGTTTTATTTCGTACTTCTCTCACATTCCAATTAAGTATTTTGAGTGTCATTATAATTGAACATATAACGTCATATTAGACCATTTAGTAATGACTGTTTTGTGTTGGGATGAGATCATTGTATCCATTTTTTGTTTATTTTTCTTATTTTTCTTATTACTTCTGTGAACTCATGTGATTACACCATGTTTCTTAATATAGGTGAAGATGGAAGAATACCAACTATGAGTTTTGAGGGAAAAATGTGGTATTTCTGGAATTTCATATCCATTTGATATAATAGTTGGATCTTATACATCTAATGAGGTAAAAGTATCAATTATTTCATTTCATGGTTGATCTTCCTTACCTGATAATATGTTTGTGTTGTGTTTGAGATCTTGATTATTATTAATCATTGAATTGGTTGTTGATGACTTGTTTTGTGAGAAAAAATAGATTCTAGATTGTTGATGATAATAGATTTGAGTTTATGAATTCAAGTATTGAATAGGGATGACAATAAGTCGAGATGAATGCAAATATTGTTAAACCCGTACCATGATGGTTTTATTTTTTTAAACCTGCACCCGCAGGTACGCATTTATAATTTATTTATTTGTAAAATATTATTTGGTAATTAACTATCCAATAAAAAATTGGAAACCCTAAAAATAATAAATTAAAATAATAATCTATGGAATATAAACTTTTAAATATAGTAACAAATCTAACAAATTTATAAAGCATATTTATTATTCATATTTATTTAAATTTTTAATAATATTTTTTTTAAATATATAAATTTATTTAAAAAAGTGCAACTTTTTTTAAAAATTTATTCGATTTAAATCTTTATATTTATAATTTTAAATATAATAAAGTATAAATAATGACAAAATTATCAAAAACAAAATAATAAAGAATAAAAAGCAAATTGAATTACATTATAATATAATTTTAGGATTCATAAAATACTAATATATCATGTAATAATTTTTTGATACTAAAGTAACTAATGAATGTGATGTGGATCGGGTTTGGGTTTTCCCATTAGGAAATTTCTTAAATCCATAACCCATCCCAAATCCGGCACATAGTAAAATTTGAAACCCACAACCCATCCGTGAGAAAGTTTTAAAACCCATAATTCATCTCTAGTATTGACTACTTATGGCTTGTCATGTGAGGGAATAGTGATTTTTGATATCTTTGTGTATTGGCGTTAATTTAGTTGGATTTTGATAACCTGATGAGTGAGTATAAAATTTTATTTGGTTTTGTTGCAGCAGAACGAAATATTATCATAGACAATATCTTGCCAATAATCATCTTCTAAAGATATATTAGCTTAATTTCCAAAGCTAGCCCAAAATTTTGGGATCCATTCCTTCAAGACATTTAGCTCCACCAAAACCCTATTGACATTAAACATTGCTCTATTTTTTGGTGAAACTTAAAATTTTAGAGGATCACCAATGAGTTTAGCAATAGATAAGATAAACTCTTCATAAATTCAGGAATGTATGCGAGAGATACCTATACATATCGGATTGATGACTCTAATCTAGAATCAAACTATATATTGTATTTCAAGATTCTCATGGTATGTTAACCTATATACCAGACTGATCTTTTCCATATTTTAGCATAGTATTCTAATATGTGAAATTATATGAGGATATGGAGAGGATCTCATATAGCTAGGTTATATTCACTAGCAAATCTAAAAAAGATAGGAAATTTTGGATGATATTCATCGTATGTATATTGTGTGAATATTTACCCACAAAGTGTGTTTTGATAATTTTAGTAGAGTTGATTTGCCTTTGTTTAAAAATTGGATTGCTGGGTAGTTGTATTTCTGGTGTGTGATTGTGTTAGATGTGGGTAATTCTAATGATGTTTTGGTTAGAACATCCACAAAAGATCTGATATGTGTATATAGCGGTACCTTGTGATGCAGGTTATTGGCATTTGAAGTATCCGGAGGTGATGCATTTTGATTTTATGATCTTGGAGATATATTCCTTTGGTCTGATCTAGATTTGATAAAGTCTTGATTAGTTGTTAAATCAGTCACTGATTCAACCAGTGGTGGAAAGTTCAAAGATTCCAGTGTTTGGTAGATTTCACATGAAAGTTGTTGAAGGTTGATTTTGTTGTGGTAATTGATTAAGGGATATGGTTGAAGTGATGGATTGTTAGACAATGAAGGTAGAACTACCACCACCAGTCATGACGGAGTCGCCGTTGTGGCTTGGTAGGGGATGTTGCTGTCGATGATGTTTAGGTTATGATGTCACTGAAAATATAATTTTTGCCTCAGGGCAACTATATTAAAACTGTTAATACATATAAAAAATTTATCGATAGTACTATGATGTTGTTTTATTTTATCCAAAACTAAAGTTATAGTTTGTTTATTTATAAAAAATGAAAAATGGACATTTTTTTGATAATTTACATCATTAAGTATAAATAAGCGAAAAACATTTGGTACATAATTCATGTATCATTTTTTGGATGAATTTGTTTTAGTCTAATAAAAAATATATGCGGTGAGCACAGTATATATAACCGAAAACTTGGTCGGTAAGGTTAATAAATATAAAAAAACAAAATTAATAAAAACATGAAACAGGGCATCAAATATAAACAACTTATACAACCCAAAAATAAAAATTGACCTACATAGAAAGGCTGTTTGAGATTGTCGATGCAAGAGAGGCAGATGTGCTGAAGGTTTTTGAATTTCTCTATCTCCATAAAGGATAATCAATAGTACTAAATCAAGCACGACAGACATGAATGTGTCAAGTGGACGTCCACGAGCATGCCTCTTAAGCGAATAAGTTCAGTTAGTGCCAGTAAGAGAGAATCTTAGTTTAAAATTGTATGCCTACCAAATATACCTAGTAAAATCACAATCACAAACCAACTCTAGATTTTATGGTAAGTGTTTTTAATAGTGAAGTTTGTATTTCCATTATTGAGGTTCTATCCAATAACGTATTGGTTAATAGTATTGAGGAGAGTGAAAGAATGAGATTGTTAACCTCCAAGAGGTTACCGTGGTTCCTAGCGTTATCTGATCTTATTCGGGAAGGTCATACCCTAACTAACATTATATATGAAACTCTAAAGAATCATGAATAATACTTTGCTCATAGTTGGTAACAAAGAAGGTGGGAAGTAGCCACGACTCAAATTAAAAATACGTAAATTAATTGTTACGCACCCTAACCAACCATAAACCGATACAATTTTATATCAAGAGGCCTAAAATGGAATATTTTCCTCCAAAACCATGAAGGCGATGAGATTCCACAAAATATTTTTTTGTATTTTTTTAATTTTAATCCAATCACACCAGATAGAAGGGTTTTTTTCCACTTAAAATAGACCATGGACGTTTGATGACGACCATCTGATTTCAAACATTAAAGCAAATAATACCAAGGCCAAACTCAAATGTAGACAAGGTGAAATTTGATCAAGCAACCTTTACGTTCCTAATTTTCATCTCATGATCCGATCAAATATACTTGGTCAATGAAATAAAATACTTAATAAGTTGGATACTACCACTATATATAAGAGTTTCTTAGAGGTCTAATATCAATTTTAAAGGTAACGTTATGAACCAAAAGCTTATACTCGCTAAAAGGAAAAATAGTCATAGACGAGAGATACACCAAAGTACTACGAGAGAACCCATAGCAAAGCATGGTATTCACAAGAAAGTCTTGAAGTGCCATAACCACTGATGAGGGAAATATATGAGTCTTATTAGGATTGAGTCGGAGGCCCGATGAGAGATAGTTCTTGAAAAATATTCATAATTAACTTGTGAAAATATATATTTGTTTAAATATTTTTATAAAATCGTCCGCAAGTGTAACTTGAACTTTGTGTCTATATTTTCTCCTTAAAATACTCAAAATGACTTATATAACTATATAAAAAATGAAAAATAAATCTCTCTATCAAAATGCATGTTTGTTATAAAAAATACTATAGGATCACCGATTATATTGACATAATAAAGAAGAGAAAACAAGAAAACAATATTTAAATTCAGATCAAAACCTTTTATTCGAAAGTGATTAAAATTTAACTAGTAAACTAATTTTTATTATTAACTGTTAGGTGTAAGTTAGAAGTAACTCATCAATAAAAATATTATCGTAGGTCTACATGAGTATAATTGGATTGTCCGAAGACATGTATAAGGAAAACATATTGAAACTTTATGGGTGAAGCTTGAGTTGTTACTTAGTGACAAATACGTTTGTTGGGTTCTAAGGACTGAGACATGTTGACAAGACTGGCGAAAATTGTGTCGAAAGAGATATGTGTTGAGTCGAGGGATGTTGTTCCGAAGATGGATGATTTGAGCAAGATGATCCGAAGTGAGCTGGACCGTAACACCACTATTGGACCATAGCAGAGTATTTTATTGCTACATCTCTTATATTAATTGTGTCTCATATTTTAATCTTTCAATATTAATTAAGTCTTTTATATTTGTTATACTTTTTTTATGAGGTTTCTTATATTAATGGATTAGGAGTTATTTCAGTCGTTAATTAATGAGTTTTAATCTAAAATGTCTGATAAAGAATTACGATTTTTGCTAAGCCTATAAATATAAGAAAATATTGACATCCAATATGTGACGTGATGTGATTACGCAAATAACATATTTTTAAAAAGAGAAAATAACTCTATATATTTAGAGATAAATAAGGTGATAGATAAACATTGAAGAGGAGATGATGTGAGTCACGTCATTGTTTGCTACAAATAGTGACTAAGTCATTTGTGTTTGAATTTTTTTTAACACGTGTATTTATAAAATGAGTGGCTATTGTCCATAAATGTTTCACAATTCGAAAAATATTAAATCTGTTTTATACATTTATTCAGTTATATATTTTTGATTTATTATTCTTATTTATTTTCCGTTTTAACGTAGTAAATTAATTATATTGTTTTATAGATTTGTTTATACATATTTATTTTTACATGCAGTTTAACGATAATGGTGTTTTTAAACATTTTAAATTTAGAATTTGATTGTATTTTATTTTGTGTGAATAAATTATTTAATAAAATAAGATTTTATTTAAGGGAGACTTACCATTTAAGACTCATCCAACAAACCTATTACGGATAAAGGCACACAAAATTTAAGAGATTTTATACCTAAAATATTTTTTTATATACAATCCAGCAAACAACTAGACCCATTCTTTTTCTTTTACTTTTTTTTTAATTTAAAATTTTAAGAGGTTCATATCTTTTAAACCATAATTTGAAAACAAATCCGAAAATACCATTGGTTTTTTTCAAAAGAACAAAACTAGTACCACTCATGATAGGTTTTGAACTTTTTTTAAGAAATATATTTTACACAAGTTTTTCATCTGGCAAAACAAATAAGGTTTAATATCTAGCAAAACAAAGAAGGTTTCTCATCTAGCAACACAAAGAAGGTTTCTCATCTAGCAACACAAAGAAGGTTTCGCATCTAGTAAAACAAAGAACGTTTATCATCTAGCAAAACAAATAAAGTTTCGCATCTAGCGAAACAAAGAAGGTTTCTCATCTAGCAAAACAAAAAAGGTTTCGCATCTAGCAAAATAAAGAAGGTTTCTCTTCTAACAAAACAAAGAAGGTTTCTCATCTAGCAAAACAAAGAAGATTTCGCATCTAACAAAACAAATAATGTTTCTTATCTAGCAAAACAAACAAGGTTTCGCATGTAGCAAAATAAAGAAGGTTTTGCATCTATCAAAATGTTAGGGTGACGACCAAAGTCCCACATCCCACATCGGTTAAACATGGGAAGGATAAGTGGTATATAAGTAAGAACATATCTCAGGCCCATACGGAACACGATGGTGGTAAAATTCTATGAGGTCGAACATGAAGAAGTTAGATGTCATGCTCAATGTGATATTCTCTAGAAATCCTAACTAAGAGTGCTCGTGGCTCATCAAGCGGTGGTACTTGATTGGAGTAAAGAGTGACGCTAAGCAACAAGACAATTTGGTTTAAGAGGAGGTGTACTTGATTGGAGTGGAGAGTGACGCTAAGGAACAAGACAGTTTGGTTTAAGAGGAGGTGAGCAGTAACATCTGTAGTGCCTCTATGGTCAGGTAGCCCTAATCTGATTAGAGTGGGCAGATGAAAGTCACTTGAGAGGAGGCTAAAGTTGTACTTTGTTCGAGAGGAGGATGAAAGTCACGCGTGTACCGCATATTCCGCCTCCGTATATAAGTACAGACAACCCGATCTCAACACTAGTATGATATTGGCCGCTTTGGCGCCCGAAGGCCCGCACGGCTTTGGTTTTGGTCCACTTCCAAAAGGCCTCATACTAGCTGAGATATGTTCTTACTTATATACCATTGATCCTTCCCATGTTTAACCGATGTGGGATGTGGGACTTTGGTCGCCTCTCTAACAAATCTTTCTCTCGAATACAATACCAATCTTAGCCTCCTCTCAATTGACTTCCATCCGTCCACTCTATTCAGGTTGGGGCTACCTGACGTCTAGAGGCACTACGAATGGATGTTACTGCTCACCTCCTGTTAGACCACTGTTGTCTTGTTCCTTAGCGCCACTCCAATCAAGCCACATTGCTTGATGAGCCACATGTACTCCGAACTAGGATCTCTATAACATATCACATTCTCTATAACATATCACATTGAGCATGCGGTCTAACGTTTTCATGTTCGACCTCCGAGAATTTCACCACCATCGCGTTCCGTCTGGGCTTGACGCTCTGATACCACGTGTTAGAAATATGGGTATCGCATATTCCGTCTACGTATATAAGTAAGAACAACCCGATCTCAACACTAGTATGATATTGTCCGCTTCGCACGACTTTGCTTTTGGTCCACTTCTAAAAGGCCTCATACTAGTTATGATATGTTCTTACTTATATACTACTGATCCTTCCCATGTTTAACCGATGTGGGATGTGGGACTTTGGTCGCCTCTCTAACACAAAACAAATAAGGTTTTGCATCTTCTTCGTTTACACTATAAATTTAATTTTTTTAAAAGTACGTATCTTTTAAACCGTAACTCAGAAAACAAATCGAAAAACACTGTTGGTTTTGTTCTTTTATGAAGAACAAAACTAGTAACACTCATTATATGTTTTAATTTTTCTCAATATATATATATATATATATATACACCAATGTTTATTATCTATTTATTTAGATATACAAATTGTTTATCGAAAAATGCATATATCACAATAAGCTAAATATATTGTTGTTGTATGTAAGTCGGAAAATACTTGGCATATATGGCCTCAAAATGTTGAGGCTTTATCAATTCTCTATAGACCGTAGGCTTTTCAGAAGATGATAGAGGTGTACAGAGAGATTTTTTCAGGCTAGATAGAGATTGGCCCTGGAGTTATTTGACATGCAAGTCAAATTTAAGATTTTCAATAAAAAACCATGACGATTATTATACGAAGTACGGAACCTAAACTCAAGATTTAATGATAAAGTAAGGTTATGAAAATCAAACCTCTTTATTACTTATATTACCTATAGTATTATATATATAAATCTCACGAGCATAACATAAAAGCAGAAGTACATTCAATACAGTGATAAGAAGATATATTAAGCAAAATATCTTTTATAAAAATCCTCAATGATTTTGCGATCCATCTGAAAAAACAGTTCTAAAAGAAAAGAGTTAATAACTGGATTGGACCTAAAAATGGTATCGAGAATTGTGATAACATCGGGTTTTGGCGAAAACAAAAGAAAAACAAGTTTTCTATTCACGTAAAGAGAGAAAAAATCTGAAAAAGTGAAACATGGATCTCAAAAGCTTTTATATAATTGAATAAGGGTATTTAAAGTATTACTGAAGCAGGGGTCTCAAAAGGTCTTATATAATTGAATAAAGATATTAGATCTTAAATGGTAAATATTTAAATAAAATAAATATTTTTACAAGATACTTAAAAATATAGGTTTTAGATAACATTATTGATTTTGGATCATAAATAATACTTAATTTTTTATTTAATAAAATTCTTATTTATTGTTATAAAAGTTTGTTTTTATAATAATTATTCAAATATCCGAACCGTTAAAACCGATAAAAATCCGATTAACCATATTTTTATATATGAATGTATTTATAATTTATTACTAGTAATATTTTAAATAACAAACTAGATAGGTCGTATTGATAATAAAAATATTCAATTAAATTATAATAGATTATAATTCGAAAAATTAAACTACTTTTAACTAGTGTCAAACTCGAACTACATCGTACTATGAATAGATTTGTAGTCGGTGAAATCTTTAAAGGCACTAGAGGTGTCAAACGGTTTGAACCAGCACCAACCCGTACCGTTTAAGTCTGAACCACGGGTTGCAGTCCTGGCGGGTTGCGGTCCTGGCGGGTTGCGGTCCTGGCGGGTTGCTTTTATGCGGTCCTGACGGTCTGGCGGTCCTGCCAGGTTGCAGTCCTAATGGGCCAGTTTCACAGTTAAACCGCCAGTTCAAACCACCAGACGAACCATTTAAGAGCCGTTTACCAGTTCAAACCATCAGCCAAACCATTTAACCATTTAAGAACCGTTATGAGAATATATTATAATGTTATTTAAAATTAATTTGTAAGTGTTAATTGAATCTAATTTCAATAATTGAGTTAATTATTCTATTTCATGTATTTTAATTTAAATATGTTATCATTTTAATCGAAATTTTATAATCATCAATTATATTTTAAAAAAATAATTTTAATTTGATTTTGATACGTTTGAATAATATATTACTATTAAATAATATATACCTATTAGACATATAATTGTATTAAAATTTTAAATTATTAGGTGATTCTTTAGATTCTTTCAAGCTTGAAGTGTTTATGGTTAGATGAATTATATAGTTTATTGTATTTTCGAACTATTCAATATTAGAAGTTTATATGCATAAACATAAATTACTTGTAAGTTGTAAAGAACAAAATAAAAATTGAAAGCTAGGTAAGTGATTTAAATAACATTTAATAAAAAATAGAAGCAAAACAAACAATTCATTAAAAATAAAAACCAAACAAGTAACATAGTTGTTCAATCAAATAAAAAAGATAAACATTACAACGATAATGAAAATCAATTGCGAAAAACTAAGGAGCTTCATCGTTGTTGTTGTTAGGTGGTTGACCTTGCAAATGCATGTTCTCCATCATCTGTCGCATATACTCCGACTGTTGGGCTTGAGAGTTTGCAAATCGCTCATTCCATTGATCTTGTCCATGATGCCACTGCTTGTATTGACCATGCCACTGCTCGTATTGACCATGCCACTGCTGGAGGTGACCAAGTTGATCATTCACCCCTACTTGCCACTGCTGTATCTGGCTAAGCTGGTCATTTACCCCCCCCCCCCTGCCAATTTTGAAATTCACCTTGCCATTTTGTAAAATCATCATGCCAAACCTTTTGTTGAGTATGCGCAAATTGCATATGATTCATTTGTTGAGTATGCGCAAACTCAGCAAATTCGCGATCAGTTCGTCTTTGTTGTGGCGGTACTCGCGAAGAACCACTAGCATTTGGAACGAAAGACGCTTCAGCCTCAACTCGATACTGAGTAGGTGGATTTGGCGGTTTTGTAAGACCGTTCGCAATATATATCTGATTCAAGTCTTCTCTATGGTGGTTCCATGCCTCTAATTTCGAAATCAACTCTCCATCCCAAGAGTATATTTCCTGCAAACGCAAAGAGTTTCTACCTATAGCACTAGTCGGCCTCACCTTCACCGGAGTGTACATACTCACATCAGCTCCTTTCGAAACAAGCAATTTACTCAATACCATCCCATAAGGTAGTTTATCCGTACCACACCTCGCAGCCATATTTCGAATCATCAAGCTGGGTAAATTAATTATTCCCTGATTTCGAATCATAAAAGCAGTAACAAATGTTTGAATATATGAAAGCTGCGAATCATTGTTACTAGGTGGAAGAAATATACTATTTACCAATTTCAAAGCTAATTTCCCAATACCATCCAAATTACCCCGCATGGCTCGAAATTTACCGCTAATTTCCGGAGCTTCCGCACCAGGACAAGTAAGAATCTCTACTGCTTCTTCGTAAGACAAAGGCCAATCAGCACTCCATATCGTAGGGCGATAACTAATGGGAGGTAATTTATCACCGGTAAATATTTCATGGGTTGGAACGGAAAAAAGATCTTCGAAATCAGTTTCAAAAAAACTAATGTCTTTACCATCAATCAGACAATTCATTCCTAAACCTCTTGGATCATTTTCGATTAATCTAGCCGTGGAATAAAACCTTCGCACTAGTTCTATATACCAATCACATTTGAATCTAGCTAGTATCATCCAACCTTGGCCATTATTAGGTTCAATAAGTTTGAAATTTTTTTGCATACCCTCTATTTGGATCAGTTCCTCGTAGTTCAGAAACATACCGGACCAAATTTTTGTTACACCTCGACCTCCTTGCTGATTACTACGGATGCGAATCTCCCCCTCGGGGCGATGTTCGATAGTCTCGCTCTCCGTGGATTGAAACAACATATCTTCCACCTCTCTCAATTCAGAAGTGGTTGGTTCACTACGTCCACCTTTACGAGCATTCTTTATTCTTTTCGAAGACATTTGCGAAACCTGAAATTTAAATAGAGTTTGAAAAATATAATTTTTTTTTAGAGAAGTGTAGTAGAGAGAGTGGATAAATTTGTAGTGGAGAGGGAGAGATTTGTAGTGAAAAATATAGGAGGATGTAGGGTGTATTTATAGGGTAATTTTTTTTTTTTTTTTTTTTTAATTTCTACTAGCCGTTTGATGACGTCAGCATGACGTCATCAAGCGGACCATCCGGCCACGCGTGCGGATGGTCCGCTTTTGGCCATTGCCAACGGCTAGTTCGTTTGAACTAGCCGTTGGTTGAACCGGGGCATCCGGGAGAAGCGTCCGGATGCCCCGGTTCCAATTCGGACCATCCGGATCGATATCCGGATGGTCCGAATTGTCTGTCCGGGCGTCCGGGCGAAACTGTCCGGATGCCCCGGATCATGTGTCCGGACCATCCGGACGCCCATCCGGATGGTCCGGGCGATTATTTTTTTTTTGTTTTTTCGGTTTTTTTTTTGGGTCTCCCCTATAAGTAGAGGAGACCCCAACACCAATACTCACACCTCTCAAACAACTCTCTACTTCTCTCTAAATCTATCTATTTGTTCGATAAGTTCTAGAAAACTACAATTAGTTATTTTACTTATTCTACTCCTACGTTCGAAATTGTTTGATTTTTGTTTTTCTGCAAATTGTTTCTTAGTTGTTATTAGTCTAAATTTAGTTGTTCTATCTTGTTATTAGTCTAAATTTAGTTGATCTATCTTGTTATTAGTCTAAATTGTGATTTTATTATTAGTATTTTATTGCATATTTGAAAAAAAAAACTGTTATTAGTTTTAAAATGAATTCAAAACGTAGAAATACTGGGATAAACCCACCATCTAATGTGGATCTCAATACCATGGATGATTTTTCTACAGAATTCCCTCACGTTGACACACTCTCCTCCCGCGAAAGTGGTGGTGGAAGTACTAGTGGGGGGAGATCTCGTAAGAAAACATCTTGGATTTGGAAACACTATACTCTATCAGAAGATGGTTTGTTTTGTATTTGTAAAGAGTGCAATAAACGTTATCTTCACGTAAGTGGATCTAGAAATATGGGCACTAGCACTATGGTAAAACATTTAACGAAACATGAAATATATGATCCTACAAAACCTAACCCAACTAATGTTTGCACAAACCCTCAAACAGGTCTTCCTTTTGAGTTTAACCACGATACGTATAGGGAAGAAACAATGATTTATGCAGTCGGTAGTTTACAACCATTTAGTTTTGGGGATTCTTGGAGATACGAAAATTGGATGCAAGCTGGGGTAAACCCACAGGCAACACGCATTCCACGTACCTCTTTGAGATCGCTAGCCTTTAAATATTATTTACAAAGAAAAAAAGAGATTATTCAAACTATGCAGACTTTGCCATGGAATGTTTCGATTACTAGTGACATAGCTACTTTTACTGATTTAGATATGATATGTGTTACCCTCCATTGGATGGACGCCCAATGGGTCCTCCAAAGGAGAATTATATGGTTTGAATCAATTGGGAAGCATAACGCACAAATAATTAGGGAGAGTATGATTGAATGCATGAATGTTTATGGCATTAAAAACAAGATTATGTCTATTTCGTTGGATAATGCATCTTCTAATATTAGTGCTATAACATTGCTTGTACCAGATTGCAATCCCCCTTTTCCAAAATTGTTTCACACCAAATGTTTATGCCACGTACTTCAATTAATTGCGAAAGAAGGAATACGTAAGGTTCAGGGTGATTATATTACCCTTATAAAAAATGGGCTCCTATTTTGCTCGACATCCGCTGCTAAAAAAAGAGCTTTTAAAACACTTGTTCTTTCAAATGGGAAAAAATATAAGAAACTTTTATTAGATGTCGAAACTAGATGGAATTCTACTTACACAATGCTTGCACGTGCGCATGTTTTTAAAGAAGAGATAACGACGCTTTATAATACATATCGTGAAACACCAATTGAACCAGATCATTGGAAATTTTGTGCACACATGTTAAGATTTTTAAGACTTTTTAAAGAAAACACCCTAACCTTTTCTTCACAAAATCAACCTAATGCTCATTTGGCCCTTTTCACGATTGCTAATCTTGCCATGCATATGGATGAATTTAGATCACATTATGCATGCGTAGACATGGTGCCTGGAATGGAATATAAGTTCACAAAGTATTTTCATCCAATCCCTGATAGTTATTCATTTGCTTGCCTTTTAGATCCTTTTTCACGAAAAGAAAAATTTGAATTGCTAGTTGATTGCTTTTATAAATCTGTACGGTTTCCTACAGATAAACCACCGACCGAACCAATTGACCCTCAAGGGTATATTAACGATACATATGATAGTTTGTATAATATCTATGATAAGTATGCTGCAAGATATAGATCAAATACATCTACAAATGTAAGCAGTAGTAACAATAGGGGTAGAGGGAGAAATACTAACTATGTTCAGTTGGCAATGTTACGAAACAACAATGTTACAGAAACCCCTCAATCTGATAATGAGTTGTATAGATATTGGACCACTAGGTTTGATTTTACGAATTATCAACACCAAGGTATTGAAGATATCATACGATGGTGGGGTACCAAAACTGAAGAGTTTCCTATTCTTTGCAGGATTGTTAAAGAGATTTATGCTATACCTATGTCTACAGTTGCAAGTGAGTGTGCTTTCAGCCAAGCGAGGTTGCAATACACGACTAAGAGAACAAGATTGACGGGCAAAGCACTTGGAGTGCTTGTGGCAGTTAAGGATTGGACAGCGGCGGATAAAAGGATGCAAGACATAGAGTTCAGAGACGAAGTGAACGTAGACGACATCTTCGAAGATTATCCGGATGATTACGAAGATATACTTGAACAAGAAATTGCGGAAGAAAACGAAAATGACGACGAAGATTTTACTTATGAAGAAGACGAAGCTGTAGATGAATGATGTTTGTAATAGTTTTTTGCTATTTTGTATTGTAATTTGAAAACATTTGTACAACTCCTGGCCCGCACGAGTATAAACTGTGAACGGCTAAATTATCCAAAAATGACTTTACCTTTTATTATAACAACAACAAATGTATTATGAAATACTTATAACTTCATAAGATCTAATTTTGGTTTAAAAAATAATAACAAACACTTGTAAAATTTAAAACCAAATCACAATAGTAATCAAAATGTAATATTAAAATTATAACAGTAGAATTTGTAATATTTTAACATGATAAGATATAGTTTTGGTTTGTATTAGATCTAAAAACATAATAATAATATTCTGATAATAACATAAGTAATATTTAAAATTTTGGACTATATAATAATTACAACACTAAAAAACTTAATAACCAAAACAAATTAATATTAACAAAAATGTAATAATAATTCTATAATAATATGCAATATCTCAATATTTTTTAAATATAACATTTTGGTTATAAAATAAATAAAATCAGCATAATATTTACCAATAAACCACCGGTTTTTTACAAATAAACCGTGGTTTCGCAGTCCTGCCGGGTTGCAGTCCTGCCGGGTTGCGGTCCTGGCGGGTTGCTCCTTATGCGGTCCTGGTGGGTTGCGGTCCTGGCGGGTTGCGGTCCTGGCGGGTTGCGGTCCTAATGAGCCAGTTTCGCAGGTAGACCGTCAGTTCTTAAACAGGTTGTCAGCTTTGAACCATGGTTCCTGAACAATTAGACACCTCTAAAAGGCACCCTAGACAATACATAGTTAGAGCGGGACCCAGGTACTAAGCTTGTAAAAGAATTGTAATGCTTTTCCACCAAGTATATTTTACAAACGCAAGAGTGACTCATATTATAAAATTCGACGTTACTATTAACAAAATTTATTATGCTTTGTATTACCCGAACTGGCGAATCAAAACACGACACGTTTGTTGAGCGGTAACGAAATCACATTTGGTAAGTATATGAGAATAAATGTATGAAAGAGTGAATTGCACTAGAAACAATGTTTGGTGGACATGGCTTCTTCTCCTACACTATAAATAATGAAACTGCGACGTTGCACCAAAGACCTAATTTTGATTTTCATGGCTGGTCGACGAACAATTGTTAAATAATTTCATATAATCAAACCTAAAACATAAATTATAAAAACTGAAATTTGGTGAAGGTTGTCGTAGTTGTTTTTTTAAATAAAATATTAGATTAAAAAAAATAGAATGTTCATATATGAACTCGCAACTGCAAGCAACAATTGAAGTCGGCGTTTTAACCGAAAGAAATTTTTGCAATTCATGCTTTTCTGTTTTTATGATCAGAAATTCTTATTTGATTTCCATTTCAAATTGTTCTCTGGACTCGTTTTTCGTCCGAAGAAAGATTGATATGGCGGGCATGGTTTGGTAGATTTAATGAGGTGATTATAGATTTTTGTCTTCGTAGATGTGTGGAGTTGACCAATCTGTTTTATATCGCCATTCTACAGCTGGTCACAGATTTTTATTGTGTATGTGGATGACATTGTAATCACATGAGATTATAGTGATGGCACACGTACATAATTCTTGATACAATCTCGTATTTTTTTTATCTTCTTGTAAACCTTCAAAATAATTTTTTGGTTGTGCAAACCAAAGAGAATGATGACTTTCGGTTGTACCAAGTCTGAAACCAAGTGGATTCCAATTTCCCTCGGTTCTGATAGTAAATGAGTAATCCAAGCACGAGTTTTCGCGTAGTCAGAGTTTTGACTACCGAGTTAATGGATAATTTGTAAATCTTTTAAATCTGGGTCTTTATGTTTAGTTCTGGGTCTTTATGTAGTAGCTAATGAAGGGTCTTTATGTAGTAGCTAATGAAGGGTCGTTGGATCATCAATATAAGCAAGGTTATAATTGGAGTGCATCTCTTTCTTCGCGGAGATTCTAGTAAGGTGCTTGCCAAAACGATTCAATATTTTAAAGATGGAATATTTCGATGAGAATCAACACCCAAACAATTACCTTGAGCAATTAAAAAAAATTATGATGAATTTTGACGATGATGATTGTGATTTCTCTCAAACTTTCAAGGACGATGCACCGAAGTGGTATAACCGGTTACCGGAGGGATCTTTTAAAAAAATTGACATATTTTAGACTCTATTTAGGTAGAAGTTTATGGGACATAAGAAATTCTGAGAGAATGAAGACTCAATCATCAATTATTTACAAAAGAACAAAGAGAGACTGAGGGAGTAAACCACACGTTGGGGCTGGCTTGACTGGGAATTAACTTGAAAATTAGACTATAGAGTGGTGTAAGAGGAACCAGATCTCCCACTTCAGGACATCCGGATAGAGCATCAACTCCCATTTTTCCATAAAAAATAGTGTTTCTCTGATTTTAAGAAGGTTGATTAAAATAGACTTCCAGATTCCCTGGTGCATCCTTAGCATCAGACCTTCCTCCTCTAAATAGTAGTTGACTTGTGAGTGTATAACGCGATAACCATCGCCAACAATTTCTTCGGGCTCATCGACCAAGTGCATCAGAGCCCTAAAGACAGATTTGTCAACCTATACCCCACCTGATGCCTTAGGGATGGGTGGTTGAACAAAAAATATTGCTCGAACTCATGAATCACCCCTCTTAGATTCAACCAATCCTTTGGGGGAAATATTAAAAGCTACTCTGATTTGTTTTGAGGTAAGAAATCTAGTACTTATGGGAGTAAATGTATTCTTGGCATAAGTTTTAGAGTCTTAATGACCCATGAGTGTAACGTGATTTCCAAGGGAACCTCTCGGGAACGAGCTTACTAAGAAGAGTAATTTACCTCAAGTAAAGGTTTAGTTTTCTGAGGTGAATCTTTGGTAATTTTTGAAGGCTCAGTTGTCGTAGGTAAAGAACTAGTAGGTTTTGATAAAAGATCTATGAGATTAAAAAAAGATGGGGGAACCAACTTATGTAGTTTCTTAGTTGGTTCATCCTTCATAATTCTTCTCCAAGACTAGAGTATACTGATAAGAGTGTGATTTATCCAAACCACGAGTCGAATCGGTAGAACATTGGGCGAATTTGGTCCAATATATGTCTTGTAAAATAGGTAATGTGTAATATTTAGGGTATATCGTATAATAAGGAGTAAATAACTTTAAGATAAGTAGAATAATGAGGTGGAATAATCATAAATGGACCAACAATGTGGCCTTTGCGCCCATCACAATTACTATATAAAAAAATTACCATTTTTTTTGGAAAGGATGAACAATTATTAATCTATTACTACTTTTGGAACCTTTTCTCTCCAAAACTTAGTGTATCCCTATTTAGAATGTGACTCCCACAATATCTTAGACCTAAGAACCCCTCGAAGATTTCTGGAACTATCAATAGTGACTTAAAAATCCATTACCCTGATAATCTAGTTAGTATTTACCGAAGATATTTAGATAATCTATAATCCAGTCGTGAACAAGTTCATACAATATGTGAACTTTCAAATTGGTAGTAAATGTTAAAGAATCTGAAAAAGTGTTTTCACTTGCAATATTTCCAACCTTTACTTGGCCTCTCTCGACAACATCCCTGATATAAGTTTTGGAATATCAATTTACAAAATATGATATATTGCTTTGAGTTTTACTACTAAAGCTAAATATGACATTTTTCCAATTACGAAATGCGAAGCGAAACAAAATATGAACATAATTGATCTGCAAAATGCGAAACATATAGACAACCAACTACGAAATACAAAATAAAAGTTCAAAAAATGAAAAACGGAAAGTATATACAAGTTGTACGAACATAAAGACTTTATTTAAACTACTAATATTTTTGTTATACGAACCAGTAATTTTACTATTTTCGATAAGATCTCTAGCCTATTGATAGATACACCACAATTGGTGTTACCTTTTATGTTATGGGATATATTTAAGGCATACGATCTCATTGCTGGTTCTGGTTTTAGAAGGTCATTTTCGATGAGTTAATCTATATTTATATTTATTTAAATAAAATATTTATCAATAATATTCTAGATATGATTTAGATATGAAACGTGAAATAAGAAATAATTCTTAATACGAGTTGCAAAATTTAAAACAATGCTTATATCTATAGATAAATACAAAATAAGACTTATTATCATTTGTGAAATGGGAAACACGACTAATATCAAATGAGGAATTTAAAACAATGTATAACTTGGATGCAAAATGCAAACATGTACTAAGATAAATTATACAACAATGTATAACTTGCAAAGTTTCGTGATATTTTTTATCCGCTGTGAATGTTTAATGTTGTTTCATTATTGAGATTCATTGTCATCAATGTCAAGTGATTGATTCTATACCATAAAGTTTTGACACATATTGAATGATGACAAAAGTGGTTTCTTTATCATATAGATGAAAGACTTTGTGAACCATTTCTGAAAAATCCGTTCCTCTAATGATCGATGTCTACGTTAAGATATTTTTAAAAACATTGGTGTATTTGATTATATACAGATGTTGTAATAATTAAATATTCTGACCGCTTAATATTTCGAAATGATTATTGATTTATCAGGTATTGTTAGTATCCTATTATGGTTAGGAAACCAATAAATATAAGCAACAACAATCTATAAAATATAAAATATTTCCAATGTCAAATGCGAAATGCGGAACTAGAAAAATATTAAACGCAAAATGCAAAAAATGGTTAAATGACTACAAAATGCGAACCAAAGCTTATGGTAATTATGAAATGCGAAACTAGGCTTATGACTAATGTAAAATGTGAAACATATGTTAATCGACTTCAAAATGCGAAGTACGTAATAATTGATTTGAAAATTGTTATATTGGGAAAAAATGCTGCATTTTAGTGAAATTTATCTTCATTGGCTGGCTAAGTCATGTTACTAGCAGTAACACAAATTGTTGTTCTTGGAATTGACCATACTCTTAGATCAACTTATTTACACACTTTTTAATCTTTATTAATTTGTTGGTTTTGTTGACGACAAGTAAAAGATATCCAATTAATCTCTTGAAATTCAACAACACTACTAAACCTTGCCTCGACGTATTCCTCCCATAATTATTTTGCACCGTTTGTAGTTTTTACATTTGGTGCCGCTAGGGTTTTACCTTTTAGCATTGGTATATATTGTCAATATGTCTCATACTTTTAAAAAACAAGTACATAACTGCAAAATAAGGCAAGTACAAAATGAAAAATAAGGCTTATTACCATTTACAAATTATGAAACAAGATTCACGTCAAAATGTGATCTGTAAAAAAACAATTATATCTTAGATAACGTAATGTGAAATAAGTATTAAACTAAATACAAAATAGTGACACATGTTAAATATAATTTTAAAACTATGAAATGTGAAACATTATATAATTCATTTATGAACTACGATATGTAAGTTAAACATAAATACAAAATAGAAAATAAAGATGTTACATACATATGAGAAATATAATTGTTTTAACAAATACAAGACATAACATATTACAATATTGTAAATAAGTTATCCCAAAGTTTGTGAAACATGTAAGATGAATCACATTCCTTCACCTCATTGTCTTTATCATTCAACTATAAATGTGTATCATCTATTTTGTACTATGCAATCTACACTTGTTGTTCTCTATTTTGCACTTATTCGTGTGAAGCTCCACTAACGCATTAATATGGTATTGTGAAACAATAATCATCACTTCATCTTGTATTGATCTTTCTAGTAATTTATTGATTTCATTCTCTTCCCCATTACATATGCCTTTTGGTTTTGGATATATTGCAAAGATTTTTTTCTTCACTTAATAGATGATGAGTTCAAACTAGATTAGTCGATTGTTTAAGCTGTATGCAATATAAAAAAAATACCCATTGATAACATGTATTTATAGAATACCAAATGATAATTGAAAATGAAACTATAAAGGTAATTGGATACCTATGGATAACTTATTATTGTTATTAAAATGTCTATAAATATAATCAATTTTATATCAGTTAATGATAATATTTATATTTTTAAATAATAGTAGATGAGATGTTAAGATAAATATAAAAATAATTATAATAATTATTTTTTGATAATACGAGACTATTTGGATAAAAAACGCCAATATCTGAAGCAAACGATAGGGTACTGACAGTAGGTAGATCAGATCAACGACAAGCAACACTTGAAGTCCAATTTCCCTCGGTGTTGATAGTAAATGAGCAATCCGAGCACGAGTTGTCGGGTAGTTAGAGTTTTGACTACTGAGTTAATGGATAATTTGTAAATCCTTCAGATCTGGGTCTTTATATAGTAGTTAATGAAGGGTCGATGGGTCATCAGTATAATGAATGCCATAATTGGAGTGCATCTCTTTCTTCGCGGAGATTCTAGTAGGGCGCTTGCCAAAACGATTCAATATTTTAAAGATGGAATAGTTTGATAGGAATCAACACCGAAACAATTACCTTGAGAAATTAAAAAAATTTATGACGAATTTTGGCGATGATTGTGATTTATCTCAAACTTTCAAGGACGATGCGCCAAAGTGGTATAATCGGTTACCGGAGATATCTATTAAAAACTTTGACATATTTTAGACTCTATTTAGGTAGAAGTTTATGGGGCATAAGAAATTTCGAGAGAATGAAGACTCAATCATCAATTATCTACAAGAGAACAAAGAGAGACGGAGGGAGTAAACCACATGTTGGGGATGGCTTGACTGGGAAACAATCCTACTAGCTTGAAGAATTAAACTATAGAGGGGTCTAGGAAGAAACAGATCTCCCAGATCAGGACATCCGAATAGAGCATCAACTCCCACTTTTCCATAAAAAATAATGTTTCTCCGATTTTAAGAAGGTTGATTAAAATAGACTTAGCATCAGACTTTCCTCCTCTAAATAGTAGTTGACTTGTCAGTGTATAACGCGATAACAATCGTCAACAATCTCTTCGAGCTCATCGACCAAGCGCATCAGATCCCTAAAGACAGATTTGTCAGCCTAGACCCCACTTGATGCCTCAGGGATGGATGGTTGAACAGAAAATATTTCTCGAACTCATGAATCTCCCCTCTTAGATTCAACCAATTCTTTGGGGGAAAGATTAAAAGCTACTCTGATTTGTTTTGAGGTAAGAAATCTAGTGTTTATGGGAGTAAATGTATTCTTGGCATAAGTTTTAGAATATTAATGACCCATCAGTATACAACGTGTTTTCTAAGTGAACCTCTCGGAAACGAGCTTACTAAGAAGAGTAATTTACCTCAAGTAAAGGTTTAGTTGTCTAAGGTGATTATTTGGTAAGTTTTGAAGGCTCGGTTGTCGTAGGTAAATAACTAGTAGATTTTGATAAAAGATCTATGAGATTAAAAGAAGACCATAGGGGGGGAGGGGCAACTTCATGTAGTTTCTTAGTTGGTTCATCCCTCATAATTCTTCACCAAGACTAGGGTATACTGATAAGAGTGTGCGTTATCCAAACCACGAGTTGAATCGGTCGACATTGGAGGAATTTGGTCCAATATATGTCTTGTAAAATAGGCCCAAAAAATGTGTAATACTTATGGTATATCGTATAATAAGGAGTAAATAAATTTAAGATAAGTAGAATAATGGGGTGGAATAATCGTAAATGGACCAAAAATCTGGCCTTTGGGCCCATCAAAATTACTATATAAAAAATTTACCATTTCTGGGAAATGATGAACAATTATTAATATATTACTACTTTTGGCACCTTCTCTCTCCAAAACTTCGTGTGTCCCTATTTAGAATGTGACTCCCACAATATATTAGACCTAAGAACCCCTTGAAGATTTCTTGAACTGTCAATAGTGACTTAAATACCCATTACCCTGATAATCTAGTTAGTATTTACCGAAGATATTTAGATAATCTATAACCTAGTCTTGAACAAATTCATACAATAGGTGAACTTTCAAATTGGTAGTAAATGTTTAAAGCATCTGAAAAAGTGTTTTCACTTGAAATAGTTCCAATCTTTACTTGGTGTCTTTTTACCGCATCCCTGATAAAATGAAGCTTAATATCTACATTCTTAGTATTCTCATGAAACTTAGAATTTTTTGTAAAGTAAAGAGCAATAATATTTTCACATAACAAATGCTACTCTTTTATTTATACTAATTATCTCACTTAACAATCTCTTTAACCATATGGATTATTTTATTACAACCAATGCAACCACGTATTCATATATGTAGATGATAAGACAATATACTTGTGTATACTATATTTCTAACTAACTACTCCATCAAACCCTGTAAGTTGATAGTCCAAAGTTGACTACCTTGTATCAAGAAAACCTGCATAATCATAGTTCATATATCCTTTGAAGTTTCATCATCTTTATACTTTTAATTATAACACACACCAATATATAATATACCTCTCAATTATCTTATGATCAATTTAATGGTTTGCCAGTGAGGCATCTTTGAATCTGCCATAAATCTACTCAAAATACAATCGAGTACGCGATATCATATTTGGTGCAAATCATAGAATACATGATATTTCCACTAATACTTGGATTAGGTTTATTTTGTATAAATTTCCTATATTTTACATTCATTAGTAATTGGATGATACCGAGTTGTATTGACCACCAAAAAGAGTCTAAATCGCTTTAGTTTTGGACATTCCAAACTTCTGAAGCATCTAATGTATATTTTTAATATTAAAAAATAAACTCTCAATTTATTTATCTTAATTTATATTCCAAGAATCATATTAGATTCTCGTACCCTTCATTTCAAACTTTTATTTAGGTTGTGCCTTCGTAATTTTGATCTCTATTATGTCTTTTGAAATTATAAGTATGTCATTAACATACAATAGCAACATAATTTGTTTATCAATGTGTGTTTCTCCATTGTAATAAACAAAAAATTCATAAAAACTTCTCTTATAATTGACTGACTTCATAAACGAGTCAAATCTTTTATTATACTATCTCGGTGACTGCTTCAGTACATATAAATGTCTCTTAAAACACACACATAAGTCTTTTAACATTCTTTAAAAGCTTGAGGTTGTCTCATATAGATGATTTCCCCTAGCTCTCAATGTAAGAAGGAAGTAGTAACATCCATGATCTAACTCATGATCAAATTTTGAAGCAACTGATAATGAAACCCTTATGAAGGTTTGTTTCACAACCGAGAGTGAGACAATTTGATTAGAATTTAAACCCACATTTTTTGTAAATCCCTCAGATCATAATTGAGCTTTGTTCCTATATAATTAAAGTATAGGAATAAATTGCTTGCTGTTGAATATCCATTTACATCCAAAAAGCTTCATACCCTTCGGCTACTTCACAATAATCCAAGTGTCGTTTTTCTTCACATAATTTATTTGTTCTTTTATAGCCTTATATTACATTAATTTATCATTGCTTTTTATATCCTTGTGATAAATCTCAACTCAAGAACAATTTCTTGAATTTGAGTAGATAAAACATAACCTATAATGTCAGCATAGTCGTACCTTTGTGTATGTCTGTTAGGTCTCCGAGCTATATCATTTACCAGCTGATAACTATTATAATCATTTTGTTGCTTTTTAGTTTAAACATCCAAAAATATTTGAACCATCAAAATCCAGACCAAGACCAAACTACTAGTGATGTCGAACTTTCTTTATCGAGGTTGAACTTCTTCTAACAAGGCCGAACCTGTACCGATCTAAAAATTAGCTTCGGTAGAAAATTCATTTATTCAACTTCTTGTTCAAACTTCACCTCAATTTTATATCCACCAACATCGATAGTAGATGTAGTCATACTATTATTATAAAATAGAATTTTATCTTCATGAATACCATATCCCAATTGATTACAGCCTTCTTATTCTCAAGATTAAAACACCATAACCTATATCATTTCACTCATTCTAGATTAGCGAGAAACATATATAATTTAGTGCTATCAAATGAAACCTGTCCTACTTCAGTTGTGCATGAGTAACACATTCAAACACTCTCGAGTGGCTCACCACTGATTTTCTTCCATTCAATCTTTCTTGAGAATATTTTAATTCCACTACCGAAAAGTGGCTCATATTCATGATGTATGGAACCCTATTGAAAAATTCTCCCAAAAAAGTTTTTTCATTTTAATTTTCAAATATACCTCAATTTTTGAAGTAAGTTTTGGTTCATCCTCTCAACAAGAACATTTTATTGAGGAGTTTATTTCAGTTATGTGCCTAGAAATACCAAGTTTAGAGCGATAGCCAGTGAATGGTTCATTTAAAATTTCCAAACCATTTTAAGTTCTTAACTTCTTAAGTATATTTCTGAACTCATTCCCCACTAGCTTCTTCCAGTCCTTAAATATATTAAATGCTTCATCTTTGGATTTTAAAAGTATAACCCAGATATTATTAGAATATTCATAACTTATAGACATAACGTATTTATCACCTCTCATTGTAGGATACATTCGAGGTTTTCACTAAATGAATATAACCAAGTTCAACTTGGGCTGTATGGTTGTTAGTCGCAAAATTGATTCTCTTACTTTTGCCCAACACATAGTTCTCATAAAAGTTTAGACTTTGAACCTTATCACCGTCCAACAACTATTATTTTATAATTTTATTTAATCATCTCTCACTTAATTATCTTAATCTCATATG
Organism: Limnanthes douglasii subsp. nivea; assembly: GCA_036936605.1. Taxonomy (NCBI): domain Eukaryota; kingdom Viridiplantae; phylum Streptophyta; class Magnoliopsida; order Brassicales; family Limnanthaceae; genus Limnanthes; species Limnanthes douglasii. The sequence goes on along the minus strand of JAUPFV010000001.1, from coordinate 27,141,890 downwards.
CCACAACTTGGACCTTCGAGCACTACAGATCCTCCAAGAGTTAATATACCATTACTTTTATTACTTTTCATAACAATTAGTAATCCTTACATGATCTTAAGTCTTCCATATCTAATACTGTAGGTATATAATTCTTCAATTAACATACCAATAAATTAGATATATATTTTAACATTATAGATATACTCGCATTTGTTCTGACTCTCTCAATTCATGTAAGGAGCTTGAGTGTCACGCTCCTCATTCCTTTTACGACACAAGAATTATCACTCCCCAATATAATCTTGCCACCATAAAAAAAATAAGGTCCTTAAACTAGTTTTTGTTGCTAGTCATATATAATGACACTTTTGAGTTCATAACCTACTTGTTACCATAACTCCAAATATAAGCCATTAGTAGATCAGTATTCTCATAATCATAAAATATCATTGAGCAATTTCCAACTTTAAACTTATGTTAATTATTTTTGTTCCTTCCACCGGGACAACTATTCTTGACCTTCTCTTTTATAGAACTGAAATTGCATTCTAGATTTGGTAGTAGGTCCTTCGAATTAAAATATTGAGTTTCTTCTCTTCTTATTTAAATAATTATTTTTAGAAATTCTTTATACACGCAAGCCATATCTATTAGAGTCACTCTTTAAAACAACATTCGTGAGATCTTGGAGCCATTAAATTTGTTGCGGAGCTCCGAGAGTAGTGTCCGCGAATATTTCAAAGTTACTCTCTACCCAAATGTGGTAAACCACCGCGCATAAAGCGACACACCAAAGAGACCAAGGCTGCAAGAGGTGGGAGTCCAAACACTGTTTAGTCAGGTGAACCAATCAGAGAATAAAAGATTTTTGAAAGAGGCTTCCTATACAAGTTAGAAGAAAAGACAGTTCATCATTGTATGGTTGATGAATTTAATGAAGCTATTATAAAAGACACAAATGAGGTACGTGTTATAACCCCAATCAAGTAGTTTGTCTATAGTAGTGAGTTTTCCAAGCACGACTGGTCAGAAAATAAAAGAGTATTTGAAAATCTTATACTTGTTCCAAACTAGATTTGTTGAGCTTTAAAAGTCTAATGAAGTGATATGTGTTATTTGTTGTAAACGAATCCAGAGCTTAATATCCTCCCCACCCAAAAAAGAGAGAATAATCATGATTTTATCAATTTTAAACAAATAAAACACGTAATTTTTTCCATAACATAATAATTTGAGATAGCATAACGAATAATACTCCCATCAAAATAATAATAAAAAATTAAAAAAAACAACAATCACCGAAATATTAATATTGATCATAAAACACGATAACGTCTTAACTTATAATTTACCGAATCATATGGAATTTAACCTGCTTTTCAACCGTAAAAAATCAAAATTAAATTTTTAAAGCGGGTGATCAAATATTCCACAATCTATGTTTTATGTTTTATTGATATAATCAATTCACAACACATAATTAGTAACTAATCACTCCTATCATTAGACTAATCATAAACTAACATTCTGAAAATATCTAAAGATTCAACTTGTAATATTTAGATAAAATTCGTTATAATATAAATAAAATTTAACTTGATAGTATGGATCAATTTTCTCCCAAGCTATATAAAACTATATTTGTGCTGCTACGTGCCATATGGTATGGCCTATCAAACATTTATCTTCAAAAAAGAAACCGACATTGAGTTCGATTCACCCTTGTTTAAGCAAACCATGTAGGTTATTTCTCTCTATATTCACCTGTCTCGCTATTACTATTACTTTAACACCAAAATTTGTATGACTATCCAGACCCATCTCTTAAAATGGTGTGGCTGCAATCTCTCTTCTCTCCATTGAAGAAGCTCTGGTTTCGTCTACACTCGACTCAAAAGAAAAGTACGTACTTTTCTTTCTCATTCCTTAGCATAATTTATATTTACAACTCAATATAAGAAATGAAAGTTAAATATTTTAAATTCGATTTTGATATATTAGGGAGAGGGATATACATTTTATATGAGGATGTGAAGTCATGCCAATATGAAGATATTCATGTGTTATGGTCGATATTAGTGGAATCAGACTCTTCTTCTTTCTTCAAATGACATATGATCCAAAGTTGCGAGAGGTTTTATACTCCTGTACATATAAACATACACATTTATATTCTTCAGTATGGCATGGGTTCCTTTTGTTTCCATTATTACATTTCATTTTGTTGATGTTTTCATTAGAATTTCGCATCACTAAAAAGGGCTGTTGTCATTTGTATAAACGAGTTGTGTTTTTGAGTTTTTTTTTTTTTCATTTGATAATATATGATTTATTGTAATTTATGTGTGTTATTACATTTATATTCACGATAGTATTCTCAAAAGTAGATGATATTGTTGGTTGTTGGAATCAGATTTTAGTTATATATAATTATGCATAAGAAATTTAGTGATATAAAAAAATATAGCCACGAAATTATTAGTTATTATAAGAATATAGTTGTACAATATCCCATTTTTATAAAAATATGATATACTAAGGATATGATATCCTTATGTGAATGATTATATTTTTAATATTTTTTTATATATTTGTTTTTAGGGGACCGTCCCATTAATTTCTTTTGTGCATATATTATTCAATAAAATGATATTTTTTTCCAACAATTTCATATTTTTGATGAATATTATATAAAAAATATGATGAGTAATCTTATAAAAGGGAACCGAAGACATTACCTAAATTGTGATAGAATAGAAGAATGAAACATATAAATTATATGTTTTAAATTATATGAGAAGACGTTAAATATTTATTATTAGCTTATATCAAACCAGAATACATTATATACAGATAAAAATTATCGTTATGAACTAATAAAAGAAAATAGCTGATATCATATTTCAACATCACGACACTACAACAATAAGCATTGAAGATCAGTCATACAAAATACTAATAAAATAATATAGCTGATATCATCTTTCAACATCATGACGCTACAACGATAAGCATTGTGGATCAGCCCTACAAGAAATGGAAGCATGAAGCAAAGTATGTTTTTGTAAACATATCAGAAATCTACGTAGAGGAAATAACGAATGGTAATGAGATAATGTTAATCTGGCGAGTGATATGATAATCAATTTTTATATGTCTGGTTCGCTCATGAAAAACTGAATTTCGTGCAATTTGAATAACACCGTGATTATCACAATGTACTGGAGTAGGATGACAAAGATAAATTTTCATATTATTAAACAACCAATGCAACCCAATATTATCACAAGTAGTTAGGCTATAATACAATACTCAACTTCCGTAGAAGATCGAGAAATAACAACTTATTGTTTTGCTCTTTCATCAAATAAGTGTGTCATAAAAAGATCTAATGGTAGACTTACAATCTGTATGATCACCAACCCAATTTGCATCAGAGTAAGCATGTAGCTCAAATGAATACGTGGAAGAAAATAAAATAAAAACTATGAAACAAGGTACCTCAAAGATACTTGAGAATACGAAAAACGGTAGCCAAATGAACTATAGAACTTGGTGATGGAAAAATCTGGTTTAGGGGTAAAAAATGGAAGATCTTTTAGCTAATGGATATTAAGTATTTTTATAAAGAGTAGTGATGTGTATGCTTGTATTTAATGTTTCTAAAAAAATCCAACCCATTTAGTGTTGTTGGTTGGGGTATTTATACTTTTTTCTCGGATCCATGGGCCATTCGGGTAGGATCTTATATTCAGGTTAATCTTATGATCTCACAAGCCGAAGAATGAATGTGTTAGGCACACAACTTAGTAATTGGTCCACTCAAGTTACTGGTCAATCATTGAGTTTCATTTAACCTGTCCGCAATGTCATTCAGATAAACTCACAATCACTACAATATGCCTCCAGTGATATCCGATCTGATCATATAGCCCCCTTAGCTCTTTCAGAAAATCTTTGGAAGAGCTAATCATGGTAGATAATGTTCGATCTGCCTTCAAAGTAAATTCGAAGAGTCAATCAAACAACTCAAAGGTCGCGACTTATAATCAATTCGCTTTTACACGTGTCAAGTGCTAATTGGACCCTTTAGTCGTTTTTTCTGGGTATTTGTGTCTTAACATTAAAAAAAACCACAATTACTAACCCTTAATCACGGTTAGAGGTTTGTCTCCCCTAGGTAAAACACTCAAGTACTTTTTAAACTCTATAAGTGTGATTTTTCACTATTTCTAGTGTGCTAAAGAATTTTCAAACTCTATTTCGAGAAATAGAAAAACACCATAATCTTTCAACTTTTTTTACTTCTTCTATTTTCTCTAAAGTTTGTATGTTCACGGTAAGAACTGACTTAATCAAAGGAGGTTGTCTTAACCTGTCTGAGTTAGAGAAAGAGAAAAGAGAGGCCATAATCACTGCCGGACTACTTGTTTCTCCTGGTGGATTGATCATACAAGAGATACTGGAACCGGACAAGAGTTCATCATCCTATAGACCATCAATATTTTCCTACAACTACTTCCCCTGCTCCATTTTTAAAAAAAATTGAACCACTGGTTCAATTAATCGAAAAATCTTACACCAAAACTAAAGTTTTTACCAGTCGTAAAGCTCTATCTCCGTTCATTTCTATAGGGTCAGATGTAGGAGAAAACACACCTCGAAGGATTACCAGGATTTCTAAAGCCAAAAATTTAACTTTATCTGCCATGGATACAGAAAAACTCACTGAAGTTTCTACAATGGTAGAGCCTCCAGTGTTACCTATTTTGGATCCAACTTCATCAATTCCACCCGTCGATTCTTCTGGTATTGAAAAAGAGAATAATGGACTGAAATTGGCTGATCAACAACCACAAATAATGAATGAGAAGATGGAGGATAGCAGGCAAGATACCCCATTGGAGACATCTGGTCATAATGGTGACACCTGTATAGTTCGGGAAAAGGAGGAGAAAGTAAGACCGTTAGATGCCGAACCTCTTCTGGAGTGCCTTGTGGGGCGAGTGGGGACTAACTTCTCCAAGGTCATCGTTAAATATCTATTGGATCTTCAAAAACTCTCCTATGTATATACTTATACAGCTGAATTGGATAGAATCAAGAAAAAAATGGGGTTTCCGAGAGTCTGTCAAGGTAAGGATTCCTATCCCTGATGAGACTATGATGGATAGTAAAATTGGGAAGCTAGTGGTATATACCGAAGTAATTAACTGGGGCCTTCCGTTCCCTTTAGACCCAGAGATTGTGAGATACTTCCATTTGGTGAGGTTATGCCCAAGTTAGTTAAGTCCCAATTCATGGTATACATTATTAGCCAGCATCATAGCTTCAAGGCTGTCTAAAATTCAAATGCCTATGGAGCAGTATGTTGTTGTGGCCAGTTTACTTCAGAACCATCATATCCACTTTTATTATTTCAATAGAGGGAATAATTATAAAGTTGTTGATGACTTGCTGGAGGCTGACAAGCCTTGGAGGACCCAATTCCTCTACATCAGTGGTGCTTGGGAAAATGGCAAGAAAATCATAGCTAAGGAAAACCCAAGTTTGCTGACTAGATATTATAGAAGTTTTGGTAAACACTTTAAGAATTTATTTATTATGTATTGATATTAAAATTGACATCAGATGTTGATATTAAATTTCACATCGGATGTTGATATTAAATTACATATCGGATTTATCTTTCAGTATTTTCAAAGAGGTTTTCAGAACATTTGGAGGAGAGACGAACCACTTTTACAAAGTTGAATCAATGGCCACATAGAATTGGGGAATTGGCTTCCACAATTGTTTTACCGCAGTAAACATGGTGATGGCCCATCTGTGGAGAACAAGCTCAACGAGGGAGCTCTATTGAGAAAGGTTTACCAGTCCACCTGAAGTTGTTGATATCTACAAAAGGACAGAGGAAAACGATGGTAAGCTTTATTTACCAGATAGGAACAAGGCTCCTAGCCATCTTGACAAAATTAAGAAGAAGAAGAATACAAGGTGATGATCCCTCTCAAGGGCTTCCCGATGTGGGTAGTTCAGGACTGCCAGAAGAGATTGATGCAACATTGTTGGATGGTGTTGTGCTTACTGTAGGTAAGGCTAAAAAGCCATCATATTATCCAAGGGTTAAAAGGAAGGAAGGGTAAAAGAGGAGTATAGAGGGTAGTGATAAAAGAGAAGAAAAAAGAAGAAAGTTGACATCAGTTCGAAGATCATACTCCGACCCGAAGTCCTTCCCTCCATTACTCCTATCGAAATTCCTTCCCAAGAAGAAGTACCTGCCGATCCTTCTTCTCTAACATTTCCTGTTGCTGACCAGCCCTCTACTGAAGGCGAAGTGAATTTAGATGACATCGAAAATTTGTATTATGTGTGTTTGATAAATAGAATTTTGACAAGATTTTCCCCAAGCCACTACCATCTCCAATGCCGTGACTTATGATGGTGAATCTTTTGAACTGTCCTGTGAGCATGATACTCTGGGATATGCAGTTTTAGGTTATATAAAACCAATCGTTGACTTGGAGAGGCAAGTAAAATCTCAAATCAAAGATATTGTATCCCTTCGTACTGAAAATCAAAGCCTAAAGGATTCCATCATGGTCGAATAGAGCAAGGTTGAGACAGTGGGCAAGGAAAAAAAAACAGCTCAGTGATGATTTGGTACAAGCTAATTCCGATCATGAAAAATCACAAGCTAGCTACACCGAATTTCAATCTACCACTTCCACAGAAATTGATTCCTTGAAGGAAAAATGGATTAATGCGAAGAGTGCTGATGAAAAATTATCCAAGGTGAAAAACAAAATTGCAAAATTTTCTCAAGAAAATGGATGACAAGATTACTTCTTTGAAAGAGACAAAAGCGCAAGACATTGCCATTGCGAGTATGTTAAATCGGGTATGGTCGTATTGTTCCATGGACATTTTTCCAAATGGTCTCTTGGGAAGTTGTTGAGTTTTGTGCCATATGAAGAAATTCCCTTTCATACTATGGCACAAACTGATAAAGAATAAATTCTCTTTCAACATCTCCTTGGATGAATCAGAATATGATGACGAAGTTGAGGAGGATTCAGGTGATGATAAATAGGAGAAATAAGAATGAAATGTTGAGAAGAAAACCAAAAGGAACAAGCTCTAAGGTTTACTATTTTTATTGTGTTGGTATTTCGAATCAAATTCCTTGTAGTATGCAAGAAATTTTGTCGTTTTCATATCAGATTTTTTAGAAACTTCATTCGTACAAGTCCTTGTGGTTTACAAGGCATTTTTGTAATGTGGATCAACTTCTTTTTTATGATCCTATTTGTATTTCACGACATCCTTACTTTTATTCACTTTATATTTTCCTTGTCTTGTTTTATACTTCCATTAATATCTTATCGTATTTGAATATGATAAAACCATATACGTATATTAAATCCGATCAAGACATTAAAAGTATTTTCTTAAAAAGAATTAAACACTTAATCAGTCTTGCATTTAATCGAGTCATTCAAAGGTAATCCATTTGAAGGCAATAGGTGTTTCATAGATCTTTAATCTATTAGAGCCATTCAAAGGTAGTCCGTTTGAAGGAAATATGTGTTTAATAAATTTTCAATCCACCAGGTTTTTAATAAGTCTTTAATCCATCCGATGTTTAATAAGTCTTTAGTCCATCTGATCATAACCAAAAAAATTTCTTTAAAAAAGCAAAGGATAGTATATTGATTGAGATCTGGATACCTCATTAAAACCTCCCGGCGCCACCAGGGTAGGGAAGAGTATGCCCCAAAATATTTACATTGAAGTAAACCAAAGTAAATATTTACAAGATAAGTTTATTCTAAGTATAACCTGAGATGCTCCACGTTCCAATGATGCTTTAACATGTTTCTTTATTTGTTTTGGAGTTTGTATGTTCCTTGCTTAACTCTTTCACATACGATGTATGGTCCTTACCAATTTAGATCCAACTTTCTAAAATGCGTTTCCTTGGTGTGCATAAACATTTTTCTCAACACTTTATCCTCAACTTGTAAAAAACTTCTTTTTACTTTAGATGCAAATCTTCTCCTCATCAAGCCTTGATAATGTGCAGTTCTTAAATGTGCTTTCACTCTTTTTTTCTTCAACTATATCCAATTGAGCCTCCATAGTTATCTCATTTTCTCTTTCAGAATAATTTTGAACTCTGAAGGAAGTAAGAGTAGCTTCTATAGGTGTGATCACATTCATCTCATAAACTAGATCAAATAGAGACTCTTGCGTGGTTGTATGAGGAGTGGTTCGATATGCCAATAGTACTTCTTGTAAGTAAGTCGACCATTTTCCAGTAGCTCGTTCTAAATTATTTTTTAATCCTAACAAGAATTATCCGATTTTCCACTTCAACTTGTCCATTGGCTTGGGGATGAAAAGGAGAAGAAAACAGTGCTGAATTCCTTTTGAAGCACAAAATACACCCATGTATTTGTTATCAAACTAAGGCCCATTGTCTATGGTGAAGCGTTTGGGAATACCAAACCGACAACATATGTTGGAGAGAATAAATTTAATGACCGCCTTAGATATTGTTCCAGAAAAATGTGCAGTTTTTACCCATTTGGAGAAGTAATCGATTGCCACAATTATGGTACGACAACCCCAGAAGCTATTGGAAGGGGCCCAACTAGATCAAGTCCCCACCTATCAAATGGTACATGTTCGAATATTGATTCCATGGGGACTGCTGGCACATGAAATTCATTTCTATATCTTTGACAATGATCACATATTTTTACCAAATCTCTAGCATCTTCCATAATCGTAGGCCAATAATATCCTGCTAGTAAGACTCTTCTACTTAAAACTTTATAGTCACAATATGCTGACCTTTCTCCATCGTGTAATTTTGATAGAACGTTTTGAGACTCATTTGGCGCGAGACAACATATTAAAGGCCTGCTGGAATATTTTTTATAAAGAACCCCCTGAAGAAATAGAAAACCACCAGCTTTATACTTTGTTTTCTTGGCCACAACCTTGTCTGAAGGTAAAACTCCATCAGTGATAAATTCTTGGATTACACTTCTCTAACCTTTAGAAAGTATATCAGATACGTACAAAGTTTCTCGTACTTCACCCTTTTTTCCTATGGTTGCATATATGGAAGGACATTCTTGCATAAGAATCCAAGGGTATGCTGTGGAATATGCTATAGCAGGTAAAGAATCTACCATGACATTTTCCGATTTGGGGATAGGTTCATATGTGATGCATTTAAAACCGGTGGTGACTTCCTTTAGCACTTGCAAATATTTATCAAGTGATATTTCCTGGTTTCAGAGTGCCCTTGAGCCTGATGAATAAGCAATTGCAAATCACTTATCAGTCGGACTCTTTTCGGTCCACATATTTGAGCTAACCTTAAACTAGCTATGACCGCTTCATATTCTGACTCATTGTTGGATGCTCTAAAGCCAAAACATATAGCATGGTACATTGTATCACCATAAGGAGAGGTTAAGAAAATTCCAGCTCCACACCCTATTGTACTAGATCCATCATCAGTTCGGATCATCCATTCCTTTTTAAATTTACTGCCTTGAGATTCTTCATGAGGTCTCTTAGAATGAAATTCCACAAAAAATCAGACACAACTTGAGATTTGATTGCAGTCCTAGGTGCAAAGTCAATATCATAGTCTTCAAGCGAAACTGATCATTTAGTCATCCTTCCTGATATATCATCTTTTTGTAGCACATTTTTCAGGGGAAAAGAAGTCCAAATGTGACAGAGTGTGCTTGAAAGTAGCTTCATTTTTCTAGTTGTTGTCACCATTTTTCTAGTTGTTGCCACCAAATTATCCACTTTTCGTACCAAAACAACACTCACCACATATTCCGATACTGCTAGATCCATATAAAGACTTTCTCCTTGAATATGTTTGGACAACATCTTGGGTGAAGATAAGTGTTTTTTGATTTCAAAGAAAGCTTGATCATAGTGAAGAGACCAGTTAAAGTTTTTTGCATTCCTTAAAACTTAGAAAAATTGAGCATATTTGTCCGACGATCTTGAAATAAACCGATTCAATGCATCCAATCTTCCAGTTAATATATGATCTTCTTTGTTATTTCGAGGTGGATCCATGGCTAACAAAGGATTTAAATGATCTGGGTCAGTCTGAATCCCTTTCTCATTTATAATATACCCCAGAAACTTACCAAATCGGACTCTAAATGTACATTGCTCTGTTTTTAACTTCAAGTTGATGGCTTCTAAGTTAGAAAACGTTGATTGGAGATCGGATATGTGATCTTAATCCTTAGGTATTTTCACCATCATGTCATCAATTTAAACTTCTATATTCTTGCTGATCTCATTAGCAAATGCCTTATTCACCAGTCGTTGATAGGTAGATCAAACATTCTTTAACTCAAATGACATTACCGTATAACAATAGAGCCCCCTATCAGTTATAAAGGTAGTGTGATCTTGATCATTCAAATTCATCTGTATTTGATTATACCCAGAAAAAGAATCCATGAAAGACAACAACTTATTTTTTGATGTTGAGTCTACCAGTTGATCTATCCGGGGCACTGGGAAATGATCTTTAGGGTAAGTTTTGTTGAGATCTGCGAAGTCAATGCACAAACTCCATTTTCTATTATTTTTATTGACTAATACCAGGTTAGCTGTCCAAAAAGGGTATTAAGATTATTTGATATGTCGTATTTTGGTATTAATGATCCACTTCTTGAACAATCACTTCAGATTTTTCTCTGGAAAAAGCTCTTATTTTCTGCACCACTGGCCCAACATCAGATTGGAGAGATAATTTGAGACTAATCACACTGGCTGGCACCCCAGTCACATATTCATTGCACCATGCATACACATGTAGATTATTAGATAGAAAAGACAATAATATTTCTTTTAGCTTTAAAAGAATTTAGATCCGACCCTGACACTTTTACCTTCTGCCAAACAATGAATTTCAACTTCTTCAACTGGGATTATCGTACTAGGAACCTCCATTGGATCATTTATCTCATTTTGGCTGGCATAAGGCTCCACTAACTGCTATTTTTTCTCAGTCTTACTGCTTCTAATGATTTCGAAGAAAAAGAAGAGCCATAACATTTGCGAGCTACCTTTTGGCTACTTCGGACGACGTCCACTTGTCCTCCCACTACATATTTCAAACATTGGTGGATAATGGAAGGTACCATATGGATCATAGATAACCAAGATCTACAAAATATGGCGTTGTAAGAAGTCAGACAATCAACTATTACAAACAAAACTCTTACCATCTTTATGAATGATCATTTTCCCAACAAGACTTCTTCAAATTCTCCAATCACTTCAGTTGTACTTCCTGTAAACCCTACTATGGTCATGTTTGAATGCTGGATGACCGAGGGATTCCTCATTTTCTTGTAAGTTGATAAGAATAATATATTTACCGAACTACCTATATCAATTAAAATCCGACGCACATCATTTCCTCCAATGGATTCCCATGTCACCATAACATGGAGCAAGGCTTTGATAAATATGTGTAGATATTATTCCCTCTAATTGAGTCGTTAGACTATTAACATGTTTTTTTCTTGAACAACTTGAAGGTGCAGTCACAATATCTCTCCTAAAAATGGTTAGAGATTTAAAAAAGTTACACATATCAGATACTGTTGAATTTCTACTATCACCCCAATTTGATTCCGATCAGGGTTAGGATCTAGCTATTCCGAATCCAAATCAAACCTTTCTATAATCATCATAGAATCTTCTTATATAGATGCTCCTATAATTTTCCATGGACCAGTTGGTGATGTTGCTCGGGTGGTATTTGCATTAGATTCGAAGTGAGTATTGAATTTCTTTTAGCCCCTTATTGTTTTACAAACACTGATAAATTTCCTCTCTCAATTAAATTATGCACTTCTTGTTTTAGGGCGATACAGTCTTGAGAATTATGACCCACATCATTGTGCTACTTACAAAAGTGAGTATTCTGATTCCCTCTAACAGATTGAATTGGTGCTGCTCTTCTAAAATGTACAACATTCTTACTTTTATCATAAATGGTAGCCACACGTTCCTCCAGTTCGGCAAACCATTCAGTTTGAATCCATGAACCCCTCTTGGGTTTAAATTGTTGGGATTGACCTGATTGATTTTGTCTTGGCCGATGTGACCCATGTCCGGAATCTTTAGGCGTATAACATATTATAGCTTGGGATTGACGTTGTAGGAGCAGACCTATTCTGGCGCGATACTCTAAATTTCTTAGTTTCTTCCACCCTAATCTATTTTCCGATCTGATTTAATAATCCACCTTATATAATTGTGACTCTAGATTTCTTACTTATTATAATTGATTTTTCTGAGTTACCAAATCATCCAACTCACCGAGGTTTAAAATTTGTCTTAGAGAGGCAATAACCACTTATTCAAAACAATAAGCTAATCTGTTTTTCATATTCACAAAAAGACTGATATGTTCTTTCAACGATTCATTCGGCTCTTGAGAACAATGGATGATAATGTCACCATTCTCTTTAAGCTCCTTACTCCCCATGAATTATCTCCGGAATGCCATCGAGAACACATCAAAGTTCTTTATAGATCTTTGTCACAAAATATTATACCATTTTAAGGCATTCCCTTTGGAAGTTTGTGAGAGATCTAGACATAAAAGTTTATCATCATCATCATCGAATTTCATCATAAAGTTTTTGAACTGATCGATGTGGTTATCAGGGTCTTTACTTCCATCATACTTTTCAATTTTGGAACTATCAAACCACTTGGGCAGATGTCCGGATAGTATTTTTCAGAACAAAGGTGATTGCCTTCAATTATGGTTACGACTAAATATTGTATCTTCATCAGGAGTGGAAAATATACCTTGTTCGCTGGGTAGCAGATTGATCACTCAATAGATCAATACCGCGACCTGCGGACCCTTTGATTTTTCCCTGATTTTTTTTTTCATTTTGCCCTTCCTGTCCCTTTTCCGTGAATGTTTCTTGGTTAACCTTATAGTCTTTCTTTAAAGGCCCTGCTCACTACTGGATGAAGAAGACCCATTAGAGTCAGAAGCAGTTGAACTATCAAAAGAATCCGATGCACTAAATACTGATTTTTTTTTTCATTTTGGGGACTGATCATTTTCACCTTGTTGGTTATTTTCCCCACGCTCATTTGGATATATACCTCCCGCATCAGAATTTTCTTTCAATGCTATTTTAGCTAGCTTTTGGGCTATCAGAGCTTCAATTTCAGCCCGCAACTCATCATGTTCATCTTACATGAATGGTCTTTCCTCTGTGTTTTGATTGACATGAGACACAGTACCATGCTCATTCTCATCTCTTACTCCTTCATTTACATGAGGTATAACTTCTTGCATATTGAGATCCATATCCCAAAGATTTCCGAACTATGAATAATGAATAAGGTTTTAAATAGAGCTATTCAGTTACCCTTAGCTCCCACTGTGGTTGCCAATTTGGTGATGGAAAAATCCATTTTAGGGGTAAAAAAAAGATCTTTTAGTTGCTTGATATTAATTATTTTTATAAAGAGTAGTGTGAGAAATGAGGTGTATGATTGTATTTAATATTTCTAGAAAAAGTCCAACCCATTTAATGTTTTTGGTTGGGGTATTTATACTTTTTTCTCTAATCCATGGGCCATACGGGTCAGATCTTATATTTGGGTCAATCCTATGAGCCCTCAAGCCCAAGAATCAATGTGCTAGGCACACAGCTGAGTCATTGGTCCACTCAAGTTACTGCTCAATCATTGAGTTTCATTTAACATGCCCAAAATTCCCTTCAGATAAAATCAGAATCATTATGATATGCCTCTAGGGATATCCGATTTGATCAGAAATAATAGTGAAAAACTAATTAACAGTATGTGAAATGTCTGGACGAGTCATAATAAGAGGAAATAAACTGCCTAAAATTTTAAGATAAATACTGGAATTTTCCAAATGAGTACCATCTAGCATAGAGTATTGAGCATTAATCTCAAGAAGAGTATTAATATGTGGTGCTTGTTATTTGTGAAGCTTGCAAACTTTAACAGGCCAATGAAGAATATTATGAGGAGGTGTCATATAAATTTCTACACAAAAATCATCATTCAATAAGGAAATCTTGAAATCAATCTTAGATATTCTCCATTGATAAATGAAAGAATTTAGAATGAGAGTACGAACATTCATTATTTTGCAACATGAGTAAGAGTTTCTCTTAATCTATATCATACTCTTGAGAATATCCTTTACTAACAATTCAGACATTGTTCGAAGAATAATTAGAATTGGTTTTAATATTATAGATTCAATGAGTACCAATGACATGTTTCCCAAATGATAACATAACTAATTCTCATATACGAGTCTAGTATATTATAGTATGTTCTTAAGCTAGAATAGTGTGCCAAATAGGATCATGAACTACTTCAGTATTGGATAAAGGCTTAGAAAGACGACAAACAAAGACAACTGAAGTAGATAAGATGAGTACTAAAAATCAAAGAGCTCAATAGACTTACGAATATGAGCGGACTTACACAGAGAAGGATCATCCACAATCTATTTCGACAACTGGATGATTTTATGTTAGCGGCATGAGAGGTGAATATCCCGTGAAATGAAGTACTAGATAGAGCCTCATCGGGGTTGGTATAAAAAATATCAATATGAACAGATCATACTGTGTTATATGATGTGAATTATCATGAAACATAATATATAGATACCCATTTGGTGGATACAAAAGAGGGTCATATACATCCATAATGCACAAGATCTAATGACGCAGTTAAAAAATAAATAATTTTATAAAATAACAATGGTTACAATTTAGCCGATTTGCAACCACTATAATCCAAAATATCATGACTCTACAAATGACCTAAAACTCATATAGATACCAAAAAACTTTAAACGATATGCCAAAATATGGCTCAAACAAGAATACCAAAGATAAAAAATAAGAAGATGAATGAATAAAATGAAAAATCGACAAATTCACACTAGAAGTAGCAACATTTGATATGTTTAAGCACATAAAAAACATAGAGCCCCTCTTATGTCTCAGTCATCTTCTAAGCTTGCGGGTCCTTGATACAATAATTAGTGGAAGTAAAAATAACTAATACACCAAAATCACACAATTGGCCAATAAATACGAGATTTTATGGTATACATATGAAACATATAAGCAAATATAATGAACATACCTAATTCTTACCAATAGAATCATAATATTATCGAAAATCCTAATAAAAATGGAAAAGTATAAATAGACGCAAAAACAAAAATCGATATCATGAGACCTATGAAAAAAAACGCATAAGTCTAAAAATCATAAAGAATATAGTTTACATGAATTACCAAATAAACATAAACCTTTATGAGAGAAGACTGACATTACATGCGGTTGTAAATCATAAAACGGTTTAATTAGCTCATGCATATATGGGTCCAAAGACGGGGCATCAACTTTATTGTTTTTAAGTTGAGGTGGATGATATGTCTATGAAGCAGTACACGAGGGAGTTGTTGCAATGGTCACTTTTTTCGTTAGAATTTAGTTTGCAATTTTAAGTGTTAAGCCTTCGATCGACCCCTCAGTTTTCAGTTTGCATATTCATCGGGAGGGATCTTAGAAACTAGTCTATTTTGGTTTCTAGGCAGAGCTTGTTGTACAACAGTAAAAACAAAATGAATTGGAGTCATGATTAACCTTTTATTAACCTTACACTTGAGTTGAATCTCTTAAGCTAACAATTTATTAACAATAGAAATAACAAATGTGAGAGGAGAGTGATGTATAATTATCTCATATAGCTCAAAATCACTTCATAAAACAATAAAGTTGTATCATATGATGTTCTTCTTATCTACGATCAATATACAATTCAAATTCTCACAGTTTTGCAGACTCTCTAAGAACAAATGGATCCAAGATATTATATATGACATTATATAACTTTTGGATACTCTTATCATTCTTGTCAAGTGTGTATATATATGTTTCCAACTAATTTTATTTGGTAAAATTAGATTGTGTTTACAATCTAGCTAGATGATCCCGAACTAAATTAGTCGCCTCATACTTAGTCAACTGAATACCAAGATAGTGGGTAATATTATTCTTAATCCAAATAATTATTTTAAATTTTCAAACTCCCAATTTTCGACTAAGATTGCAAAGTCGGATACCTCGTTATCTGTAGATTTAACATGCACACCTATAACAAAGTTCCACATAGATTTTCCACGCGTAACATTCTTTATAGCATAACTTCAATGCATGTAGTTTTTTCTTTTTATTGAACACTAACTGAATTAAATTATCTAATGACTTGTTATGATAAAAACATAACATAAAACATCTCGAAATTTGTAAAATTAACAAATTCAAAATCTTCAAATCCAAAAAACCAAATAAAAAAGAGAAAAACATTAAGCCTATAAATTTCAAGATTTACTAAGAACAAATTAAAAAGAAAATAAAAATATCATTAAATTTATACTCTTATATCATGAAGATCTAGTTGACTATATATATAAATCAATACAATTACTTATGTATAAGAGAAGATGTGATATATTATTTATTTTATAAAAATAAAAATAAAATTAGTGTATCTTATATTTTTTGGAAGACCTTAATATAGTTTAAATTGAATTTATATTCATGATATTTATAAATGAAAAACAAATATGTTTTTGTGTCGTCTAGGTACTTTAACCTCTATTGGGCTCATAAAACTCAATAGGTAAAACGTTGAACTAAAATATTCTTCCTCACAATATATTTTGCCAAACTAATATCTACATAAATGAAAATATATGATACTGTCTTTTTAAATTATACGATGATCCAAACTTTATTATCAAAACTATATTATTTGTCTTGTTAGATCAATATTTACAATTATTAGGATACTTTAAATTTTTAACAGATTAAATATTCTAGTTATGATATTATTATAATCTCGGATATGGATAATTGTTTCTAAGAGATGTATCCACTGATTTTTCTAATAAAATGTGTTATTTTATTAGCAACTAATCCAAAATACCTTATAAGTTTAGGAAATATTCAAAAAAATAAGTTAAAAGGTCGAGGCATATATGCATAATTAGTTTTCAAATTACATTTCAAACTAGCATCTAAATGAACTTAAATTGTTTGTGGTATATATATTAGATTTGCATGACCATGTATGTAATCACTCTGGTCATTTCATAACTAATAATACTTAATTGAGTTGAGATTGTCATACTAAATATATAAACTATTTAGAAAACATAAGTAAAATAATCGTCATATTACTAATTTGAAACTGTGTGTATAAAAAATAATATAGTATGCCATTATGTATAAACTAAATATGTTAAAAAAATAATAGTAAAATAATAATAATAATAATAACTCACATCGAATATAAATGCATTTTAAAGTAAATATTTTCAATCAAACAATGTGTTCATAAAATAGATTGGATGAAAATGGCTTGATAAAAGGATCTCCAACCACGAATTTACGAATTTCGCGTCAATATGCTATATCATGCAAACAATGCTTAGACTTCTACGAGCTATTGTTGATGGTGAAGAAAGTCACTACTAAACTACTACCACAACATAGAATGAATGATCTTTCGATATTTTCAGTTTTATGTAATCGTGCAAAACAAATCGTGTATTATAGTGTATGGTTTGATGTTTCAAAATATGCCATATATTCTACTGTTAGGGTAAAGGTCATGATAAGAATTTCTTATGTATCGTTCAATGCACAAGCATCCAAAACAAAAAAAATACTCAGTTGTGGAATTACGAGTGTGCAATAACCTGCAAATCTAAATGAGAATAACTCACGATCTCTAAGTTATTTGATCTAATATTTGTCAAACCATAATATTTGGTTTTTATAGTACCATATTTTCGTTAACTAATATTATGTTGTCAACATTTGGTTTGCTCCAATAGTTACTTGATACATCTGTTATAAACATTATATTTGGTATGCTATATATATGAGCATACATGCAACTTTTTCAGAAACAGTAACATATTGATATGTTTTTCTGATTCCATTTTAGGATAATAACTTATGAGAGCTTATCGAATTTAATTATAGATGTATATATAGTTTTGTTGTTTTTTGCATAACCTTATAACATGCTAGCAATTTATGTATTTTGTTCAACATCCATAATGTTTGATTCTGAATGATCTAAACCTTTTAAGAAAGATATTTCACCAAGATCTTTGATATTAAATTTCTCTCATTGAAAACCTTTAGAGGCATGCATTAAACCATATTATTAGTGAGAAAGAGTATGTCATACATCACTAAATATATTACTTTGATCTTATTGAAGTTCTAATACATATAATCCTCTATATAATTTATTTCAAAACTGAAGACAATGATAACATTCAAGAACTTGTTGTAACATTGACGAGATGCATGATTGAACCCATAAATATATTTCTGAAATTTGCAAACCATCAACTTTGAATCTCCAAAAACTAAATTTCTAGTTAATCCATATAAATTCATTCCTAAATATGTTTGTTGGAAAATATTTTACTTGACATCAATCTGATAAAAATAAAAATACCCAATGAAAGTTATAATAGTCCAAAATAAATTGTTTAATGAAAATGAACAAACATCTTTGATTAGTCAACACATTCACGTTAGTTATAACATGTTGTTACGTGATGTGCTTTATTAATTTAGATATTATCTTGTATCGATTTATACTCTTCATTTGCTGATTATATCCACGATTTAAAGTTATTAAATTGTATAATATCTTGAAAGATGATTAGATCATCAAAACACTTTATGTTCATGCAAAAATGCCACTTATAATGTAAGTATGGTATTTGTTTTCTTCTTTTATTGGATCTATGAAATGTAGGTTTATTAGGTTATATAGAATCTTGAAGACATCACGTTTTTTTGTTATGAACAATAATGATATTTTTGAATATAAGGTATTACATTTGTCTGAAGTATTGAACTCATTTTCAATTAGAAATCGACCAACAAACTAACAATAGTCGAGACACTAATATTAGAGCCTCAACAAATTACTTCCAATTTTCTGAAATAATGTTATTATCTGAATTATTTCCTCTAAAGTCAATATCCTAAAAACATTTACAGTTTCCATCTAAAAAATGTATGCTTAGTGAGAGAGTTAAATTTGTAACCTATTGAGTGATCTGAATATTTTAAAAAATCATGACTTACTATCTTGGATTTCTGTGTTTGTTTGATTGATCTATAAGGATTTGTTTCAGTTGGGCATCCCCAAATATGTAAGTTCTTTCAATTATGAGCCTTTTACATAATTGAATGAAATTTTACTTAACCTTTATAAGTACTATATTGTAGAAGATATGGTACACATCATGCTTATTCACCGATTGAAGTGGGTAAACATTCTCACTCTAAACTATTTCCTATAATGCATAGTCTCTTTACTCATATAGAACATTTATCATAGAAAACTAGTCATGATATATTGAGGAACTATCCACACTATTATAGGCATACAAACATTTTATCATGACGTTATTCTATGGATCCATCATACTGGTAATAGTACTAACTATCATAGTCCCCTTGGATTATTTTAATCCTTTTGCCAAGTGATAATTCCACCTTACCCTCAAAATACGTGAGCTTTTTAGTGATTTCCGATTTATCACGAAATAAAAAAAAATACGTGACTCAAATAATCATATATGGATGAAATAAAGTATGTATATCCATTTCGTAATGCAGTGGGGAATGGACCATATATGTCTGTATGACTTAACTCTAAGATTTATTTTCTAAGATAATCATCAAACTTTATGTGTTTGATATTTTTTTATATATCCAACAAAGGTTTTAGAGTTGGTGTAGTCAAAAGGAGTTAAAACACCTTCATCATCAAGCTTCGCAGTATATTTTTACAAATATGATTCAAAAGTCGGTGCCAAATATAAGTTGAATTTTAAAAAGTTAATTTAGTAGATACATACATAGATATATTATAATTTCCAACCTTATTCAACTTGTACAAGTTATCATTACGCTCTAATATGATAACACTAAACAACTGTCAAAACTAATATAACAAGATTTACCTAACAATTAAAAAAACAAGTAAATTCTTTATAAATAGAAGTATAAACAAAACATCATCGAAGTATAACAAATGTCTGCTAGTCTAAAATAAATGGAAATTACATGGCTTTGATCGGATATATATATATATATATATATATATATATATATATATATATATATATATATTCTCATATACTATATAGATTGAGATCTTCTCATCAATAAGAGTTTAGTTTTGGAATATACCATATAACAAAACACTAATGTGAGTCGTTACTACTGCATCAACACCTATTATCTATTGGTAGTAAAACTAATTTAACTTTTGAACATATCACATATATGAACTTACCATGATCGACAATCCAAGCATTTTACTCCCAAGAGTGTCTCAAATGGTCTTAGATCTTGCAGTAGTGGCATGCTATATATATATATATATATATTATATATTTTCTTCTTTGGGTCACGACCCTTGGAGCTTTACCCAAAACAAGTACTATATGTAGTTGAACCTAATTTTGTTTTTTTGCTTGTTCTTTAAAATATCATGATCGGCACAGATTATTTTGGATTCCTTAATACGTTGTATATTTTTTCCTTATTATACGTAAGGTTATAAATAATGTTGTTTTGTTTTACCACTTGACAATCATAACTGGTCTAAAAAACACTAAAGTATTCAAGAAACAACATAACGATATATGACACGATGACCTCCTCAAAGAGATCAACTTTATGTGTCGTACAACGAATCCATCTTTATTATGTGCTCAGAGAGATTTATTTATTTTTATAATTTATGTGGAGAGTTATTTTTTCAAAGTATTAATTTCAACATAAGCACGCATAATAAATCTCTTCTCCACACGGACAATGATATCCCTAAAAACATTAATTTTAATTTATAACCAACGAAGAAACACATGCGACATCTCCTTCTATAACAATAATACGCTTAAAAGGTTGATTGTTCCCACATCTCGTAGTGCAACTTCTATACAGAACTGATTTTATCCAAAGTTTCCTCTCTAACCTAATAATTTATATTGTTAAAATCCATCAAAGGCATCATATTATATTTTCAAATCTTAAAATTGATCTCAAACAACAGTGGACCATCAACATTATTTTTATTTTGTTGTTTACTACTGAACAAAGAATATAACAAGTAAAAATAGAAACTATTCATTAACAATATAGTTTAACTTAAAATAATACAATTTATTAACATACAAACTAGTTTTTCAAGTTTTGAAATCGGATAGATATTCATATGATCCGACATGTGAACCAACATGTTATATATTATTTATAAAGACCAATTATTTAAGAAACACAATATAGGTCCATCGTAATGAAAATAAATGAACCTTCATGTGGGCCAATCTGAATGTTTGGTGACATACTTAATGAGAGGCTATAAACCATATCAAGTCACCGGTGTTTGACACATGTTGCATTTGTACCACTAATCGTCGTCCCTAAAACGAGTCATTGTTGTTTCAAATTGTTGCATTTTGGGTCACTAGCGCGTGCAAATTAACAGAAGACCGACAAGTGTCACCCCAATGGAATCATGTTTGTTGCATATATGGTCACCCATTAAAAACTACCCAAAACACCCGTGGTTATTAGTTTTGTCGTTTTACTTTAACATTTTACTTTAATTTTTTACTTAAATAAACTTACCTCTTTTACTTTAGCTATTATTTTTTACTTTTTATCCTAAAAACTAGTTGGATCCATTTAATACAAAATAACCGGGCACGTTTATTATTTAACCTCATTACCCTAACCCTTTTACATTTCACCCAGATAATTCACTGACCTTGATAAGGAAGCAATTTGCCGATCCCAATAGAAAAGGAGTTAATTGCAAAAAGGAAAAGGAAAATATGCCCGTTATTGTATTATTTATTTACTAGTAGATAATGTGTAAATAAAGTAGCTTGTGAAGGACTAATTGTGAAATAATACAAGACTACCAAGGACATAAATGGGCCCCCACCTTCCCCACTATAAAAATAATCCCATTTATTCTTGGTAGGTGGTCAATTGAATATTATATTCTCTTTCTACTTTCTCTCTCTACACTTTGAGCTCTAGTCACATCAGGTCCAAGATCCAAGATCCTTTAACCTAGTCATTTATTCTCTTATCATTGGCGCCGTCTGTGGGAACACGTGATACCAAAAAGAAAACATTTTCTTTGAAAATCGCGATTTAATCCGGAAGAATGAATGACTAAGCAGCTGGGGAGAGGGTCGGGAGAGAGTTGGCCCGAGCCGTTTCACTATTTGATGGCGAGGAAGCACCGGGTCGGGAGTATTACGCGCATGGTCGGGATAAACGATCGACTCTTATCATGACCAGGAGACAGTTGTTGGAAGACATCGCAAAGTTGAACGCCGAAAAGGAGCAGGCTCTGGATGATAAAAGAATTCATAAAGGCAAAGGAAAAGATCCGGTCGTAGACAACCGTGGAGACGTCTATCCGACTATGGACCATCGTATCGATACCCGACCAGTTCGATATTATCGGGAGCCCCGCCCGGATGGGGAGCAGGATAGAAGAGCATAGCGATACCAAAAGAATGACCGGGGTATTTCTGCTAATTATACCTCAGATGATTCGTCGAGAAGAGAATAACGACGCAATGAAAGGCTAAACAAACGCGTACGATAGAGCAATTCGCGTCGGAATAGGGCACCTCGATCCGACTCTCCCAAGTTCAAGAAGGGTAGCACCGAGAAAAGAACGCCGTTTTCATTTGAAAAAGAAGAGATGTTGACGGGAAGCAGAGAGGAACGGGTGGTCCTACCCAGGTCCAGTGGCAGCCATCGAATAGCCAGACCCAGGGGTATAGGGTCGTTAGCCAGTTCGTCAACATGGGAGATGGAGGATTGTATGGAATTCAGATCGAGGGGCTCGGAGGCGGGTCTGTCAGATTCGGAATGAATTGGAGGGTTTCACTGTTATCAGACGAAATATTATCGGGACATCTCCTGAAGAGGTTTGACATCTCCAAATTTGAAAAGTATGATGGTAAAAGAGATCCGGATAATCATTTGGAAGCCTTCAAAAACTTTATGTTGAGTTTCAATAATGACGACAAGTTGTTATGCTGAGCTTTTTTGATGACTTTCAAGGACCGGGCATCTAAGTGGTACAACCGGCTAGCACAGGGTTTTATAAAAAACTTAGGTATGTTCTGGGTGATGTTCCGTCAGCAATTCGTGGGAAGAAAAAGTTTCCGGGCCAACGGTGACACGATCGTCAACTGTAAACAAAGGTTGGGAGAGAGCCTTCGGGATTACACCAGGCGTTTTATTGATGCAAAAACCGACATTGATCATTGCGAAGAGAATGTGGCTCTGACAACATATCGCTTAGGGCTACTCCCAAGACCGATGAAGCAAGCAGTCACTAAAAAGTAAGCTTTTACTTTTTCCGCCCTTTTAGCTCAGGTGGAAAAGCAAATATTGATAGAAGAAACCGAGGCGTCCGAATTGGCAGCACAAATTCAGAAGAGTGCACAAGCGTCGGTCGTTATAAAGCAGGGTTCTCAATCCGGTTGTGCTCAGCAAATCCAGCCAGTCAACAGAATACCACCGACCCAGTCCACACCAATCAAGCCTCTGACAACCCAGGGCCACAGAACGAAGCAGACCAACCAGGTGGTTTCACGACCGATGTCTAATAAGTGGATCCGACCTGCTTACTTTGCAGATTTGACAGAATGCGTGTCCACAATCTATGAAAAGACCAAGAAGAGCGGGATGTATCAGAGGCCCTTCCCCATACCAACGCCTCGGGAAAATAGGAACAACCGATATTCCCAATACCATAAAGATGTGGGACACGATACCAAGGATTTCATCGCTCTCAAGAAGGAGATACAGATGTTGATTGAGCACGGAAACCTACTCGAGTATGTGAAAAAGAAAGTGCAATAGGGCACAACTTCGAAAGAAATCGTGACGGTGCAGAAGCCAGAGACAACCATGGAAATTTCTGAAGTGACCGATCTTTTTGACGTCTCCATCGAGTATCTCGATCCCAATGTAATCTGTAACCTCATTTGGGTCATTGAAGAAGAAGATGCGGAAAGTAAAGGAAGCGTGAGGAACCTCTGTCAGTTTTTTAAGTCACTGACTATTTTTTGGGGAGATTCTATGGCAGGGATCACGCACTCTTCACGAAAGTGACATATTGTGAACCTAGCTACTCAGTTGGAAGCTCGGTCTTATCCCCACCCAAAGGGCATCCCTTCACCAATCATGTATTTTGACGACGACGACATGCGAGACATAGTCGGTCCTCACGAAGATGATGTCGTTATAGGGGCGGCCATTGCGCTGGAAGAAGTCCGACTCATCCTTGTAGACACCGGAAGCTCAACAAACATAATCTTTGCATCAACATTCTCTAAGTTTAGGACACCCCCGGTGATTACGCGTTCAAACCGAACTATTGTAGGATTCACCGGATCGGCTGCAGACGTAATTGGAGAGTTCGAAGGCATCGTCCAGCTGGGCTGCGGGCCTTTCAAGAAAGAGGTCACCGTCTTATTCGTAGTGGTAGACGCTCCAGCCTCCCATAATGCGATCTTTGGCTGGGCCGCGGGCCTGTCACGAATGCACACGGTAACGTCCACTATTCATCAATACTTAAAATACGTGGTCGGAAATAATGTAGGGGTGGTGCGAAGCAGCCAGAAAGCGGCAAGAGAATGCTACCGAGCGGCTTTAGCGCCAAAAAGGGATCAGGATATTGAGCAAACACGGGACTAGCAATTAGCGAGACTTCCCTGGGGGTCGTTACCTGTCGACAATCCCAGGGAAGCTCCCAGTTTTTTTATCACAGACGAAGAATGTGAAAAAGACCAATTTACCGAAGGAAGGGTTTTGCAGATAGGAACTAACTTGTCACCAGGCTTCAAGAGCCGGTTGATGTTATTACTACATGAGAATTTAAATTTTTTCGCATGGTGCTCAAAGGACGTGACCGAGGTCCCAGAAGACCATGTAATTCACAAGCCGACTATCAATAAGAATGTCAGACGCGTCTCGCAAAAACGTCGGGCCTTTTCACCGGAAAAGGCAGAAATCATTCTGAGATTGGTTGAAAGGATGCTCAGCGTCGGTCACATCAAAGAATCAAGTTACCCGCTCTGGCCGTCCAATCCCGTCTTGGTAAAAAAGAAGAACGGGAAGTGGAGGATGTGCATGGACTTTACCGACCTTAATCGAGCTTGCCCGAAAGATCCCTTCCCGATGCCAAGAATTGACCAGTTGGTGGCTTCGACGTCGGGAAACAGGTTACTCTCTTTTATGGATGCGTACGCAGACTACAATCAAATCAAGTTACACCCAACTGATCAGGAAAGCACAACGTTTGTCACGGGCCGAGGCTTATATTGCTATAAAGTTATGTCGTTCGGATTAAAAAACGCGGGAGTGACTTACCAAAGATTGGTGAACAAGACTTTTGACTGCCAGATAGGGAGAAACATGGAAGTTTATATTGATGACATGCTTGTAAAGAGCGGTACGGATGAAGACCATCTCACTGATCTGAGGGAGACTTTTGGCAATCTGAGGAGTATAAATCTCAAGTTAAACGCGAAAAAAGGTTCATTTGGGGTAAGGTCGGGCAAGTTCCTGGGATTCTTTGTCAGCGAAAAAGGAATTGAGGCAGCCCGATCCAATTGCAAGCTCTTACCACCATGACCCCACCCAGGATTATCAAGGAGGTTCAGATATTAACCGGGCGCTTAGCGGCCCTGAATCGATTTATCTCTCGTTCATCTGACAAGTGTGCTCCCTTTTTTTCAGGTCTTGAGAAAAGCTAAGTCTTTTGTTTGGACGCCGGCTTGTAACAAGGTCTTTTTAGGGATCAAAACTTATTTATCATCCCCGAACCTTTTAACGAAGCCCCTGACAAGAGAAACTCTTTTTCTTTACATAACGGTTTCAGATTTTGCAGTAAGTGCGACACTAATCAGTGAATCAGGAACGGTCCCCAGGGCGGTATACTTCGTATGTAAAAGCCTATTGGATGCGGAGACACGGTATTTGAAGCTGGAAAAAAATGGCCCTGACTTTGATAACCGCGGCGCAAAAAATGCAACCATATTTTCAGGCCCACCCCATTGTCGTTCGGACCTCGTTTCCACTCAAGTATGTTCTTCAGTGACCGGACATGTCAGGAAGAATGTCTAAATGGCCGGTCGAGCTAGGCGATTTTGATATCAATTTTGAGCCAAGAACAGTTATCAAAGGCCAGGCTCTGGCGGATTTTATAGTCGAATTTCATTCTGACCGACCAAACCAAGAAGAGCAGCCCGAGAAAGACGCGCTAGTTGAGTGGGTTATCCGAACCGATGGTGGGTCGAACGTCAATGATACGGGGCAGGCGTGCAGGTAGTCACCCCTACGGGCATAAGTATGCATCAGGCAATCTGATTTGGTTTTACCACTTCTAACAACGAAGCTGAATATAAGGCTGCCCTGGCCGGTTTGAGACTAGCACAGGTGTGCGGGGCAAAGCAGTTACGTCTCATTAGCGATTCTCAACTGTTGATTAACCAAGCCTCGGGAGCGTCGGAAGCTAGAAAAGAACACCTGGTTCAATACTTAGCAGTATTACGAGTTTTAGCCGCGTCATTTGCCAAAGTAACATATGAGCACGTCCCCAGGGCCAAAAATGTGATCGCCGACTCCCTAGCGTCGGCATCCTGTTCAAGCAGTTACCCCTGGATAACCGAATAAGAAAATCCGTCGATTATAAAGAGGTCAGAGCTTCTAAATCGACCAGACATCACCTGTCAGGTATCCTCGGTAACTATATCGGACTGGAGGAGGGATATTATAGCTTTCCTGGCTGAAGGATTACTATCATATGATAGTATCGCAGTCTGAAAGATTCGAAATAAGGCCCGAGGCGACATTTTGTTAGGGGACATACTATACAAAAAATATTTTAGCCGGCCTTTACTGAGATGCCTGGCATTAAACGAGTCACAGATAATTGTATCTGAGCTGCACTACAGCGAACGCACGACTCATTGCGGGTACAAAGCACTGATAAGAAGAATTTTTCTCGCCGGTTTTTATTGGCCAACGATAACTGCAGATGCTCAGCAGATAGTGAAAACCTGCGACATCTGTCAAATATTAGCGAATGCGATCAATATGCCCGCGACCCCTTTAGAATCAATATCCGAATGCCTACCTTTTGACCAATGGAGAATCGATCTAGTAGGGTCGTTACCGATGGCATCTGGTGGTAGACAAACGATTATGGTGGCTGTAGATTACTTTTCCAAATGGGTGGAAGCCGAGCCATTATTGGGAACAAGAACTAAGGATATCATCAAATTTATTTGGTCGAATATCTACTGTAGGTTCGGGGTACCTCAGAGGCTTACCATGGATAACGGACCTCAGTTTGACAGCAGCGAGATGAAATCTTTTTGTACGACCCATAGGATTAGGCAATGCTTTTCTGCCCCTTTCCCTCCCAGGAAAACGGGAAAGTTGAAGTTACGAACCAAACCGTCTTGGACAGACTCAAAAATAATCTAGAACGAAAAGCTGGAAAATGGCCGGATTACTTGCAAGAAGTATTGTGGGCTTACCGAACTACGCCTCAAACGTGACTAAAGAATCGCCTTATACCTTGGTATATAGGACGGACGCTGTCACCCCAGCAAAATCAATCTTCCCATATTTTAGGATCGACAATTATGATGGGAGTAAAAACGAGGATGACAGACGACTAGCTCTAGACCTAATAGAAGAAAAAAAGAGTCGGGCCCAACTGAATTCTTTACATTATCGGACTTTAATAAGGAGTCGGTATGCCTCGAAAGTACGTCGGTGAGAGTTCAAAGTCGGGGATAGGGTTTTGAGAAGAGTTTTCCTGCATACCAAAGACAAAAACCTCGGTAAACTCGCCCCGAACAGGGAGGGACCGTACACAATAGTGGAAAGAATTAAGAGGGGGACATATCGATTGCAAGACAAGCATGGCCGTTTGTTGAGGCTCCCGTGGAACATTGAACATTTGAAGCTATATTTGGAGTAATTTTGTTGAGCTTTCTAACTTCTTTGTAATCATTGTTTATGTAAGAACCTTTGGTCGGGGATGTACTTTTTCCTACCTCGGTGGCGTGAGAAGGTTTTAATAAGGCATCCATAGCAACCGACCTTTTTTAATCCAAAATTTTACCTTTAAAATGATGAGGTATTAAAAGGGAGTTCATTAGCTGACGAGCTGATAGACAACTTTTTGTCAATCATACATTTTTCAACAGAACCTTAACAGGTTTTCAGTGTTTAACTGATCCACATTTTATTCCCGACCCTATTGGAAAATTTTCAATCATACATTGATCAACAGAACCTTAACAGGTTTTGCAGTGTTTAACTGATCCACATTTTATTCCCGACCCTATGGGAAAAGTTTCAATCCTACATTGATCAACAGAATCTTAACAAGTTTTTCAGTGTTTAACTAATCTACATTTTATTCCCGACCCTATGGGAAAATTTTCAATCATACATTGATCAACAGAACCCTAACAGGTTTTTCAGTGTTTAACTGATCCACATTTTATTCCCGACCCTATGGGAATTCGTAATCGAACAAAAAAACCATCATGCCCGACCAGATATCGAATCACAACAACATATTAGAGAAAACTTCAAGATTATGGAAGCTTATAAAGTGGTTCGTTACAAAACAAGTCAAAATGGGTTCTACCGACCCGACAGTTACAAAATTACGATAAAAAGGGAAGGGGGATCCTAAGCGCCTTCATCCTCAGGCTCAGTCTCTGTGTCGTCCGACTCTTTATCCTCGCAGACCACATTAGATGGACAATCTTCCTCACGAACATCCAACCACATGGATCCAAGCGGAAGGTCGGGGAAACGGTTGTGGAAGGTCAGCACATATGCAGCTTTAGCTTCGGCAGTCTATTTGTCCGTCTATTTTTTACACTTGTCAGCAAACAGAGCATTGGTATTTTTCAGATTGGCAATCTCTTTCGCTTTCTTCGCCGCGGAGTAACGAAAGAAACGACTCTGAATTTTCGACACTACCAATTTCCCGGCTCGGTCATCACGGTCTTTTCTGACCCGCGCCAAGGTTTTTTCAACCTTCTTAAGCTTATACTCCAAGAACTTGTTTGCTGCCTCTCCCCTCTTCACCTCCTCTTCAATCGCGATAACTTTCCCTTCCAGCATCCGTCAGCTTCTGGCTTAGCTCCCCGACACGCCTCTCTTTCATCGCTAGAGGCATAATCATATTGTACAAAGACAAGGATAGCCCGTAATTTACTCGCAAAGGGAAGGTATGAGGACTCCCGGGAAATGACAGCACGGGCAGTTTAGTACCACTCGATGATGCCCCGACAGTTTTTTATGCCTTTGAGGTGCCAACATCATCATCATCAGGGATCACCACTACCGGAGCTCTGTCCGACGGTACAGCTGCGGGAGCGGTTTCATCCCCACCTTTGACTTCCTCATACTGATCGAATAGCGCCGGGATGGTTGAGTTATCGACAAGTGTGGGAGCACCGATAGGACCACCCCCTTTGAGCGTTTCGATCTTTTGTCCTGAGCACCATCCGCCTCAGCCTTTTCCTTCCGTTTCTTGGTCAGCTCCTCAGATCGATGGGCCTCGCTATCCTCAGCAACAACATCATCTCTCTGTCCCACAACTGCGACCTCCGCTGCCTCGGCATTTGCCTGCTCGGCCTCCTCATCCGATTTTGAGCGCTTGTTAGGTGCCTTATTGCGCTTTGGAAGAAACAGGTGTGCATCGGGTGCTTTGGTATTTGCGACCAAATCCACCAAGCTAGGTGGTTGGCGCAGCTGCTCCAAGGTGAGCGATTCAGCAGAGCAACGCCAGAGGTTGCTCGTGATCAGATTTGTATTCTTGAAGGCACGGTGGAACGCCTGACCCCAGTTCTTCCTGGCAAAGTCCTTCAAAACTTGGAAGGTCACTTTGCCATCTTTGAAGTGGCTTTTCTTAAGCTCCTGGATGAACTATTTTGACACTGCACAAAGGATCGGTCATTTGTTTAAAAAAATACATATCCTTACCATCGGGAACCCATATCCGCAGCAATTGCCTCGGGTTCTCTTTGGTATAGGGGCGGCCGCTTTCCCAGCAACCACTAAGGAAGACAAACCGATGCTTCCAGCCCTTGTCGCCTTCGAGGAAATCGTTCATAATCTTCCAAGTGTTGGCTAGGGAGGAATAGAAGAAGGGAGATTTGGGAGACTTCGAGAGCCCGGACACGGCAATGTACTCAGTCATCGGCATAACCCGGTCCGATAGACGAGAATCCATTATGCAGGACATCAGCGTATACCACGCGTTGGAGGTCAGCTGGGAGGGGCAGATGTTAAGGGTCTTAAAGTACATAACGATTTCAGGATCCAGAGGAAACCTGAGGCCCCAGTTGAAGAGCTCCATGAAAATGACTATCTCCTGTAACCGAACATGCACGGGTGTCTCACCAGGAGCAGGGAATCGTACGGTGACGCACTCTGGGATCCCCCACCGGATCAGAAGTTCTGCCTGCTTCGCGACAGAGAAGTAGAGGTATTTGCCTTCGAAGAGGGAAATTATGTTGTCCCTTGGCAGCGACCGATGATACGTAGTGGTCATGACGGCTTCGATCTCCACCGGAAGCGGTTCTTCGGGAGGAACAGCGTCGTCACTAGCAGCGGTAACACTTTCTCCAGCAGCTCAGACAGCTGCTTCCGTCTCTCTAGTATCTTCTGGTTGGAGAGCATCGGGTTTAGGGGAGCCAGCCGCGGCAGGACCGACCGATTAAGAAGGAGGCTCTACAAAGTTAGAGCTACTACCAGCATGAGCAATCTTTGACTCTTCCACCCGCTGTTGACGGGCATGCTCGATCTCTAGGTTCCGACAATTGAGATCCTTTCGAGAGACGCCCAAAGGGGTACATGCTGTGTTGACACTCGTCCGGTACCCTCGGATGGTGGGGGTCAGCTGGACTATTTCGGGAGAGTTACCCCTCGTGAGTGAGGGAGAGGCAATGTAATCTCCCATTGAAAGAAACCTAGTTTTTCTTTGGCGTCTAGGAAGAAAAGGGTTTAAGCTGGTAGGAGAATTTACCGACGAAGGCGTCGGGCGATCGAACTGAGTGACAGGGAGTATGGAGAGCTACTATTGGAAGAAACAACTATGGTCTCTTGGGTTCGAGCGCCAACAGGGTCAGGAACAAAGAAGGATTCAGTGGGAATATGATCAGGAAGGACAGGGTCATGAGGGAGAGGCACGAGTGCGAAGGGCTTCGTGTCTGAACTCCAAATTAATCCCGCGGCTCGATACTCTTCAGCTCGGTCACCAATACTAGCCCAGTCGATAAACCCAAATGCAAGCTCGGTCTTCTTCTTCGGTTTTTGTTTTGGCTTCGGGGTCTTACTTTTCATAAACTTTGCTCTCTCTCTCTCTCTAGAATGGTCAGAACGGGACTTTCTCTCTCTATTACTTCTCTGAGATCGATTTGGTGAATGAAGTATTGATAGGCAGCTTGCCTTAACCGTTTTGCGCATGGGGGAGTCCAAACGAAAAAAAGTTGCGGGAAGGTGAAGAGTCGTTTGGAGAGATGTGCAGACGAGCACGCTTCGAGTAAGGGGACGACACGTGTAGATTAGGCCCAACGAAGCACGCCATAGGCACTAGTCAGGCTAGCATCGTAGGTCTGCGCCAACTAGGTCAGATGGGTAGGCTAGATGGGCTCAGTGTACCCGGTTTTCCTACCAAGCCCAGGTTACCCGATCGAGTATGCTAAATGGGCTCCCCGCGCCCAGTCTTCTTAGATGGACTCATAACAAGCTCTCTTCGCGTCGGGGACGATTCGCGATAATTCATGACGCTTTAAAATAACAAACAGAGAGGGTCAATCGTCATTGAAGATAAAGCGGATGGTCATTCGATATCGAATCAGTGTATTCATTTGATACCGAGGCGGCATGGGCCTCTTGTTACCGAAGCAATCGTCGGAGGCGTATCAGAATGATTAACTTAAGTCTTCATTCCCGATGCTCTTGAAGACTGGGGGGCTACTGATAATGAAGCAATTTGCCGATCCCAACAGAAAAGGAGTTAATTGCAAAAAGGAAAAGAGAAATATGCTCGTTATTGTATTATTTATTTACAAATAGACAATGTGTAAATAAAGTAGCTCATGAAGGACTAATTGTGAAATAATACAAGACTACCGAGAACATAAATGGGCCCCCACCTTCCCCACTGTAAAATGAATCTCATTTATTCTTGGTAGGTGGTCAATTGAATATTATATTCTCTTTCTACTTTCTCTCTACACTTTGAGCTCTAGTCACATCAGGTCCAAGATCCAAGAACCTTTAACCTAGTCATTTATTCTCTTATCAGACTTGATCCAAACCTAACACCAATCCCTCGTCCACAAAAAACTTTGTTGGATCCCCACATCTTCCATTAGATCCTCGAATTTCCTTATCGCTCCGACGTCGATCTCTCTATCAAGAAAGGACCCGATTTCCTTAAATTCGTCGTTGAGACCGATAATATTGGCAACATTGGGGCTCATACCATTCAAATCCACTCGGGTGTTACAAAGATCACAATGCGAACATATGGGTATCTAGGTCTAACGTCAGACGAGGTAGAGCTTGACATGTGGCGGTTTCGGTTACCCAAATCTACCCGACCCAAACTCACCAGAGTGATTTACGAGGATGAAGAGCTTATAGTGACGGTGCCGAAAGGAGCCGAAGCGGACGAGACAAAGGAGACGAAGCAGAAGAGACGGTGTCGAAAGGATTGTGTTTGTACACTTACACCTTTTTTTAGATACGGAAAAAATAACTATCTCTTTAGAAATCATCCTTTGATTGTGCAGTTGTCAATTGGAAGTGTTTGGTTGAACTCACTTTACCCTTGTAATGGTTGAAAGCTCTATTTTTTCCTTCTTCTTTAAGTTCAATGATAAATTGTTAAAGGACGTGGTTGAGGAACTTGGTTTAATGTCATTTGTAGAGAATGTGTATACTTGACTGTTAAAGTTGGTTAATTTAGCCCTTAGCGGATGAAGATAGAATAATTTGTTAGCTTTTGAGGCTTTTAAAGTTTTAAATTTTTGATCATATTAGTTTTTCAAATGTAAAAGGGTCAGGGTAATGAGGTTAAATGATAAACATGTAAATCCATGTGTTGAGTTAGTGAATTATTTGGGTAAAATGTAAAAAAGTTGGGATAATGAGGTTAAATAAATGGAAAAAGGTTAGGGTAATGAGATTAAATAATAAATGGGTCCCATTATTTTGTATTAATTGGGTCCAGCTAGTTTGTTGGGATAAAAAATAAAAAATAATAGTTAAAATAAAAGAAGTAAATCGATTTAAATAAAAAATATATTCTCACCATCACTAACATGCAACATAAACGAACATCAGTGAAATAACATAATAAATTACTTTCCTTCTAAAAAAAACCAAAAACTAATTTTTTTACCATAACACTTATAGGAATGGCTACAATAAACCTAAGCTTAAATCAATATTGATGCTTAAATCATTATTGATGACACCATAAAGTGGAACAGAAACACCATGGAAATACCTGTTGGCCTCGCGAAAATAAATATTATATATATATATATTAGAATGTGAATAGAAAAAATAAACTACGGTGAATTATATATTAGTTATGGTTAAAAAAATGTTGTACAACAGAAAATCTATATTTTTGTATATTTATGATAAAAATAAAATATTATATAATTTTAATATTTTGATATAATATGATTAAAATTAAAATTGTGTATTTACATATGAAAGAAAGATTTAAAAGTAATTTTGAGACTGAGGTTTGTCTTGTTGCCGTTACATTGTAGGTTTCACTGGTTGGTAGGGGTTGTTTGTTTCTTGTCTTAATGTTATTCCCAAGTTTTGAGTAGTTCAAATGTGAAATCGATAGGATAACATACATGACTTTTGTGTCTTAACTGTAAATTAATTTCTATATGAATAGAGGATAAACTCATGAGAGTTATTAGTGAGGCTGAGGTAAGACTTATCATTGAGGTGGATCATTTCATTTCTGAGTTATATTCTGTTTAAATCCTTATTAATGAAATTGTATCTAAATGCAGGATATTTTGAGAAACATATATGTAATTTTTTTTGTTTAAAATTGGTTGGATATTGATTCGTATATTTAAAATTATGATACATAGTTTGACAATTAAAATAATTTGATTAAATTAAATATGGATACATAAATTTAGTGTAATAGGATTCAAGGTGTGCAGGATTTGAATTTATGGCCTCTAAAAAATAGAATTAGAATTGTCTAAGAGTATATGAGTTTAATTACTAGTTTTACTAGTCTACTATCCTATAATTAAAAATTCAATTTAAAAAATGTATAAAAAAGAGTAACCCTTTTTAGAATCCATTCAGTATTCTTGAAGTGAAATTTTGGAGTTTTCAAATATAAAATTATTTGTTTTTTAAATTTTTCAAAACATTTGAATAAAAAAGCACTACATATAAATTAGTTTAATAAGATTCGGATGAAATTTGAGTTTGAATATCATTTATAAAATATAATATCAAATAACTTTTAACAATAAATTAAGAATCTAATAATTTATTTATGCAATTAGGTATTGTCAATAAAAATATAACATATATCTATCACATATTATTTATAATAAATTAGATTTTATTTTAGTTTGGATATGTTTTTTTTAACTAACTATTTTTTAATGTTTGAAAAACGTAGAAAGAGAAGCTCTAAGAAAACTCCTATCTCTTTCTATGTGGATAAAAAACTCTAAAATCTTTTTCCAAACCCTAAAATCCATCTTATCTAAAATCCATAAGAAATCAAAGTTTCACCATAGTTGATTTATGAAGTTAATCACCTCACCTCACAACCTCCGCTCGAGGTCTCAACCTTATTAAATCAAGAAGACAAATGTTTCGAGAAACCAATCAAGAAGGGTTTGTGACCTAATATCTCTCAACTAAGAAGAAATCAAGATCTTTTGGCTCAAAAGATAGATATTCAAACATAAGAATTTCTACTACTACCAAACACTCAACTCAACGATTAAATTCAAATTAGAGAGTTATTCAAAGGAAAGATGTTAGGGACAACCTGATTTTTAACAAACACTTACATTCTTCAAATCAAAATCAATAGGTCACAATAATCTCAATCCAGAAACATTCGCAGAAGTCACAAGACATCAAGTCAAGAATTTCACCCATAAAAATGGACTAAAGAAGACCACCATACAGTAATTTCCCAAGAAGCAGATAAACAATTCATACTTTCTTCTTCTAAATTTACCTTAGTTGCGAAAGTTTCTTGTGGTAGTCCTAAACTTGAAGTAATTAGGAATTTTCTAGACTCTTTTAAATTTCTTGGTTTGTATAGTATGTATGTCTGGGATTACAAACATATACTTATAAAATTAGAAAATTTAGAAAAACATAAAAAAAAACCGTGGAAAAGAAGTGTATAGTCCTTAGGCCAATTTTCACTAAGAATTCTTAAATAGTACAATGGATTAACCACAGAATGGAGTAACCTCAAACTCCATTATGGGTTTCGTTTCATAATATCCTTGAATATCTTTACAATCAAGATACAATAAACAAAATTACAAAGGCAACTAGAATGCCATTGTCAATTTGAATTCCCTCAAAAAATAAAGCCACCTTTAATTGTTGTACATCTTGGGTTATATTAGATAATCAAAATCTCTCCATCAAAAGGTAGGTTTTGGAGAAAAAGAGAGATTCTGGTAAAATATCACATATAATGATATTCCTAATTATTGTTCCTCATGTAATCATATAGGACAAAAAAAATTGTAATAAAGACCTAAAAATATAGAGAAAAATCAGTTAACATTTATGCACTAAAAACAGTTTTTCTCTGAAATCAAACTCAAATTCAAACAAGAATCCACCTCTCCAAAAGGAGAAGTGAGTCCAAAAACTAAAGTAAGTAATAATGGATAATAAAAAACTCAGCTAAATGATGATTATAGATATCTTACCTATCTGAGTAAATCAAACTCCAATGAAACACACCAATATGAAGATACTCTCTTTTCCAAAACTAAAGTTAATCACTGTGTTTATTAAGTTAATAATAATATCAGCCTTGACACCACTTAAATTAATTTGACTAAAACAATTTAAGGAACAACACCATAATTTTTATAGAGGGAGGTCCCTGAACATATCTCATAATTGTGACTCTGATGAAGTCACAAGTAATGACATCATAGAAGCCCTTCACACCAAAGATCTAGGATACACTTTCACATTAAGAAAAGATATAGAAAACTTAGAAAGTACAATACTCTTCCAAAGATACAATCCTCTGGCAGCTTACCTTTATCACCTGTTTTGGTAATGTTTTACTGCAATAAATGAAACCAAAATCATTAAGAAGAAATTGAAAAAACCAAAAGTTAAAAACTCCAAAGGTTCTCTTATCAATCCTCTATGCTAGAAGAATTGGCAATAAATGGACCATTCAAAGAATAAAATCAATAATTAAAACTAAAAAATATGATTTCATTGCTCTCCAAGAGCCAATGATTTCAAATGATCATCTTGTCAAAATATATAAAAAATGCTTGATTTCAATAAGGGAGGCTCAAATACTAATTATAAAATTTGGATCCTTTGGAAAGGCCATTTCCATGCTACAACGCTAATCAATCATGAACAATTCCTCCACATGAATATTACTCACTCTTCTTTTACCAAAGACAAGTTTTTTGGGATCAATAAAGATAAATTTCTTCAACTAGTCAAGAGTGGCTTATAATAAGAGATATCAATGTAATAATTAATGCTTCTGAGTAGTTAGCTTGTTCCACTCTGTTTTGAAAGCTATAGATGACTTTAATAGTATGATTCCAGACTATCACCTCGAGAATCCAGGTTTGAGAGCTATAAATGTCTTTATTAGTCAAATTGTGAATTCCATATCAATCAAGTGCCTGCTCCCCTAACTGCTATACTATTGTTCGAAATCCTAGATATAGGATAATTTAGAATTAAAAACTAATATTATACAACTAATATAAAAATCATCATGATTAAAATTCTATTATTATCTTTCTATTTAACCCTCTTTGTGGCAGACCAATACGTGACCAACAATATTACAAGTTTTCTAAATTTTGCAGGTATAAGGTTACTTTAACCTAAGGGAGAACACTAAAATCAATCAAGGGAAGGGAGCTCAAAATTTTGAAGACTAAAAATTGAATAAAATCCAATAGAATTATGCTTATTAAAAAAAATTCTAATTAGAGAATCCAAATAGCTGTCCAAATTGTTCGATTCAAAATTGGGTTATCTTTGGTCCAAATTTGTAAACTTTAAGCCCAAGAGGCTTTTATCAATGGAAGTTTACTTTTTCTTAAAAAATAACGAACTATGTATTTAATAATTAAAGATATATTTGATAACAATATTTTAGATTTGTTACTGATCACTTTATACATGCCGCCTAATAGCTTTGGGCTTGTAATGAATCGGTTAATAGGCTTTAAGATCCAGATTATCTGGATTATAATTAACTTTTATCTTATTTTATCTTAGACATTGTTGCTTTTACTTGTGAGTCTTTACTAAAGCTTTAATGATTATAGTTGAGTGTTTATTCCAGAGGAATACCGAAAGGTATCATAACCGTGCTGGCCATATAAACCTTTAATCGGTCATATTTTTCTTAGGAAAAAAGTACGACTTGATGAGGGCGAAAAATATTCGAAGAGCAATTTCGACTAAAGATAATTTTGTTTTACTTATAGTTTATTTATTCTCAAAATTTTAATTTAGTTAGTTAATTATATATATATATATATATATTAACTGGGTTGGGATTTCGGACTTTGGGCTTTGCCAATAACGTTAGTTAGGCCTATTACACTCGTCGGCTCGTTTTTATGCTATAAAAAGGCTCCTAGGTGCATTTAATGAAGGATAAACGTTTATAACAAAAACAAATATTTATATCTCTAAGATTTGGTTTAACCAGATCTATTATCTCTCTAATCTTTACTAAATATTAATTACTTCTAAATACTTTACCAAACAGTCATTCTGATTAATTTAATCCATATCAAATTGGCAACCACACTTGAAGTTGTTAAGTAAGGTACCCAGATAGAAAAATCCAAAACTTAACATACAAAATTTTCATTTGGAGCGTTCAAATGATGGACTATAAAATGCAGATAGATCCTCCCCATAGAATTAGGAAGTCAAAATCGAAGTGGAACATGTCCACACGCCACGTCTAAATAATAATAACGAAGAAACGCTACTCATGCAAGAGAACTGAGATCAGTTGCAAGGAGAAATTGAGGCTTTGAGATCCCAAAGACAAGGTGAGAGGGATCTTGTGGGGATGATTTTATTAGAACATCAAAAGTATGATGGGCCAGATGATAATCCACAACATATTCTAAAGAAGTACTAACTTAAAACCCATCAAGCTAATAAAAACGACCGTTGAACCAAACATTATTCTAGCTCTTCAAAGTCTATTAAGAGATCTACAACATATTCTGAAATTTTCTCATCCTCTTCGAGTAGTGATCATTATCATAAGAAAAATAAAAAAATCCACC
This sequence comes from Limnanthes douglasii subsp. nivea, assembly GCA_036936605.1. Lineage (NCBI taxonomy): Eukaryota > Viridiplantae > Streptophyta > Magnoliopsida > Brassicales > Limnanthaceae > Limnanthes > Limnanthes douglasii. Next base: position 27,103,048 of record JAUPFV010000001.1, on the reverse strand, counting down.
AAGAAAAATGTCGATCTAAAAAGCAGTTGAATAGACATAAAAATCGAGTAAGCATGATTCTTGAAGAAAGAAGAAGTACCGCAATGGTAAAGATGAAAAGAAAGAAAATCAGGGAAAGATGAAATGATCAGCTGCCCATATCATAGACCGCTTGTTGAGTGGTCAATTTTTTGTTCAATCTGAACCATGTATATTTTCTACCTCTAACAAAGATCACATGTTTAGTCAGGGACACAATTGGAGGCAATCACCTTTATCTGCAAAAATCTTGTCCGGACATCTATCTAGGCACTTTGATATTTCGAAATGAAAAAATATGATGGGAGATAAGAACTGAATAACCATCTTGAGAAGTTCAAGAATTTTATGATGAGTTTTGATGATGATGATAAGCTATTATGTAGAGCTTTTTCAAAAAAATCAAGAATACTGCCTTGAAGTGATATAATAGACTACCGAATGGGTCAATTAATAACTTTGATATGTTTTGGTGGCTTTTCGAAGACAAATTATGGGAAGAAAATAGCTTAGAGGAAATAGAGACAATATAAACCATTGTTGGCAGCACCCCACTGAAACCTTAAAAGAATATACCAAATGTTTTGTGCATACCAAAGATGGCTTGGCAGACTGCTTCGAACAAGTAATTATAGATTTGTTTAGACAAGGGTTGTTAGCTGGTGATTTAGTTGAAACAATTACTTATAAAAAAGAGATGACATAGGGTGGTTTTTTAAACCAGATGGGAAAATAAATCATACTAGAAGAAACCAAAGGATTAAGACAACCTCATCAGCCTAGACTTGTCTTTTCTATCTCTCTACAAAAAGTTGGCAGCCAATCACAAGCTACTATTATAAATCATCTGAAGGGTGGAACAGGTTCTCATTGACCCATATTGAACCAATATATTCAGGGATAACAATTCAGACAGAGGAAACCGATGGGTTCAGCCTAGTTATTTCTCAAAGCTGAGTGAAAATGTTGCAACTATTTAGGATAAATCAAAGAATTATATGAAATTCCAAAGACCCTCACCAATCCAGACTCCTAGGTAAAATCAAAATACACAATTTTGAAAGTATCATATCGATGTGGTCTATGATACTAAGTATCGTATTGCTTTGAGGAAGGAAATACAATCGTTAATCGAGAGTGGGAAGGTAACTATTTTTGTTAAAGCTCCAATGGGTAATAGGTCATTACCAAGTGGTAGTGGAGTGCATTCAGCTTTACATGGTGTTCGAAAGCAAGCCATAGAAGATATAAAATAGAAGAATATGATGGTGATTACTGAATAATTTGATATAAATTGAGAATATTTGGATCTCGATCCCGATCAAGGAATATGACATGTGAAAAATTGATGAAGGGTCTCCAATTTTTGGCACCACATATTTGGGAAAGTCTTATCCCAACTATTGTTGTTTCATTCTTAGATTCGTTGTTTATTCCTTGAAACCTTAATATATTGTTTGGTATATTGAGTCTCCAAACGGGGAAAATAGGTAAATGCATGCCCCACAACTCATCGTACTGGATCATTTGTATGTCCGGACTACCCATTCTTTCACAGGCTTATCAGTAAAATATTCTATATAGGATCATGTTGCAACTATTAATGGTAGATTAAAGAATTATATGCAATTCTAAAGACCCTCACCCATTCAGACTCCTAAGTAAAATCGAAATGCACGACTCTACAAGTATCACACGATGTGGGGTATGATACAAACTATTTAATTGCTTTGAAGAATGAAATGCAATCGTTAATCAAGAGTGGGAAGCTAACTACTTTTCTTAAAGCTCAAGTGGGTAATAGGTTATTGCCAAGTGTTAGTGGAGTGCAGACAACTTTACCTGATGTTCGAAAGCAAGCCATAGAAGCTCCAAATAGGAAAATACGATGGTAATTACTGAATAGTTTGATATAGATTCAGAATATTTGAATCCTGAACCGGATTATGATCGGCTGAATATTACATGTGAAAAAAGGATGAAAGTTTTCCAATTTATGTCAATTCTTTGAGTCATTAACTATATTCGGAAAGGATATTATGATAAATCCTTCAATATACTCTCGAAAAAGGCACGTCGTTAACTTGGCCACACAGTTAGAGGGAAACATATATGATAATTTGTATCAAAATCTAGCTATGTTCATAGGTTTCTATGAGAATGACCATAGAAATATTAATGGGACACATGATGATGTTGTGGTGATTGGAGCTGCTCTTAAGGGAACACAAATCTTAAAGATCCTGATTAATATTGGTAGCTCAGCTAATAGTTTATTTATCCCCACGGAAAAGTTGATGACAGAGCCATCTGTTATTCTTCAATCAAGCAGAACCATAGTAGGATTTACAAGAAACTCTGATGATGTTATTAGGTAATTCAAAGGAGAAACTTTCCTTGGTAAAGGCCAATTTAAGAAGATTGTGAGAGTTTTGTTTGTATTGGTTGACTATACGAATCCTTACAATACCATCTTTGGAAGATCTTGGATATAAAGGATGCATGATGTTGCATCAACAATTCACCAGTTCTTGAAATACGTCGTCGGAGGCCATGTAAGGGTTGTTCGGAGCTGTCAAAAAAAGGTTAGAGAATACTCTTGCTCCGAAGGCTTTAAAAAATATGACACTAAAAATTAATAGCAATTACTAGAGTCTTCTTTGGATCGCAGCAAGATAAATGATCCAAGAAATACACATGGTGCAGTTATTCCAATTGAGGAGGTTTACGTACATAGGAAAAAGCATAAGAATTGGAACTAAACTACCACCGAAAATGAAAAACGTGTTGTCTTTTTTATCTAAGAACTTGCATGTATTTTACTGGTGTAATAAATACGTAATGGGTGTACCAACTAGCACCATTTTCCATAAGTTGTTATTTTGAATAATTGAAAATTTTCCGTAATACTCAATCACATTATAGGCTTGTAGTTATGGAAGGGAATTCATGTATCAAATTTTAAGGATATGCCTTAGTTTATGTAGTAGTAGCTAGGGAATCAGCCATAAATTTCAGCCATGGGATCATGTTCATACTTTACACACTTAAAGAAAGTAGGTGTTTCCCTCAACAGTTGCAAATACTTTACCAATTGCTCTTTACTTGCTTCAGATTGACCATAAGCTTGATGTATGAGCAGTTGTGAGTCACTTATGAATCAGACTCTTTCGGCACCACATGTTTGGGAAAGTCTTATCCCAACTATTGTTGCTTCATTCTTAGATTTGTTGTTTGATTCCTTGAAACCTTAATGTAGTATTTGATATATTGAGTCTCCAAACGGGGAAAATAGGTAAATTCATGCCCTACAACTCATCGTACTGGATCCTCTATCTTTCCGGACTACCCATTCTTTCACAGGCTTATCGATAAAATATTTCATATAGGATCGTGTTGCAACTATTCATGATAGATTAAAGAATTATATGCAATTCCGAAGACCCTCACCCATCCAGACTCATAGGGAAAATCAAAATGTACGCCTCTGCAAGTATTACAAAGATTTGGGGTATGATACAAAGTATTTAATTGCTTTGAAGAAGGATATATAATCGTTAATTGAGAGTGGGGAGCTAACTACGTTTGTTAAATCTCAAGTGGGTAATAAGTTGTTGCCAAGTACTAGTAGAGTGCAAACAGCTTTACTTGTAGTTCGAAAGTAAGCCATAGAAGCTTCAAATAGGAAAATACAATGATTAAAACTGAATAGTTTGATGTAGATTCAGAATATTTGTATCCTGGCCCAGATCATGATCAGGTGAATATGACATGTGAAAAAATGATGAAATTTTTCCAATTTATGTCAATTCTTTGATTCATTGACTATTTTTGGAAAGGATATTATGATAGCTCCTTCAATATGCTTTCGAAAGAGGTACGTGGTTAACTTGGCCACACAGTTAGAAGGAAACATATATGTTTATTTGTATCAAAATATTGCTCCGTTCATAGGTTTCTATGAGGATGACTTAAGAAATATTGATGGGCCACATGATGATGCTGTGGTGATTAAAGCTGATATTAAGCGAACAAAAATCCGAAAGATTCTGACTGATATTGGTAGCTCAAATAATAGTTTATTTATCCCCACCTAAAAGTTGATGATGAAGCCATCTGTTATTCTTCGATCGAACAGACTCCTTGGTAATAGGAAACTCTGATAATGTTATTGGGGAATTCGAAGGAGAAAATATCCTTGGTAAAAGGTCATTTAAGAAGATTGTGAGAGTTTTTTTTGTATTAGTTGATTATCCGACTCCTTACAATTCCATCTTTGGCATATCTTTCCTATAAAGGATGCATGGTGTTGCATCAATAATTCACCAGTTCTTGAAATACGTCGTGGGAGGCCAGGTAGGGGTATTTCGGAGGTGTCAAAAAAAGGCTAGAAAATAGTATGTTATTGGTCTTGCTCTAAAGGCTTTGAACATTATGACACTAATAGAAATTACTAGAGTCCTCTTAGGATTAAATCAAAATAAATGATCCAAGAAATACACATGGTGCAGTTATTCCAATTGAGGAGGTTTAAGTACACAATTTTCCAGATGGAAAAGCGTAAGAATTTGAACTAAACTACAATGAGAAATGAAAAAAAAATGTTGTTTTTTTCTTCCAAGAACTTACATTCACCTGGTGTAATGAAGAGGTAATGGGTGTACCAGCTATTATAATTTTCTGAAGTAAATATACGATTTGGTGGGCACCCTATAATAAAGAGACGAAGAGCATTTTATGTAAAAAATGTGAAACTATTGTCAAAGAGGTAGAAATATTGACCAAAGTAAGGAATATTCTAGAATCTCAGTTATTGTTATGGACTGTTAACCTAGTACTTGTAAAATATATGAACAACAAATGATAGATGTGTATTGAAATCACAGATTTAAACATGGTATGCCTGAAGGATCTTATCCTTATCCCTCAAATAGACTAGTTGATAGAATCTAATTCTGAAATAAGCTGTTGTTGTTCATGGATGCATTTACTGGATACAATCAAATACAAATGGATTCAAAGGACCAGGATCATACTACATTGTTTAGTGATTGGGGGCTATGTTGTTATAATGTAATGCCCTTCAGTTTAATGAATGTTGGGGATACTTACCATCGTTTAATGAATCACGCGTTTGTCAATTAGATTGGGAGTTTCGAGGTTTATATTGAAAATATGATGGTAAATATTCTGAGGGAGGAGGATCACTTGCTTGGACTCAAAGAAACTTTCTCAAACTTAGAAGCCATCAATTTGAAGTTGAATCCGGTAAAATGCACTTTTGGGGTACGATCCAGAACGTTTTTACGGTATATTATAAATGAGAAAGAAATATAAGCCAATCCAGCATAATTAAATGCATTTATTTCTATAGACCGTCCCAGATCCACAAAGAAGTCCAAGTATTGACTGGAAGATTGGCAGCATTAAACAGGTTTATTTCAAGATCATCAGAAAAGTGAACGCAATTCTTCCAAGTGTTGAGAAATGCCAAGGAATTTAATTGGTCCTCGAACTGCCATGAAGAGTTCCTTAAAATTACGAAGCATCTATCTTCACCTACAACTTTGTCTAAGTCGGTTATGGGAGAAAGACTATGTTTATTTAGCAGTATCCAACTATGCAGTAAGTGTGACACTAATTCGGGAAGTTGATAATTACCCTCGCCCCGTTTATTATGTTAGAAAGACTCTGTTGGATGCTGAAAAAAGATATCTAAAGTTGGAAAAAATAGCATTAGCCATGGTAATAACAACAAGAAGAATTAGACCCTCTTTTCAAGTACATTCCATTAATGTTTGAAATTCATTTCCACTCAAAAGTATGTTGCAAAATCCAGATGTATCGGGTCGGATGACCAAGTGGCCTGTATAATTCGAGGATTATGATATCGATTTCGCTCCTCAAACTTCAAACAAGGCACAAATTGTTATAGATTTCCTGGTTGAGTTTTATTCAAAATGATCCTATATGGAATCTTTTATCGATAAGCCTGTGAAAGAATGTGTAGTCCGGACAGATGGAGGATCCAGTATCATGAGTTGTGGGGCATGAATTTACCTATTTTCCTTCTTTAGAGACTCAATGTACCAAAAAAATATGTTTTGGTTTCAAGGTATCAAACAACAAAGTTGACTACAAAGCAACAATAGTTGGGATAAGATTTTCCCAAATATGTGGTGCCAAAAGAGTCTGATTGATAAGTGCCTCAAAACTGCTCATACATCAAGCTCATGGTCAATCTGAAGCAAGTAAAGAGCAATTGGTGAAGTATTTTCAAATATTAAGGGAAACATCTACGTTCTTTAAGTGTCTAAGGTATGAAAATTTGCCAATGGCTGGAAATTTGATTGCTGAATCCTTAGCTGCTACTGCATACACTAAGGCATATCCTTGAATTTTGATACACGAATTCCCTTCCATAACTACAAGCCTATAAGTGGATTGAGTATTGATGAAAGTTTTCAAGTATTCACAATAACAAGCCAAGACTTGAGGCATGAAATCAAATAATTTATTGCTAAATGAAGTCTTCGCTAAGGACACAATATTAGCTAAGAAATTAAAGTTTAAAACACATGGGTTTTTTTTCTTTGAGAGATGTCCTCTATACGAAATATTTTAGTTGGCCTCTATTGCGCTGCCTTAGATCCGATGAGTCTATGGTAATTTTCTTTGAATTACATGATGGAGAGTATTGTACCCATTGTGTCTATAAAGCTTTGACTATAAGGATTTTATTAGCAGGATTTTATTGACCATCCATCATGATGGACGCTAAAGAACTAGTTAAACGACATGATCAGTCCCAATTAAAGAACGAGTTAAACGACATGATCAGTGTAATGCATGTGTCGGTAGTCCCTATGGAATCAATATCCAGAGCCATACCATTTGTTAGATGGGGTCTTGATTTGATGGGACCTCTACCAATGGCATCTGGAGGGTGTCAGACCATTATATTAGTTGTGGATTATTTCTCTAAGTGGGTAGAAGTTGCGCCTCTCTCCAGAATTAACCTAACAAAATGGTCAAGTTTATTATCTCTAATATATGTTATAGATTGAGAATCCCTAGAAGTATTATGACAGATAATGTTTGTTAATTTGAAAATAGGGACATGTAGATTTTGTGTATTTCTAGGGGACTCAGCATTGCTTCTCTTCACCTTTTCACCCCCAAGAAAATGAGAAAATAGAATTTGTTAACTGAAATTTTTTGACAGGTCTAAAAAAGGTTTTAGAGGGAGCAACATGCAAATGTCCAAATTATTTACAAGAATTATTCTGGGCTTATCGAACTACTCCTCAAACTCCCACTCAAGAGTCCCCTATTTCTTTAGTTTATAGGATCGATGCAATAATACCAACCTACCATCTTTCCGAATTCAAAAGTATTCTAAGGAGGATATTGATACAGCTATAAGATTTCAGTTAGACTTGGTTAAGGTAAAAAGAATAAAAGCTCATTTTCAGAATACTACATTATTTAGGCTTGATGAGAAGCATATATTAATATAAAATTCAAATAAGAATGGATTACCTTCGAATGATTTGTGTATTTAATTTTTGTTCCTTCGAATAGATTACCTTTGAATGGCTTGTATATTTAATTATTGTGCTTTCGAATGACTTTTTTTTTAATTTTTGTCCCTTCAAATGGATTACCTTCGAACGGCTTATGTATTTAATTTTTGTTCCTCTGAATGGATTAACTTCAAATGGCTTGTGTTTTTAATTTTTGTACCTTCAAATGGATTACCTTCGAATGGTTAAATCATTTGGATTTAATAGATTACTTTCGAATAGTTGGATTGAGATATGTAAATAAGAAGTTATAATGGAACAAGATAAAACCAATGAATTGATAGATAACAACATTAAAAAAATGTATGAGCTCTGCCAGGGACTTATACGAAAATATCTGAACAACATTACAAAATGCCTAACATACATCAAGGAGTTTCACAAAACGACATGGTTAAAATTTAGTGGCTTTTGGGTTTGTTCCCATCGACATTTTCTTCTTTTGAACTCCCATACTCAGAGTTTTCTTCGCTACTTTCTTCTGAACTATCGCTGGATGAATCCAAGGGTATGCTTAGTTGATCAGGTACACACGTGGAATTGGGCTATACATTCTCTGGAACCAAATCCTAAAATACTACTAGCTTCATAGTGGGAAATGTATTGTGAATCTTCAGCACCATATCAGACTTATCGAAGCGTCCCGATTATCCAAGGATTTCAAAACCCCATTAGCATATTAATCCACTACTTTTTCCTTCTCCTAATCAATTTGAGATTTGACAGCATCCAACTCATCCTCGTTTTTCTTAACAAGAGCTTCTTGATTACCATTATCCTTCAATATTCACTATATGGTAGCCTTATCAGAAGTTTGTTGGTTTTTCAATGATGTAAACTCTCCAAAACTGGATGATTGCAGCCCTTTGTATGTAGCTTTTAACTCAGCAAATTCCTTTCTGGTTGTGGTAACCTTAGTAGATAAACCATTCACTCAGATTATGTCTGCTTCGAAGGACTCTTTGTGACTTTTATTTTTTCCCTCAAGAGAAACGATGATCTTCCTGCCTTTTAACTTCCCTCTGCACCTCAGAAATAGGCTTTATGAAGCCTAAACTCCATATGCCAATGTCTCTTGCTCTTTAACCAGTGGGAAAGGTACATTACCTTAAACAATATTAGCAACATTACTAATTGTACTAGCAAAACCTGCTTTTAATTTTTCATTAAAGGAAATCTCTCCCATAGTTCGAATACCTTAACCATATGCCTCATCGTTTGTTCGTAATAAATGAGGAGCGGGGTCATTTGCCGGAGGTCTGGAAATTGATGGCGGAATGAAAATTGGAACTAATACAGGGTAGTAGTGGGGACAATCTCCGAAGGTTTGATTCTGAACTGGGGGAAGTCTTCTTCTTCTTTTTCTCTCTTTTCTTGCTACTATATATGCTCATTTTGCGTGCATTTTTCTTCCTTAAGATGGGAGTCTCAGCAGGTGCATCACCCTCTTCAATGTTAGCAACAATTATAGATGGAAAAGGGTCATCGGTCGTGACAGGTATAAGTTCATGAGACTGGTCAACGGTCTCAACACTAGCAGCATCCTTCTTAGAACCGTGTTTGGTAGCTTTGCCTCTTTTTGCTCGATAATTGGGTGCTCTAGTCCGTGTAGGAAGAAACATTTTTTCATTATCAGCCTTAATTATTTTAAGGAGAACTGGCATCTGGGGAGGGATAGTCAATTTCTCCCACGTCAACACCCATTTGGAGCTGGTCCTCCAAAAATGACTTTGAACCAGGTTAGTTTGAGTAAAACACTTGTGAAAGGAAATGGACCAATTTCCTTCACCCCCCCTGATTTAATTTCTTGAAGATTACCTTAGAATCCTCCAAATGATGCAGTTGAGACTTCAATATTACTACATGGAATTTTTTGGAGATAAATAATAAAGTGAAAAAAAAGATAGACAATAACTTAAGTTTGAGAAATTACTTGTGTTCTTCCAAAACGTGGTTAGTCTACTCAGATTTCATTTTGAGGTGATTTTCTTCCCATTTTCTCACATCCCATTGATAAAAAAAACTGCATCTTTACGAGAATTTCAAGACAGGCCAACTACGGCGCCAAAGTGCTTCATTGGCATTCGAATCTTGTATAACTTAGGTGCTATGATACAAGACATCAAAATAAACCTAGCATTCAAACTAGCATGACTTGGGCATAGTCCTACCAATTCGAAGTAGTTAATGATATCATGATCCAAAGGAACCAAAGACCCAGTTCAATACGTCCGAACAAACAGCCAACTCATTTAGACCACAACTCATGAGAGATTCGCCTTGCATGGGTAACCAAAATATCACATTTTCCGGACACACCCATTTTTCGTGAATCCTTCTCAGGTCACTCTCTTAAAAATAATTATAGGAAATTTTATCAAGAGCTAAAGAATACTTACATCAACCTCTTGACATTTTTTATTACTTCGTCCTACTAATGAAGTTGGGAGCTCTTTTTTCTTAGTGACCCACATGCTTAACCTTGCTACTTTTATAAATTTTTGCCTTTGAATTTTTCTTCTTGGAAGGGTTTAAATGTTCAACGTTCTTTTCAAGGGGACCAATTATTTTTTGAGGAAATTCCTCACTCATGCTGTTATTTTCATCCTCCAAGCCCATCGGTTTGGACTCAGAAAGCTCAATTTAGTGGGAAACATTACGCTCCTCCTTGTTGAGTTGTTGTAATAGATAAGTAGAAGAGGGTCGAGCCTATTGATTGACTACCCGATCTCCGAAGAGCGACTCAAAATGAGTTTTAGCTAGCCTAACCAAGCTTGGTGGAGTATTTTCTTCTAAGTAGGAGCCCATGGCTTTAAAAGTGAAGGGGCATCTACGACTGGTAGCTGATTGGGAATGGGATGGTCTCGTTGATGGCTCTTCGAAGTGAAAGATTAAGATGTAGAAAAAGGTCCAGATGGGATCTTACATCTGTCAATTATTTGAGTGACAGTGATTGTGTCTTCAGAGGTAGGATACCCACATATCTAAACAACTTCCTCAAGATTCGCTTGTGCTATTTTTAACCAATTTGAGGCGAATATTTGAAATTTCATATTCAAAGGGGTCATTAGCACGTTATCGAATGACTCCGTTATTAGCCCTCCCAAAGAACCTTTGAGAGGAATAAGAGGGTTATCTGATGAGAACAAAAAATATTCGAAGATAAAATTTCAACTAAAAAAAATATTGTTTTCCCATAATATTGGTTTGACCCATTAGACCCATAAGATTGTTTTAGCCTATAAAAAAGCTCTTAGGTGCATAATGAAGGTGAGGCATTTATTAAAAAAAGACTTTATATCTCTAATCTTTGGTTTAACCAGCTCCATTATCTCTTTAACCTTTACCAAGTATTAATAAATTCTAAATACTTTACTAGATAACCTATCTAATTAATTTGATCCATATCACAACTAACATGTAGCATGCTGCTAGAGTTGAGTTGATGTATTTTTTAATCGAAAAAACGTCTGATTTACTTAAAATTACTTCATATTTTTTTGGATGTCTTCATATCGCCTAGAATTTCTTTACATAACTTCTAAACATAGGAAAATACCTTCCTAGCATTTTTAAAGTACATAGGAGTCGCAAACATTTATTGGAAGAAACAAAAAAACAATTTTCATTTTCATAACTTTGATGACCGAAAGGTTTTGACTTCCAAATATGTTATGTTTAATTAATTTGAAGAAAAATGACCAGCAAAATGTGTTTGAAAGTTTCTTAACTGAATTTGAATTCCAAAAAAATGAAAATGATTAAATTTGAAGTGATTTCGGCAAATGCGACACATGTTCAATACATGGATTTGTTGGTTTAGTTTCACGTGTGCATGTGCTAGTGATTCTTGCATATCATCCATCCATTTCAGACTAAGCTTGAACATTGATCTACAAAACATATAAATTGTTAGATTAAGAATTTAAACATTGCGATCATTCATACATTTTTCCACTCTGTATTTTAGAATTTTTACTCAAATCATAATTATTTCTTTTTCTTAACTTTAACTTAGCTCTGCTTTTTACGTTATTAATTATTAAATGTTTGAGATTTTACTCACATTATTTTTATAAACTCCGATTATTTGCTAATACATCCCAATTTAAGTTACTTTTTATATAAAAATGGAAAAAAAGTGTGAGTCATTTTATAAACCACGTAGGTGACATTTGGATATGTGGTGAAACCGTTTATTTGTAATGTGTTTCCAAAGCCTTATAAGTATAAAATCTCTCAAAATTACCCGTCAACAATGTTGTTGAGGTAATAATTCCACAAATAATTTTTCATTAGCGATTATTTCAGCCGAACCCACTACTCAGCATAAGGTAACACATGTTAATAATGTTTTTGATTATACACAAACTTCTGATTATAATAAAAATAGAAAAGACTAGACAATTTTATAAAATGTCACCATTGGATTTCCACAAAAAGGTGAAACTTCTTTTCATAGAGATGAGAATGATGTAGTATAATTTACATATATTCTTGACATGTTTGTCAGATTCATTTATGTCTAGATATACTTAATTTTTATTAGAGAAACTCGTATATTCTCGAATCAGTTAGTGTCAAATGCATGAAAGATGTTGATGGCCTTTATTATCATTGCACAAAAGATCTACATGTATTTTTTTGTCTTAGTAATTATTTTAGCATTGAAATAAATTACAAGTGAAAATAACAATCTTTTCTTTTTTCTTCGTTATAAATGGTGAAATAAAGATGTTGACTAATCTTCTAGATTGCAATAAAATATTAAAAAAATTAATTTATGTAGATAGCGGGTTGTTGGGAGTCAGAGGTGAAGGAATATGTTCATATTTGCTCTCATGCCGAGAAGTCCAAAGGTAAATCCACTAATTTTGATGTAATATATAATATTATGTCTTTGTATGTATGTATATTGTCCTTATTATGTGTAAATTTTATACTTTTTAGTGTCGAAACTTGATTACAAGTCCCAAATGTATTATACAAAGAATTATTATATCCAAATTTTGTAGGAGGCATCCGATTATTACTTTTCCAATAAAGTTAGGTTGGTCTCTGAATAATTTTTTAAGGGTGACTTATGGTCCAGTGTTTCTTTCATTGGAGGATTCTCTGCTTATAAGCAAGATAATGATGATAAATTATCTCATATTAAGAGATCATAGAAAAGAATTTACTGTCAACCATGCTAAACCTAAAGGCTCCATTTTAAAAGAATTATTATGAGGCGTTCTCCTAGCATAAATGTACTTGTCAAACCTATTTTTGTCTAAAAGGTTCCAGTCAAACGTATTGAGCCGACGAAGAGAAAAAATTTAACTCCTAAAGCAAGCAGTTGAGGTCAAGGTGAAGCAACAAATAAATATGTTAATTCTATTAAAAAAATTGAAAGCATCGACTGTCGAGATAATAAATGTATCGATGTCAGTGATCTGAAAGATTCAGCCATTGAGGGTAATGATGTTGATAAAAATGACTTTAAGAAGAAAGAATATGGTATTTTTCCTCGTTCGGTTTCTGAGAATAAGAATGTGCATACTTCTCATACTCAGGTAACTCATTCGATTATGCATACGGTTGAAAATAATATTGATGTTGTTTTCGACCCAATGGTTCCAGTGAATGTCGAAGGAGTTAGATTTACAACAATTGGAGATGGATAAATTGAGGAAAATTTTTGGTGGATGAATGAAGAGACTCATGTCAGTCGGTGTATAATGTTCATTCTTGCCCTAGAAAAGGTAAAAGTCTTTTACTAAAGATATTATCGAAGAAAGATGAAGATATTACCCGATAATATACTGATAACACAATCAAAGCATTATATACATCATATTGTTAAAAGGGAAATCCATGAGGTCTGCTAAACCTTCTGGAGCAAAAAAAAATGAAAGTTGATAGTGAAGTACAAGATACCATGGTTGATCATGCTATTGAAAATATAGAATCCTTGTCTCTTGCAATGTGAAGGTTGCATCTAAATTAATTATATTAGATGATATTGCAAAAATGACCAAGGAACAAATGGTTATAGCTAAGGCTCGTTTAGTTGTTAATACTTCTAAAATTGTGGATTATTCATTTGAGAATGATGAAAAACCGAAGGCTAGGGATGGTGCAAATGATGTTGAGGCTTCTATCAAAGAGCTAAAAGCTTCAAATTTCATAACTCTTGTTTCCAAATCTATCGCTGGCTTTAACTTTTATGGTGATCCTAAAAATATTGTAGAAAAGAGTTCTATTGAATTGTTTAGCTCGCTCCATCTACCAATATTCATATATTTGAAGACAAAGCTTCTAAATATTTTCTTGGTCAAATTTATGGATTCAACAAGTAAAATAAAGGTGCATACTTAATTTTCTACATTGGACTTAGCCAATAGACAAATAAACTTAGGAGTGGAGGTAAGCATTGGATACCATATTATAATTTATCTAATTTGTAAATATTATATACTTACCTGGGCTGATCTTACAGGCTATATTGTATGATTTTGCGCTACTTCATCAAGGCTAGGATAAGCCCATTGCGCATGCTTTTTTATATTCGCTCAGTATTGGAAAATTTGTAGAGTCATTTGGGAACATTTCAGAAATAAAGGTCAAACTGTATTCCAAAGTAAAAACTAAAGAAACTGTGTAGGTAGAGCTACAATAGAATATTAATACCTAGAATACTTAAAGTTTAAGTGGGAGACCAAAGCCATTACTAAATAGAAATTAGAAGCTAAGTTACAGATTTAGCAAAAAACGAAAATCCAACTAAAAAATAAGTTATTTTTACTTTATAATAAAATGATATTATTCACTTGTGATTGAATAATGAACAAGACATTCAAAATGATAATATTCACTTGTAATTAAATGATATCACCTCGAAGATATTGAAGACTATATTTCATCTCAAACTTATGATTTTATATCAAGTTTATATTTTAATATGAATCTTTACATTCACACCTTATGTCCGTTGAATAAAAGTTCAGAATTACACATTATATTTTGGTATAAACATATTATTAATTAGTTAGATAACTCATTAACACTTGACTCACGCCACCCTATAAGCAAAAAGTACATCCCAAATGATAGCTAGTAAATATTAATAAATAAATATCTAAAGATTATGCAGGATAGTAGAGCTTCAAATGAACTATATTCCATGGATGACCAATTTATTTTTCTTGTTTATTCAGTAGTCGATACATTATCGGCTTTACTTTTTACTCTACTGTGTAATGGTCTTCCCAATTTGAGGCTAGCTTACATATACTTTTATCTTTGTTATGAAGGAATAACCTTATTGGTTCTTTGTATCTTGACCCAAAACTTATGAACCAAACTTTAGAATTATAACTATTGCGCATCAAATTTCTACCAAATATGAACTTTTACCCTTTTAGTTTCCATTAAATTGAGTGTGGCTTGCCTTGCTTTGAATTTGTTTCGGTCTTCATAAATAAAAGTTATATATGAAGGTATATTTTTTCGAATGCGAAAAATTCTCACTCTACATACCAATCCAAATGGTGTTTCATTCGTTGTTATTCTTAATATGGATCTGTAATACCAGAAGAATTCTTGTAAAAATATGGTCAATTTTATGTTGCCTTCCAACAATTTCTTGATTCCATCAGCTATAGTTTGGTTGGTAATTTATATTTGACTATTATTTAATGGATGAAAAGAGGAGAATATTTGCTTCACATCATTCTTTCTGTAGAATCATATAAGTTTTTCATTCTAAACTTGGGTTATGTTATCTGTTATGACCCTTAACACTCTAGCACAAAAACATATTTTCTTCCTAGAAAGTTGATCACATCATTTTATGTCATAGTTTCTAGTGGTTTTTCCCTATAATCATTTGGATAAGTAATATATTTCTTCTAACAAGAAATTTCTCCCTCGAAAGTGTAGGATGGGGCCCCAATGCCAAGACCACATCGATCAAAACATTTCTTTGGAATATAATTTATAATAGCACATACATGACTTGGATGGATTTGGAGAAACATTGGTAAATGTCACAATGTTTTACTTTTGTTTTTGCATCCTCAAGTATTGTGTGGCGCTAGTAACCTTGAAAAATAATTATTTTCTACGAGGTCTTTTATCCATAATATATGATACTCTCTCCATCATGGAATTCTTCAACTATAAAGGATACTTCGTCTCGATCGAGACCTCTTAGTGAAGGTTTTGTGAAGCCTTGCTTATAAAATGTGTCATATATCCATACAAACCCTACTGATTTTATTTTAAGTTCTTTTTCTTATATTTTTTCATTTGGAAATCTTCTTTCAATCAAATATTTTTTAATATGTGTCATAGAATATCCATTATCTTCTTCTCCCTCGATTATCATGAAAATGAAGGCTAAAATTTTAGATAGGAACGTATTGGGAAATGCGATGAATGGTTTTTCTTAGAAAATGACTCATACTCAAGATGATATACAACCCGAAAATTCTAAAGCATCACCGTCTGTGTATTCTATTTTCGGCACTTGCTAAAATTTCACTTGTTCAAAATTGGTTTCTTAGTACTGAATCTCTTTTAGATATTAGATTATGTTTTTATTTCTTGGATTTTACCTGGCCTAATACTTGATTGACTACTAACTGGGAGTCTGTGAAAAGTTAGACTCTTTTGGCTGCACAAATCTTTGTTAACCGAAGACATGTAAATATTTCTTTATATTCTGCTTCATTATTTGATGATCGGAAGCTAAACTTGATATGTTGTGTCAGTATCTCTCTAGTTGGAGAGATAAACTAAACTGATGCAGATGAGCCTTGGTTATTACTTCCACATATGTTTGAACCTTCTAAGCGGATTCAACATGCTCTTTTTAAGGGATAGGTATCTTAGATTGGAATTCATCCAAATTTTACATAGACTTGAGTTTTGATTGCAGTCATCAACTCATAATGGATGTTTTAGTCTCCTAGTTCCACTAGCCATATTATCAGCCTTCTATAGACATCAAGGTTTTTCATAAATCTTGTTAATACCAAGAACCTTTGGACAACAATTGTGTAAGCCTAGAAGTATGGCCTCATCTTTATGTATGCTACTACGAATGCTAGAGTAAGCTTATCAAGATAAAAGTATTTGATTTTAACACTCAATAAAGATTTACTTACATAGTATATTGGCTTAGACTCTGCTATTATTTCCCTTATTATAATAGTGTTGACATTGTAGTCCAAGACTACAAGGTGTAAAAATGATGAATCTATTGGATTTAATTCTTTTTAGGATTTTTGGAGAAGTGGTTTTTTTTTGTTGAAAGATTCTTCGAGTGCCGAAGTCGAGTTGAATCTTTTTTGCCTCTTAATACTTGAAAAAAAACTAACATTATTCTGAAGATTTGTAAATAAAGAAAATTGAAAATTATCAATCTGCATATTAAAATATGACATTAATTTGTAGCAGTGAATCCATCTCTCGGTTACAAATGTAGTGTGACCTAGTCATCTTCGTGTATTTGAATTTTTTGTATCCGGAATATGTATTCATAAAAGACAATATTTTTTTTCCTGATGTAGCCTCCACGAGTTGATCGATTCTCGGTAGGGTGGATGATCATTTGGACATAGTATATTTTGGTATATGAAATCACGTACATTATCCACATGTCATTCTTCTTTGTCCCTAATATTGGGTTGACTGTCCATACTGGGTAATGTGATTCTCAAATATGCCATACGATATATAGCTTGTTCACCTAGTTAATGATTTCTTTGATCTTTTATTAGAAGTAAGACCTCATTTTTTGCTTTATGGATCTAACATTGTTGTTAATCGATAGTTTTTGGCACATGTTTCCGGTTGGAACCCTTATGACACCCTAAGAAATCAAATCAAGGTTCTTTTGCAAAACGTCGAGTAATTTATACCTTAATTATGTGGGGATATCTTGATCGAGTCTTGATATCTTGTTAATTTACATTGTGATGCTTTTTTACTTCTCTTTCAATCTATATTAGGTGGGAGGTTTTAAGGGATCATCTATATTGTCAAAAACGACCAAGTCCCTCGTAAGCTATTATTACGTTGATTTTTGTTTGGAAGCTAGGGAATCCGCATAACATTTCCAATTAAACGTTCCTCCAGAGCTTCTCCATCTGCACTTGTGAATCATATTATGATCCTCTGGGAATGGATCATATGTAGAACACCTCTCATTCTATCCTATGTGATTTTATATAATATATTTGCTGAACTCTTTGTGTTTATCATGATTATTTTGACTTATACTTCAACCAATTCCACATTAATTAGTATGGTGTTAGTGTGGTATTGTCACTCCTTTCAAATCATCATAAAAAATGATAACACCATATATTATTTTTGGTATAAGTACGATGATGTTTGACCATATTGTTGGACTTTCAAGCTTCAAATATACTTTTTACGTTTTTGGTGATCTATAAAATTGGATCTCCTCTAATGATAAAACACACAATTTGTCTATTCGGATCATAGTCTAAATATTATTTTTCTTATTCTTTAAAAATTACATTGTTATCCAGAGCTATCAGATCTTCAGCTCTTTCTTGTGTTGGCATGTCATTCCTTGCTGTTTGATATCGGTCAGCATCAACACTCCATGGTTTGTTCATGTTCTTATTTTTTTACAAACTTTGAGAGTTTGCAGTCATCAGTTATATCTTCGAATTGATTTTGTAAAGCCTAAAAATTATTTGTATAGTGCCCAATATTTATATAAAAGTCTTAATATATTATATTAGGCCCTTGCAGGTCTTATGGTCTTCGATATCTAAGAACTTCATTTGTTCAACATAAATTACCCATATGTTCTCGGTCAACTCAATGTATGGCCATCTAGGTAAACATTATCGCCTTATGATACCATTGTTATTATTTTTGCCATTGCTCATATACCATCTACAAGGTCCTTGTATTTGGTTATAATGCTTCAGACGTGATGCTCCCTCATATTTATTTTTCTAATAAGCTTCATTGTATGGCTAAAAATTGACTTGTGCAAATATGAGAAATCCATTGTTATATGCCAGTGGATGTTTTCACGGATATGTGGATGAAGTTATTGTATTTACAACAAGCTTTGCTCTTTTAATTTCCTATACTTTAATATAAGTTTTTGAGTGTTTTCTTCTTCATGATAGCGTTGGCTAGAGGCCTTGTCATTATTAATTTTCTATATGTTGCAACAACTACCAATTTGTGACAGTTATTTTGCTCACTCTTGGTGTGAACAACCCTCTAAGTATATTCTCTCAAACTCTTCTTAGTTGTTTTACAATGGATTATTTGATCACCATATGATTTTATTGATTTAGAGGCAACGAAGATGATCCTAAATTTTATGCCTAATATCTTAAAGTTTGTAATGCAACCCGTTGGAAGATTGTTAAAACCATGCCAATGTATATCCTCTTAGTGTTAGGACAAGTTCTAATACTTCATATTTCCATCTTTTGGTGGATACCTCAGGATCTTGATTTTAAATTTCTCAATATGATAGTTCATGCCTCATTTTCCAGTGAACTTATCCATTTTGTGGTTGTTGAATTTTGGTTGTAGGCTTCCATGGAGGATGTCTAGTGAAAATTGAGATTCTTCTTGCAGATCATCATCATCATTCTCAAGAAAATTTCTTGATTTGTTCATATTTACCTACCCCGTGAAAGGATTAGCCAAAGTCGTAGCATTTTTTTTGTTATAAAAATTGATTAATATTCATTAACGTAGGGCTTTTGTGTTGATGCAACACAATAAACATTTGGTCGTATTAAAAATAATTACTCAAGATGTCCAGGTGACACATATACATTGGAGTCTGAGTGCTTCATAGATCCATGTTGAAGTCTAAGTGTATATTTGTGCAACATTTGAGTAGGCTGGTAGTGTAGTTGCGTAATTTGCTTGAATATGTGTTGTGTCAGAGGTGTTTGATATTATTGGTAATTCAACTAGTTTTTTCGGTTGAGACATTGGGGCTTGCTGAAATTTAGGCTGAGTTATTTGTTGCAACACTAGAATTTGGTGATGATTCAACGATACTAATTGTTGGGATATTTGGACTTTTTGGTGATTTGATTGTATCCCTAACTATATTTTTGGTATTTGTTTTATAGCTCCAGTTCATTCCAGTTTTGGGTGAATTAGCCTATTAATCATTCAGTTGGAGGGAGGCGCTGAACGCTAAGATTGGTTTCTCCCAGATATTGCCATTTTAGGTTGACCAATGTTTTTTATGGTACTCTCATCTCTTTATCCAATATATGGTTTTAGAAGTAGAGGTCTTGTTCCGTATTTTGTGGTTGCAACAATGTTATCATCGTTTCTCACTCCTATTGGAGGACTCCCGATGAGAATTTTTATTAACAATATCTATTTCGTTTCCAAAATAGATGTTACGTTGGTTCGTGATATTCTGGAGGTGGTTTTCGATAATATAGTTGATTGCATCGTTTTTTCTTCATTTTCCTCTTCAACATCAACTTCAAGATGATGAATTTTAACTTCAATTTTAGTTGGGGAATCGTGACCATCATTCTTGAATCATCATGCAACCCTTAGTTTGTTTCTCTTACAATTCATTTTCCTAATGTTGGAACTCTGCTAGTTGGACAGCAGGGGCGGATATACATGTATTCACGACAATCCTAAATTGGCACAATAAAATTGATATTTTTATTTATTTATTTATTAATAAATGTAATTATATTTCAATCAAATAAAAAAGATCAGCTATTATTTATTTGATATTTCAATCCTAATGTTGGAACTCTACTAGTTGGACACTTGGACAGTGACTTGTGCCGTTTTTTTCGTCGGTATTATTGATGACGGGGCGGAAATAGAAGAAGAAGAAAAGATAGATGAAGCCCTAATTCAAGGGTAACCTTATGAAACCCTAATCTAAGGGTAACAATAATTAAAATTTTCAGAGATAAAAAATATATTATTCCAAAAACTTAAAATAACTTAAGGCTTTATATAAGAGCTTCTCAAAACCCTAAATTATAATACAAGGAAATAAAATAAATATTTTAAAATAAAATCAAATCAAATCTTAATATAATTAGATTTGATTTAAATACATAAGATATTTGAATAAAATAAAATAAAATTAAATTAAAAAGGCTTTTGTTTGGACTTTCTGGGCTACATCATCCTCTCCTGGTTGAGATCACCATCAAGAACCCAAATTATTTATTTTATAATTCAATTGTAATTATAATTGTTGGCCTTATCGGAATAAGATAAATTCTTCTCGAGTGTTCCTTATTCGAAGTCACATTGAAGCCATCCGGTTGATGAAAAATAATCATTTCGAAAACCTTTTCATAGCCTGAAGACAACATCCCCATGTCCAGTTGATGAAAAAAGATGGTTTTGAAAAAAAATTCATAGCATGAGACATTATCTTGATAAGCAATTTTTACCTTGATTCGACGATTGGTAGCTAATTTAAACTCCTTTAGTAACCGGTCAATACGATCATCATTGAAACGACTGGTATGTCCCCCGCATACCAAACGATCTTGGAGGTCTTCATGACCATAGATGTTGTTCTCGTCTTTAAACCTTGAATCAGAATAGTCAGGCTTTATAAACATGCTTCCCCATAGCAGGAACTGAGGCTTTGATACCAAACTGATGACGCGACGGAAATAAAAGAAGAAGCAACGATAGATGAAACCCTAATTCAAGGGTAACATGATGAAACCCTAATCTAAGGGTAACAATAATTGAAATTTTCAGAGATAAAAAATATATTATTCCAAAAACTTAAAATAACTTAAGGCATATGAGGCTTCATATAAGAGCTTCTCAAAACCCTAAATTATAATACAAAGCAATAAAATAAATATTTTAAAATAAAATAAAATAAAATAAAATAAAATCTTAATATTATTATATTTGATTTAAATACATAAGATATTTGAATAAAATAAAATAAAATTAAAAAGGCTTTTGTTTGGACTTTCTGGGCTACATCAATTATCCATATCTACGGACATAGTATTCTCTTGTTACGAGTTAGCCATGTTTCAATTTACAGGGGGACTTACCATTTAAGACCCATCTAACAAAAATATTACAAATAAAAGCCTAAAATTAAGAGACTTTATCATTAAATATCATTCTATATAAAATACACTAACCAACTTCTTTTTTTAAAATTTTAATTTTTAAAGGTCTGTATCTTTTCAATCATAATTCGGACAAAGAATCCGAAAATATCATTGGTTTTGTTTTTTTAAGACAAACAAGACTAGTATCACGCATGATATGTTTTGAATTATTTTTTAAAAAAAATAGTTTTCACACGTTTCTCAGTTATATGGTTTCGCGTCTAGTGGCTGGTTTCGCATCTAGTATCTATTATAGTGACTCTAAATTAGCATCTAGTTGTACACAGTTTAAACAGATTTTGCTTCTAGCAAAACAAAGAAGGTTTCGCATATAGCAAAACAAAGAAGGTTTCGCATATAGCAAAACAAATAAGGTTTCGCATCTATCAAAACAAAGAGGTTTCCCATGTAGCAAAATAAAGAAGGTTTCACATCTATCAAAATAAAAAAGTTTTTGAATCTATCAAAATAAAGAAGGTTTTGCATCAAACAAAATAAAGAAGGTTTCGCATCTTCTTGGTTTATCCTTTAAATTTAAAATTTTTGAAAGTCTGTATCTTTTAAACCATTACTCGGAAAAAAAATCCAAAAATACTATTGGTTTTGTTTTTTTAATAAGAACAAAACTAGTACCACTCATGATATGTTTTGAATTCTTTTTAAAAAAATAGTTTTAAAAACCCTAACAAACCCAAACAGTTTTGGCAGAAACGAAACCTGAAGCAGAACCCTATAAATGTTTTGACCAATAGCATTCATTTTGAGCCATTTAACTATGCATGACTAAATATACATGACGAATGGAAATGGTGGTTTCATGGTAGAGCATGAAACTCAACTCCGTCTTCTTAGGAACATAAACATATACACCATTCCTATAGTTAACAATAGATAAAAATTTAATTAGGCTGAAGAGTTAATGGTATTTAGAATAGTAATAAAGTTTTGTATCTAGAATAGTAATAAAGTTTTAAAAGACCAGACTTAGGGTTGTTATCGGTCCGGTTTGATCCGGGTTTCAATAAAACTGAACCAGACCGATAATGTTATCGGTTAAGACCGAACTGATAAACTTTCGGTTCCAATAAATAGAACCGAACCGGAACCGATAAGAATCGGTTCGGTCGGTCCAATCAACCGAACCAACAACTACCACCTTATCTTAATTAAAAATTTAGACTGTGTTAATAGTGTAGCTTGTGTAGGCTTTAATTGCCTTTTGGCTTCCAACCACTAGTTTAGACTAAAAAATCATGGTTGCATCTCTTATATAGAAGTCGGTCATATATTTCATCTTTAAAATGTACCGATGTGGGATTTAAGTATTTTAGATATAAAGCTTTCTTTTGTTTCTTTTTTCTTCTTCTATTATATGGTTGGGCAATTTTTGTATTTATTTATAAATTATCCTATTTAAGCATATTCGTATTAAAATTGTTTTCTTTTTTAGGATGTATGATAAGTAACATGTATATATACCGGATTACTATATATTTTACCGTTTCGGTTTTTTACCGGTTTATCGGTTCAGTTTTTTACCGATTTTATCGTTTCGGTTCCTTATCGATTTCGGTTTTTAAAATGAAACCGCGAACCGTACCGCTAAAGTTCGGTCCGATTCTCGGTCCGGTTCTTACCGGTTCGATTCCGGTCCGGTTCTCGATTCCTTGGAACCAATGACAGCCCTAACCACACTTGATTTTCAGTTGAGTGATAGGAAAAGATAGCAATTACAATTACTAAATATGAAGAATACGAGACTACAGGGTTGTTTAATGTCTTAAACGAGTTTAAGAATAACAGCTGAATGAGTTAGCTCGTCGCTAGAAACTGTTTCCCATAACAAGAAATCCGGTTCATTATGGGTAAAAGGGTCAGAAATTATATTCCGTAAGGAGAAATCCGGTTCACGAAGACGGTTATGGATTAAAAAAAGAACTACGGTATATAAATAAACAACGGTATTTAAAGAACTAACGAATTTTAAATGGTAAACATTTGACTAAAACAGAATTTTTTAGATAAGAAAAAACATATATAGAGCTTTAGTCGATAATAGTTAAGATTTTGATCTTAAATGGTATCTTATTTATTTATTTATTTATTTATTTATTTATTTATTTATTTATTACGGAGGTGCATCCGGAGATATCGTACATACCTTAATTTTTATATTAAATAAACGCTTCGGACATTTTACGAAGATGTTTTTCTCTCAATGATATTTTTTGGTTTTGAGATAAAATTCTTTTGGATACTTATGGGCTTTTGTTTACGGCACTAATTATTCG
Organism: Limnanthes douglasii subsp. nivea; assembly: GCA_036936605.1. Classification (NCBI taxonomy): domain Eukaryota; kingdom Viridiplantae; phylum Streptophyta; class Magnoliopsida; order Brassicales; family Limnanthaceae; genus Limnanthes; species Limnanthes douglasii. Next base: position 27,079,012 of record JAUPFV010000001.1, on the reverse strand, counting down.
CAAAAGTATGACACCGTATAACACTTAATACAAATGAGGAAATCATTGATAATTTTTTCTATGTTTTCACGTAATTAGTTTTTACTTTAATTTTTTTTTTCAAGTTTCAAATTTAAAATTCCAAATAATTAAGGTATGAGAAATCTTTTAGAAACAATCAATATGTTGGTATTGGGTATATGAATCTAAATATAGTTATTTTAATATGTTGTGAGTGAATTTTGTATATTGTAATAAATAAATGATTATCAATTTTAAAAATGGATGAAATTGTTGGAATATATTTAATTAAATAAATAAATAAATATATATATATATATATGAATGATAATAATTTGGACCGACATGCTAAATATACATATTCGGTCATTGTATTAAGATAATTTAATAATAAAATTAATCAAGTTAATTAAGTTAAGTAATTAATTAAATTGAGCATATGTCTAAAAAAAATAATACTCACCCAAATGTTGTAACCAGATTGAATTTGGGCACTGGGAAAAAGAGAGGTCAAACTTCAATACTTGAACTTGAATTAATGAAACATGATATAAATTGATTTATCAATTTATTAGGTTATGATCCCCCATAACGAGGTAGTAAAAATGTTCGGGCTTTACAACCTTGAGCTTCAAGTTGTATACTTTATAAATAAAAAGCTAAGGTCTTGGAATTTCTTCATCATAAACCTAAACAGTAGTAGTTGCTACTTGCCACTTAGTGATTGGAAGATCTAGTCATTTATTTCACTATTTTATCTTCATGTTCTTCAACATGTATCATCGAAGTTCAGAAACTAGCAAGACAATGGATACAACATGCAAAAGAGTGAGTTTTCCTTGTTTAATATTTTATTTATTTATTTTGTAGGTTATCATAAAATAGTCATTAATTTTTCCGCAATTTGAAGAACGATTCTTCAATTGGTATCAGAGCCACTAAAACGCTTTTGTGATTATTATAATAATTGAACATCATGTTTATGTATTAAATGTATGTTTTTCTATTTTCTCAAAATAACCCATGTCATTTGGATTATGTGTTCAATTGAGTTGGTCAGGGCATGGATTTAGAAATTTGTATGAAAACAATATTCAATTATTTATTCGTATTGAAAAACATATTTACGTGATTCTCTTATGTTCGATATAAATAAAACTATATGTTTGATAGTTTGAGAGTTTTTTATTAGATTAGGGGTATTTGATGTTTGGAATTTCTTCTCCAGAAATTAGCATAAAATCAACCATAATTTAACGAATAAATATAAACTATTGGGACAACGGCTCATCGACGGCTTAACATCTGATGTTAACATTGATCGAAAGTTGTCTAACGATGTTCACCATGACCAACAAACCGTTGACGCTATGGATGAATACTGCAACTTGCGAGTTAATTTATAACCCATTATTATTGCGATGGCAGTAGTAAGTGTACTGCTAGTTGAGCGGATTACATAATGATTGCACTAAAAGCGTTGTAACTGTGTTTTTTGAAAAATGAACAGTGTTGTGAATAGTATTTTTGGAAGGTGAATGGTGTTTCTTCGAAAATACTATTTATTCAAAACATTATACATCGAGAACACTATTCATCGAGAATACTATTCATCAAAAATACTATTTATTGATGTAAATTATTATGGATAGTGTGTTTTTGGAAAATAAATAGTGTGAATAGTGTATTCGGAAGGTAAATAGTGTTTGTTTCAAATAAACTATTCATTAAAAATACTATTCATCAAAATTAGTGACGTGGATAATAATTTGAGAAGATGAATAGTGTTTTCGAAGGTGAATAGTTTTTTAAAAAACAGTATTCATCTTTGGGGAAAAAATAGTAGGTCAAATTTTAAGATTTTTAAAAAGTTTTGGATTTTTTAAAATTCATTATTTGAATTAATTTAAAATGTATGACATGATTTATTTCAAGCGTATGGTGTGTTTGGCATGCTAATTGTTGTATGTTTATTTGTGAATTAAATTGTATATGCTTGCATGATTAAATGGTGATGCATGACTAAGATTTCGTAAACTGGTAGCTGAAACTGAGGAATTAATTTAATTTTCCCTCCGGAAGGTTAGAATTAATTACTTTGTGGATCCTAGACTTCAAAAGGTTCAAAGATTCATTTAAATGCAAATATTACCGGTCCTCCAAATGGTTCACATTTGGGTTTAAATTAATAATGAATGAGAGAATATCACTAAAAATGGTCATTGTACGGATTTATGTTTTAACTAGGTGAAATTAACCCTCTGAAAGGTTTCACCACTACTTATGAAAATTAAACTGAGGTTATTTTGATTTAACTAAGTGAAATCAGCTCTCTAAAGGGTTTCACTAGTACTTAGGAAATTAAAATAATGATCATAGTATTTTTCTCAAACTCATAATTGTATGTTAGTATGATTTTCCCTACGGTATCTATTATGATGGTATGTTATATTTTACATATATTTGCCATGCTCATGTATATGTTTTAAGTCATATGTTAAGATGTTAAATGTGCTTTGTGTGTTATTTGTTCCATTTTTAGTGACATTGATTGCAACATATTAGGGAATCGTCAATCCATGTTTGATTGTTCGGGCTTTCCTCTATGAAAAAAAGATATGATATTATACTTGTTTGTACATGAATACGATTATGCACTAACACATCTCAAACCATCTCCCCGTAGTCCGGAAAATACTCTGGAAGAATCTAAGGAAGATGAAAGATGGGCGAAGTCTAATCAGTTGTGCATGGGTCTATTGTTACATGCATTCCAGTAGCACTATGGGTGGCTGTCCCGAAGAGTGTTACCACTACCATGGTTATTCTTGTGGAGGTCGAGAAAGACGTTGCTAAAAATGAGAAAGCACAGATGCAACGTATAATAACGAGCTATCTACCAAAAATATATAATGGAAAAAGTAAAATTTGTGAGCACATTTTTGGAATATCTTTGATTGGCAGAAAGTTAAGGAAGTCGGGGTAGAGCTTTCTGAGGAATGTATAGCGGGGTTCATATTTCAGTCATTTTCGGACCATTTTGAGTATGGGTCGATCCACCTATGACTGCATGCGGAAGAAATAGAATATCAATGAGTTGATTTCCCACACTACACATGAGGAAGAAATCTGAGAAGTACAACACCTGAGGTTAATATGCTAATATCGTAAAAAAGGGTAGGGCATAAATGGAAGGTGCATGGAAAATAATCTGGTCAAGTTCTGGTAAAGGTGAAAAATCATGAGGCCTTTGACAAGTTCAAAGTTTTTACGACTAAATTTGAAAAACAACTCGATAAGAACATTAGATTCTACCATGGTGGTGAGTACTATGGCAGATATGAAGGATCGGGTGAACAAATTCAATGACCTTTTGAGGATCGGGTCAACCCGGTTGAGGATTGTGTGTATCACAAGTTCAGTATGACTAATTTCATATTTCTTATATTATATGCGGATGACATATTGCTTGCTTCGAAAAAATACACACGATACAAAGATTTATATTAGACAAATTTGATACGAAGGATCTCGATGATGCTGGTATTGTATTAGGAATCCAGATATATCGAGATTGCTCCTGTGGTATTCTTAGATTATCACAAAAGGCATACATTGAAAGTGTGTTACAACATTACTAATTGACAGACTACAAACCCCTAAGTACCCCTATTGAAAAGGGTGAAAGACTTAGTATGAGTCAATATCCTAAGACAAATCTTAAGATTGAGAAAATGAAAACGACAATTTATATTTTGGCAGATGGGAGTTTAATGTATGCTCAAGTTTTTACAAGGCGAACCATTGTCTTTGCTGTAAATATGTTGGGGTGGTATGTTAGTAACTCATGCATAAATCACTCGAAGGAAACTAAAATGGTACTTTGATATCTGCAAGGCACAAAGTGGCACATATTGACATATGGGAAGTTGGATAAACTGGAGTTAATAATTTAATATTTCGACTCAAATTTTAATGGATACGTAGACACACTAAATAGCACATCATGCGACATATTCTTATTGGTTAGAGGTGTGATATCCTGCAAAAGTACAACGCAAAAACTTATTGCATAGTCCATTATGGCAGCAAAATTTGTTGCGTGCTTTGAGGCACCAAACTGTGTGGCTGTGAAATTATGCAGTGCAATACTCTTACTGTTACAGAAAGGTGTCTAGGTCCAAACACATAAACATAAATTTATTGTCTATCAAAGGGATAGTTAATATGGTTTAGATAAATATAGAGCATATCACCACAAACTTCCTAATAACATATTTTCTAACAAATGCAATTTTGTCCAAGGTTTTACAGAGACACACCATTAGTATGGATGTAGTTGATGTAAATGATTGTTAGTTTTAGTAGCAGAGTTTTTAATAGGATATGATGTTATATTTTGCAATATTATGCACATTAAGGTTTATTGCAATATATATGCTTGGAAATATTTATTGATATCTTTACTCTATTGGATCTTAAAATGTAGGAACCATTTAAGAGTATATATGTACAGTAATAAGCCATATTACTATTAAAATACACTCTATTATTGTTTAAAGTAATTGACTGATAATAGTAATATGATTATTGTTGCATCATATAGTTCACATTACGAGAAATAAGTTTTTAGTCCTTTATTATTATAAGTCATATACAGGGTTGTACCATTTACCAATGAAAATGGATTCAGGGATCCCATTAGAGTTGAATTTGTAATCTTGAGTAACATGTGATGGTCCAAAAGAGAGATTGTTGGAATATATTTAATTTAATATATTTATGGACCGACAATAATTTGGACTGACATATTAAATATACATACTCGATCATTATTTTAAAGTAATCTAATAATAAAAGTAATTGAGTTAATTAAGTTACATAATTAACTGAATTAAACATATAGGTGAAAAATGCGTTATGGACCCAAGTGTGGTAACCCGGTTTAATTTGGGAACAATGAAGAAGATGACCCAAATCTCAACACTTGAGCCTAAACTAATAAATTAATGTGTAAATTGATTTATCAATTTACTAGGTTATAATCCCCGATCACGAGATAGTAAAAAGGCTTGGGCTTTACAAGTTTGATTTCAATTTGTAAAGTCTATAAATAAGAGGTTTAGGTCTTGAAATTTTTATCTTAAACCTAAACCGTCGTATCCACTACCACAGTGATGGGAAGACCTAATCTTTTATGTCACTATTTTTCTCTTTATATTTTCTTGATTAGAAATCCTAATTGAGACATTGTCCTTAGCTCTGGAATTCTGTTTGGAAAATCTACGCTGTTAATTGTCGAAATCAAAGCCCTTCTTGAAGGTCTGATTCTTTGTAAGCAGCATAACTTAACTGAAATTAATATTGAAACTGATAGCTTGGTACTGGTCAGTCTCCTTGCTGAGGGAAAAGTTGTTTGATATCTTTCTTCAATCATTAATATTTGTAGGAAGCTCATTCATTCCAAAATGGTTCTAAGACATGTATCCAGAAATCAAAATCACGTTGCATCTATTGAAATTTCAATAGATGCAACGTGATTGTTGTATCTAACCCTAATTTTTGGTTGTAAGTTTTGGCGCCTATTGAAATTTTAATTTTGGCGCTTGTTGTATCTAACCCTAATTTTTGGGTATCTTATTAATAATATTTCACATTGCATAAAAAATAGTAAATTTGTAATATATTTATTTATAAACATAACCATTATTGATTTAAGATTTTATTATATATATATATATATATATATATATATAAATTTTTTCAAAAATTAAATTTATTAATGTTTATGTTTATATTATTTGTAAATGCAATCTCAATAGTGTTATAGCTTTCTTTTATCATTTTAGTATTTGACGATGTTTGATTTAGTCAAGGCGTTTAGAAAAAAATAAATTAATAAAAATATGACACCAAATATATAAAGAAAATACAAAAAAATAATTATAATTAAAAAATATAATACTAGTTGTTTATAATTTTGAAAATTGATAATATTATTTGTAGCTACACAAGTGTGTTTTTGACATACGATACTCGTTTATCATTAGGGTTATTAATAGATCAATAAGTATATGTCTTATTTATTTAAGACTATATAGTCAAACATCCTGTTTAAACTTATATAATGACCCGACTAATGAAGGATTATGCTGAGAATGAGCAATCGCGCTTCTCTAAGTCCAACATGTCCAAACTCTGTCAGAATTGTGATGTGACCATCTATGAGACGAAAAACAAATGTAAGAGGCGAGATATGTTGACCGGACGAGATATATTTCCTTTAGTCGGTTAAGGATATCAAACTTAAATATTGGTTCGTTGAGCCGATAATGCATGGCTATAGTTATGATGATGGTTTACCAAGTCATCAGAAGTACAAGTCCCAGAGTCGGCTCAAAAGTCTCGTTATGTTTGATTTGATGTCTACAAAAAAGGTGAACGTGTCAGGGGCTGATCATCTGCTGTCAAATGCTGTGATTAATTGTTGTTCTTGCCCTCCATTAGGTGCTACGAACGGTTGACTCTGTAGCCTCGTGTATGCTAAAATTATTAACAAAAAAAAAATAAAAAAGAGTCAAAGGTTGTCTATATAAAAACAACTTCTTACTACATTTATTTTTTTAATTCAGATATTTACAGAAAGATTACATAGTTCTAAGTCATTCAACATTAACCTACACTTTAATTTATTTTTGAAAAGTGATGTTTTGGTTACACTACCGTCTAGTGCTTTATGGTAATATTTTTGGTTGTCTCAACGCATCAGAATCATCCGATCTATTTATGAACTTATATTTATTATCTTCTTAGACTTTATTTGAGCTCATGTAATTCATTATTGCTTTCATAGTTAGCATATAATGATTATAAAATTAAATAAGAATGTAAGAAAACTTAAGGCCATCTATAATGATACTGAGATAAAGCTTCTCTCGGACTCGTCAGCTAAGGACCTGAAGGATATCAACTCTCTACTAGAGGACGAATGTGGTAGCAGTTTCCAAGTAGTTAGTCACCCTAGTGAACTTATCCAAACATATTAGATAGATCCCTGTAGATATTAGTTCTACATATAAAAATTTTAAAGTTCATACTTTTGATTATCGATCCCCGAATAATGTTTTTACTTCATACTGCTCCCAACGAAGTCACTGTGGTTGAAGTTCATCAACACGAGTCAATCATTCTAAAACCCTAAATGAGTTCGAAGTGCTCAATATGGCTCATCCAAAAACCATTATTATCCTTCTATAAATATATATCAAGCCATGAATGACAAATTGATCGATTGATTACAAATATTATAATCCCGTCTCTTTTCTTTGACTTCGTCGTAAGTTCATAATCTAATTTTCAATTATTATCTGATTACCCAAATTTGGTGAAACTTTTGCCTCAACCAAGGAGGATTAAATAGTAATAAAAATATAGATATTATTGACGGTTCATTTGGATACCTTTACAATGATGCATGATCAGGTTCTTTGAACTGTTGGATCTTTGCCCCAGCTTGATAAAGTGGAACTCGTAAAAAAATTTGATGTCCATAATTATCACCCCCAAACTAGTCGAGACCCTTTTGAAGTAGAGGAATTGGCGTCGGTCAACTAGATAATTTTTTGTCATACCTTCCCTTTCTATCAGCTGAACCTACCAAGCAAATGTAAAGATATAGACGACCTACTAAATTCGAATTAGTAGTGGAAATACACCTTGTTTTTGCTAGTCATGAATGGGAGCTCGACTGCTGAAAGATCTGGCGCATAAATAGAAATGGCTAGCAAGGCAAACGTAAGGAATATCTCTCATAGCCGAAGAAAACACTATTCTTTCATTGTATTACTCTACTTTTGTTAACTACCTTAGCTTAGGCTTTATATGTTCAAACTAATTTATAATTATTTATTTGCCTCTTTATATCTCTTACTTATTTTGACTTCTACTGCAGAATTTGGGAATCTATTTGAGGTCACGAACTCTGAATATAAGAAGGTGATGGAATGTATCAACTCTTACGTAACTGTTTATTGGAAGAAGAAGTTTCACGACATATTTACCCATATTAACTTATTATGATTTGTATTTTGGCCAATGGGTAATCCGGATGAGGCAAAGATCATGATACTTAGAAAAACAAAGTGAAGGCCCCGTGATGATTTTATTAAGAGGTCGATGCATTTCATCAAAGGGCCTAACCTTGAGGCTTTAAGAGGTGTCAGATGGAAGGCTCATATCGGTTGTTTCTCGAGTCCATCCAAAGTGCAGACATGAGTAAAGAGTAAAGGTCATCTTCTAGGACCGATATTTTCAAGATTCAAGACCTCGGTTATATCGTCACGAGATATGCACATGCGGCAAAGAGTATACATATCGCTTACACTGACCAAATGTTGGTCAACGACTATGTTTGGCAGGTCGCTTTCAGCATTGAGGTAATAATTGTAGTTGCTTATATTGTCTTAGGTAGGTTTGGATATCACGTTCATAACTTATTTTTTATTTGATTTATAAATGATGGACAATATGTTCTAGATTATCCGGACCTTGAATGAGAAGAACAAAATGGTTTTACCAATTTTTTATAGTATTCTATAGACTTCTTTTGAGAAGCCTAAATATGTGGACGAGTTTCATGTTGAGTTAACAATAGTTTTGATATAGCCAATCACTTTAAGAAACACGTTATCGAAGAATAAATAGAAATGAGAAAAAAATATTATTCTACTAAAGAAGACTCATGAAACAGAAATCACTATTTTTATAAAGGAGATGAAGGATTTATAAGATAGAAGAGGGAAATTTTATACGAGATTAAAAATAACGATGACTTTAAGCCCAAAGAAGTCCAAGATGCTACCAAATTTGATACAGAAATGGCTCGAGCTCAATTATGAGGTGTTTCCTAACTTATTAAAAAGATTTTTTAGCTATATTTTGACAGAAGATCGACCAGAAGGGTGGTGGTAAAAGACGAATATGTGAAAGAACAAGACTACCTACTGGATGAAGGCTAATAACCTTGTCGAACAACAAATCAACCTTTCGGATAACCTAGATTTGATAATTTATGTCGCCCTTACTACTTTTAAAATCAAAGTAGTGGGAACTTTGAACTATTCTCGTGGAAAAGAAGGCGAGGTGTCTACAGATGATGAGACGGATAAGTTGGTTGATGTTGTTGAAGATAAAAATGATACCAAGATAACTTGAATTATTTATATCTTTTACTTAAATTATATATAGGTATATAGGTATATAGGTATCAAGTCCCCGTGAGTCTGGGGCATGTTTTGTTTATGTTTTTTTGAATATAAGTCCTCGGATGACCGAGGCATGATTTTGTATAAAGTATTATATTGTATGGTTTGATGTTCAATAGGTCGACATGTTTCTTTGCTTCGTATTTATGTTGTGTTTCCTTGAGGCATACAAGGCATCGATATCCCCTAGAGGTGATTAATCTCCATATGATGTCTAAACTTCGACATTTACTTAATTTTTAGCCTTTGAGATACTTATAATTCCATACCTTATCGATTGTGTTTGGCTCTTTGAGAGCAGATCACGTTTGAGTTTTATGAGGTTTTATTGGTTGAGTCAAGTTATCGAGTCTTGACTTATAATGGTTCAAGGCATGGCATAATGTCGACCTTCTAGGACCATATTTATCATCTATGCTTCTAGTATTAGTCAATTATGGTTGTATTTTGTAACTTTTCCGACCGGGTTAAACTCTATGATCTCTGTGACTTTGTTATGCTTACTTGTACTCACTTTATTGTTCGGCACATAGATTTTTTATTTGACAAGAACTCTTTAAGGGTTTGACTATTTGGCTCATTGAAACCTATTTTCACCATTAAAGTAATAAAAAATACACCACAAAAAAATGCAAACATTAACAAAATTATATATACATAAAGATAAATCTTATCTTACTTATTTCAATTTAAGTAGAGCTTCAAGTGCTATATATTCCAAGAATGAGACAATGGTCAGTTTTGCTCATTGCTTAATTTATATCTCTATACCTTTACCTTTTCAACCACTATATATAATCCTTCCCAATTGGGTCTGAGCTTGACATCTTTAGGATCTTTGGTATGTTGAAATATTTCTTAACACCATCTATCTAATTTGGAATATTATATTACCTTCGAGTAATATCTACTCCTCATTAGTGTTTGGTAATTCTGAATTCTTAAGTGTACTTTAGTTTGTTTCTTTTTTACATCATCCATCTGATTTGAAAGATTATATTGTACACCTTCGAGTAATATCTACGTCTCATTAGTGTTTGGTAATGCTGAATTATTAAGTGTGCTTTAGTTTGTTTCGTTTTTATATCCAGTTTAGCTATTACACCCTCAATATTACAGTCTCTGACATAATTGACTATCTTTTAATAATAGAGTATTTTCTATTGCTATAAATAATGTATCCATACCATAAGCTAAAGGAAAATATGTGTCTCGTGTTGTTATCTAAGGGGTAGTTGGTATGCCTAGATGGTCTCTTGTAAGAATTATGGCCACTTGACGATCAAATATTCTAATATATTCTTCATGTCATCAAGTATACTTCTGCTTTTGTTTTTCCATGCTCTTGCATGTTCAAGAGCATAATTTACAAATATTTTTGAATTAATAATTAATTTTACCCTTTTATCGTTACATATATGAGCTAATCATAATCTCAAAATAACAACCTTATAATCTGCTTCGTTATTAGTATATGAGATACCAAATTATATGACTAGATGCACATAATTCCTTAAAGGAATGATCAACTGAATACCAGCCCCGCAACCTGAAGAACTCAACCCACGATTTGTCTGGGTTGTCCATATTGGAGGTAGATGTTCATAACTAGGTAAAGGCCTCTCAGAGTATAGTTTAGTTACAAAAATCGGCTACGTCATGGCCTTTATAGTTTTTATTTGTTTAAAATATACATAATAATCCCCCAACTCTACATACCAGTGAGTTAGACGACCACGACGTCTGGTCTTTGCAAAGACGTTTGAAAGTGGAAATAATTTCAGACGACAATGAAGTGACTTTGAAAGTAAGATCACATTTTTCCACCTGCCACTACTAAAGTGATAAGTACCTTTTCCAAGTGAAGATACATTATTTCATCGTCTAAAGACTCGTTATCACATAGTATTTAGATATTTGACTCTTTTTCATTCCCCTTATCAGCATGGTACTAACGACATAATCCAACATTACTAGGTAAATATAAGGTGTTTCACGTGTTAGAGGTTTTGACAAAACCTTAATAGATGATAATTAATTTCTTAATCTTATAAAAATAATCATCACATTCGTCAGTCTATTGGAAGTGATGAGAATTTTTCAATGTTTAGAAAAAGGGAGAACACTTGTCCGAGAATCGCGATATGAACATATTCAAAGCTTACAACTTACCAATTAGTATCGGGACTTCCTTGATTGATCTTGGAGAGTGTGTGGACTCTAGGGATTCCAATTATGATGGATATGATTCTATACCTTTCTCAATGACTAAATAACCCAAAACTTACCTAGTCAAACCTCAAAGGCATACTTTTTTAGGTTAAGTTTTAAGTTTATTACTTGTAATTTGTTTTAAGTTCTCTTTCATTAATATGGTCGACATCATTGAGACTCTTAAAAAATAAGTCATCAATATAAATCTTAATATTACAACCTATATGATTTGAAAAAGATTTGTTAACAATTCTCTAATAAGTAGCCTCACCTTTTCTCAATCTGACAGGAACCTATAACAATAAAGACCTTGATCAGTGATGAAAATGGTGCATTTTTTATCTACTGGATGAAATTAATTTATCTTTGATGCTATTAAATGATCTTTATGACATGTGCTTCAAATCAATATATTCATGCATATATGGCACTTTCCTTTCTTTTTTCCGACTAACAGTGGGTTGTCGGTCCAGACGGGTATGTATACTCTCGTATATGTCCGATATTAGACAGTCTCTCTACCTCGCCTACAATAACCTCATACTTTTTAATAGAGAGAACTCTCTCTATATATGAGGGTCAGTTGTTTAGACTGACTGATAGTTTGTGAGATATGACATCTGAAGGAACTCATGTAACATCTTATAATGTCTAAGGAAACAGATGTAAATTATTAGTTAAAATGATAACAAAATAGTTTGAAGACTACCTGAAAAAATGGTATCGATCTGTAGACTTTTTCCTCTTGAAAGTTCTAACATGTATATATATATATACGTTTGCTAGAGAATGCCAATCATGAGGTTTCGCGAGATTCATCAAATCCATCAACATCGAGAGAAAGTTAAGTATGGTAGCATAACAATCCCTAGTAGTCTTATCATATTCCCATGTGACTCCTACTTTACCAATCACCATATAGCGGAGATATTAATGTACGGTGGAACCGATAGTGTTCATTTCATTAAGTCGTTGCCGACGCAAAATAACATTATAAGAAATAAGGATGTCAACCACCATAAATATTGTATCTTTAGTTTTATTGTAACTTCATCTATCTATGTAGAGATCATCCTCCAATTCACCCCAAGAGTTTGACATCCTCTTATATGAAGACAACTATAACCCTATCGAATTTTTGGACAACAGAGGATTTATTCATCATGTCAATTTATTTTAAAGACTATGTTAGCTGAGCTCCTAGTGTCTATCATGATCCTTTTTACTTAGAAATGAGTGATCCAAAATATGACTGAGATGACATCACTATAGGATTGGCCATCCCTTGGAGATCGTTATTTGTAAAGATTATTGGCAAATAAATGGCTCAATGAAGATGAGTCGATGCATATCCTTGGTACTGATACTCGAGTTCAGATGTATCCATATTCATGGAGTTATTAGTGGTCCTACATACTCTGTCAGCCCCGAAAATTTTCATAACTCTATCACAATATGCTTCAAAATCCAAGTAACCCTCTTCTTGGGGTTCATCACGTCCTCTAAAAAATAATTTTCTTGAAAGAAGCACAAGTCACAACCTTATGATAATCCTCAAGATTGTTTTTTTATTCCAGGAAACGTCGGGAGTAGTCCATGAGACTTTTATTCCAATCTTGCTTGCAGTACCTTATATAATCTTCATTTCCTTAATGACCTTACTCTCAACGAGTTGTTTGTTGACATAAACGATAATACCTCAAAGTTTCGGATCGACCCACAAATAATTTGTTGAACCAAGTACGGGAACTTCCCATGAAAGTCATAGAGAAAGCAATGTGAAGTAAACGGCTGTCAACTCTAAAGATTAGAATTACATTCCTCAATTTTTCAGTGTGATGGTCATGATCTTCGGATTTGACATCCTTGTCCGTATTGTCACGTCAATTTTTTGGGATAATTCCTCAACTAACATTTCAGGTGCCAAATGAGACTTAACCATGATAGATATTTGAAGGTAACAATAACATTCGGTGTTGTCATTCTGATTCTAAGTTGAACCTTGATAAATTTATGGGTATGGATAATGGTTCGGATGATACTTTCCAAACCCTAGGACTTCCCCCTTCCCAAAGTTGGAACATGCGGAGGTTGTTGAGTGTTTTGTGGAGCTAGCTACAGAATGAGATGCACATGATGTTATTGAGGTTTAACATGAGTTACATAAGTTGGGGAAGATGTTAGATAAGTTATTGCTGAGCTACTCATAGAGGTCGGACCTAAGGCAGTTTTTTTTGTCCTGAAGCATGGTCATGCTTTGCAACCGAAATCCGAGTAAATGCTCTATTTAGTGATAAAGATCCCTTGATTTGCCTAGAATCCTAGAGTGAGATTGTTGATAATGTGTATCTTCTAGATATTCATAATCTCAATTGGCTCAATTGACCCGTCATTTGATGAAGTAGAATAGTGGCCACATGCATTTTTCATATTGTCCATTTTGATATCTGTAGAGCGAATCCGATACCTCATTTTGAGATTCTGGTGATCATTATTCAACATAAATTTTCCAAAATCATACCTTAATCTTAAAGGCTATGGTCTCATACTCTCGATTAAAATAGAAGTCCTTGTAATTTGACTGTATGAGTTCGACACTCGTCTTCTAGTTTTGTCTGGAAAGAGATTGAGTCAAGTAGGTATATTTATCCCTTATTCGTATGAGTTACAACATCATTAGAATTTTATGTACTCCGAAAATGGTAATAACTAATGATTTTATGTTATAGAGTTTGGAAAAATACTATTACCCTGGTCTTTTTCAAAAATTGATGTTACTGATATTCGAATTAATTACGACGTTCAGGAAATGTCCGAACTAATCAGGATAAAAAAAACCCTAAAAAGATAAATTATTATTTAAAAATATATTATTAATTGTTTACCATTTTTAACAAAATAATATAACTATTTATATTTATATAAATTATTTTTTGCATACATATTTATTTACCCTTAAATATCAATAAAATACTTATTTTATATTTTTTTTTGTAAATGAATGCGGATCTAATATCTTGTTTAAATTTGTATGAAAATCTGACTAATATATTTTTATTTAAAAATATTGATGTTAAACTTTTTAATTTTTTTAATAATTAATATTTTAAATTTATTTGTGCTATATGGTTTACATTAAAACAAATTATAGTTTTATGTTTTCTAATACTACAATTAAATTTACAAAATTTATGGTAAAACTCAAACTAATTTATTTTTAAAAAAATCATTTAATTTTGGAAAAACTCAAATGAAATTATAATATATTTTTTATTTCGATTTACCCGTATAAATTTTGAATTTTAAGAAGATAATGACCTTAATGACAAGTCATTGTAGAAGCATCAATTTTTGATCCAAATGAAAAAGTACCCACTTATTGTGGTCTAAATTTGCATGGTTGAATCAACCGACCCATTATAAATATATTCTCCTATCTCCTATATTAGTATATGCTATAAACATCTTTATCCATAAATATTAGCCACAAACTTTATTTCTTCAAGACTTTAAAGCAGTTTATAATTATTTTCTTTTTATAGTCGAATTTCCATCTTTGGAATAATTTACATCAATTTTTTATAAAAAGAAAAAGTCAATATGTTAGTTTTATTTGTTCCACATTTAAAAGAAGATTCGTTGACCCATATATTTTCAGATAAAGATAAACTTGTAATTAATATTCATATGATACTTATAATTTCCTTTTATCTTTAGTGAAACAAAATTACAAACTTTGTTCATTGTTTTACTTTAATTTGAATCAAGATTCACACAACTATGTGACCCAAATCAAATGTTTTAAATAAATTAAAATATTATATGAGAAAATTAATAAAATTTAGGGATCATTTATATTATTATTCCAACAAATATTTAATGTATTTGTTGATATCATACCTAAAAAAGTTAGAAAAAACAAATAAGTAACAAAATACAATCTTACTAAGAACAAATTATCCATTCAATATAGTTAAAAAGATAGAAGCCACAAATTTAGAAAATTTCTACAAAAAGAAAAGTAAAAGATTTAAGATTTACAAAGTATAGACCAAAACCACACAACACAACACTTGCACAACACAATTGGGGGAGAGAAGAGAAAGAAAGAGTCTTGGTTTGGCCTTTTTTATATCACTATCCACTGTTTATTTTTCATGAGTAAATAGAAGACTTTGCAGAGAGATTGAAAGTTGAAAAAAGAAATGTTCTTTGTCAAGCTATGTACTAGGTGGGCCATATATCTATCTTTCATTTTCACTTGATTTTTATAAATTTTAGTAATTTACAAAAGAAGGTTTTAAAAATTGTCTTTTTCTTTTGTTTATATTGTGTGTGTCTGGTTTTGTAGAAGGTCAATTTTCTTCAGCCAAAGAAAAAAGAAGTCCAAGGAACATACAAATACAGGTAGCTCCATGAATGTTACTGAAGATTACTCTAAAAGTACAGAGGTTGATCCTCCTCCTGAAATGGTATAAACCACATATTCAAGAAAGATATATTTTTTTTAATAAAGATTTCATTTTTAGTTTCTGTTTTCATAAACTTGTTTTGTTGCAGGAAAATGAAATGAATGTTAGTGAAGATTACTCTGAGTTTGCAGAGGTTGATCCTAGTGGAAGATATGGAAGGGTAAGTTTTTTTTTTTTTTTGAAGAAATTCCTTTTTATTTCATATTATTTTCAAGTTTTGTTTATATGAACTTGTGTCTTATGTTTTATTGCAGTACAATGAAATTCTTGGAAAAGGTTCTTCAAAGACAGTGTATGCTTTGTTTCTCTGTATCTTTATATGTTTCAGTCTATTTTTATGATACTCTTTTTGAGAAATAAGAACTTTATGAATTGATCAATGGGTCAATCAAATTTTGTTAGTACAATGTGTTTTTGGTATGAAAAATATGAACTTTATAGATCAGAAACATATTTGAATCAATGGGTCAATCAAATTTTGACTAAAATGTGTGAACTTTATGGATTGGGTGAGTTTTTATCTGTGTTTCTAGGTTTAACAACTACTGTTTTGCAGAATATTATGAACTTTATTGATAAAACAGTTTATTAGGGACAATCGGTCAATCGGAATCAAATTATGGAACTAAAACTATGTTTTGGTTTCTGTTTTGTGGTTGTAGTTATAAAGCTTTTGATGAATATGGAGGGATTGAAGTAGCATGGAATCAAGTCAGGCTTTGTGATTTCCTACAAACTCCTGATGATCTTGAAAGACTTTACTGCGAAATTCACCTTCTAAAGACCCTTAAACATGAAAACATCATGAAGTTTTTCACTTCTTGGGTTGATACCGAAAACCGAAACATCAACTTTGTCACTGAAATGTTCACTTCTGGTAGTCTTAGGGAGTAAGTAATTTACACGATTTTGCTTTTTATTTCCCGAAATGAAATCTTCGTTATCTGCCTAGCGAAAAAATCAAATCTTTCACCTTGTTTTTTACGGGAAAACAACTCATTATTCGATACCGGATTTTCAGGTATAGACTCAAGCATAAAAGAGTGAATATTAGAGCTGTGAAGCATTGGTGTAGGCAGATTTTGAAAGGTCTTTTATATCTGCATAGCCAAGATCCTCCTGTGATTCATAGGGACTTAAAATGTGATAACATATTTGTAAATGGAAACCAAGGTGAAGTAAAAATCGGTGATCTGGGTTTAGCTGCAATTCTTCGCAAAACGCATGCTGATCATTGTGTTGGTATATGTCCTTACACCTTTTTTTTATAATCAATTTTACTAATATCCAATTTTCTGTCTAGTTTAATTAGTTTTAAAACCAGTGAATTTGTCGTTTTCTGTGTGCGCGCGAAACAATCAGGAACACCGGAGTTTATGGCTCCTGAAGTGTATCTAGAAGAATATAACGAATTAGTAGACATATATTCATTTGGAATGTGCATACTAGAGATAGTCACTTTTGAATATCCGTATAGTGAGTGTACTCATCCTGCTCAGATTTACAAGAAAGTTATCTCGGTAAGAATCCAAAAAAAAAACACATATGCAGAAGTTTTGTTTTTACAAATCGATTAGTTTTTCTTAACGCCTAGCGTGTTCGTGCTTATGCAGGGGAAAAAGCCAAAATCTTTGTATAAAGTAAAGGATTTTGAAGTAAGACAATTTGTTGAGAAATGCTTGGCTGCTGTTTCGTGTAGACTTTCAGCTCGAGAACTTTTGTTGGACCCTTTTCTCCAAATTGACGATTATGGGTTCGATTTAAGGCCGGTTGATTACTACAACGACTATAACGATGCTGGTCCTTTTTTACTACAACCTTTTAGTAGTTTGGAGTCTCCAGTGAGCGAGTGGAACCTCTTTAATTGTCGCGAAGATGAAAATTTTGGGGATGTTGAGATCGGGATCGAGGGAAGAAGGGAAGAGGAGGATATCTTATTGAGGCTCAGAATCTTAGATAAGGAAGGTAGGACCTCTTATTACTTATTAATACATGTAAAGAAGGTATGATCTTGTTAATAATTACATAATGATGGATCGAATGTCACTCACTAGTACTCGATATTGTCCGTTTTGAACCAGAAAGTCTGCACGCTTTTTCCAATGGTACTATCCAAAATACCTCGTACTAGTTGAGATATTTTCCTATTATATATATCATTGATCATTTTTGATAGGATCAAGCGGGGGATCAAGTTTACTCTTCAAAAAGATCAAGATGGTCAAGATTCCCTCACATGTAATCTAACTTGAATATCCCTTTGCAGGTTCAGTCCACAACATTTATTTCTCATTCGACATAGAAACCGACACCGCATTAAGCGTAGCAGCCGAAATGATATCTGAACTCGACATGACTGACCAAGATGTAACCAAAATCGCAGATATGATCGACAGTGAAATCGCTAGACTAGTACCAAACTGGAAGAAAATACTTGGTATAGAAGATAATACAACCGGCAATAACACAAGCGACGCGGCTAAAACCCCTCATGTTCATCACTCGGCTAGACAGATTTCTTGTTCTTCAGTTCACGGTCGTTTCGAAGAAATATTGTATACAGAATTCGAAGAAGAAGATACTACTTCGAGCCAGAAAAGCTACAAGTTTTCAAATACTGATAGTTATGAAACTCGGGTAAAGCTTGATTACGAGAATGGCTTCTATGGAAATGAACTAAGGCAAGAACTAAGATGGCTTAAAGCCAAGTGTCAAAAACAGCTGAGCGAACTTAAAATGTTACCGAACTCTAATGACTTGGAGCGCAAGAAACGAAAAAATGATTCTTCGGTGCCTTGTTTAAGAAGTTTCAGCTTAAAAACCGAAATAGGAGGACGCGGTGGTCTTAATTGTAAGGCAATGGCTACAGAGAAGGTTATTCTTGAAGGAGTTTTGGTTCCAAAACTTTTATACCGGGCAAGTTCGCTTCCAGTAGATGCTGTAGATTTTTAGTAATGTTGATTTTTATGTATAAAACTTTTTTAACATTTCCCTTTTATTTTACATTTCTATTATCTATATATAAATGAAATTTATGATGTTCATTTAATAATTTGAAAGTAGAATGTCAGTTTTTGCAAAAAAAAGTTCTGTTTGGTCCAAGGGATTTATATATCCATCTCAAAATAATTCTATATGCTCTTAGGTCTAGGAATATGATCTTCTTTATGATTCAATTACAATTAAGTAATAAGACATTTAGTATGATGTCTTTTGAATATAAATGATTATCCCAGACTATACAACAAACACAAATAATAAATAAAATAATACTAGGCTTTCAGGATTAGAATCAAATATATATACATTGTGTCAAAAGGTAAAATATATATGGGCTATTCAATATTATTCTATTTAGGTTAAGGTTTCGATAGTTTACTTTCTACCACACTATATATACTATAATTGTAACTATAGGATGGAGACTTGTGTTAATGTTTCTAATAGGTATAGGCATTCGGTTCTTCGGTTCGGTTCGGTTCTCGGTTTTTTTGGTTCTTTATACCAGTACTCATTTAGGAACCGCTTAAAATTCGGTTCGGTTCGGTTCTCGGTTCTTTCGGTTCTTTAAAACTAGTACCCATATAGGAACTGATTAAAATTCAGTTCGGTTTGGTTCTTCTCGTTTCGGTTCGGTTACATTCGGGTTTCGGTTCGGTTACCCAGAAGAACCTTTTGGAACCGAACCCGAAAGGAACAAAATGGTTATTTTCTAACCAAATGGTTACTTTCTAACCAAAAAATCTGTTTGGAACTGAACCCGAAAAGAACCAAATGGTTATTTTCAACCAAATGGTTACTTTCTAACCAAAAGAACTGTTTGGAACTGAACCCGAAAAGAACCAAATGGTTACTTTGTAGCCAAAAGAACCGTTTGGAACCGAACAGAACCATGGTATTCGGTTATTTATGGGTACTATTCGGTTCTCGGTTCCGAACCGAACCGAGAACCGAGAACCGTGGGTATTTAAGATAAGGAACCGTACGGGTATTTATAAGGAACCAGAACCAAACCGAATCCGTTATTTCGGTTCGGTTCTTCGGTTCCATACCCATATGCCCATGCCTAGTTTCTAACTTATACAAAGAGCGAAGATATAGGATACACATTCACAATTCTCTCAACATGATATCAGATTCAGAGCCTCTAAAACTCTAACCATCGTAAGAGAAAACCATAGCCTCCAAAAATTTCCTTCATCAGCCGACGTGTTTCCGGCGTAGCCTCTATCAGCCGACGTGTTTTCGGCATTTGTTCTCTTGAGACCGACATATTTCTGGTCTTGTTCCTCTTGCGTCGGCGTATTACCGGTGTAGTCTTGTTTGTTTCCTCATCACCGACGTTTTTTTGGTAGTTTTCATGGTAGACGAATTTCATTCTGCGGTGAACTAGACAACCTCTTATGCGTTACGTGATGTCGCAGTTGGGTTTCGAAAGATTGATCCGACTTCCCCCTATTATATTGGAACCAATGATAATCCTGGCAATATTATTTCACTGT
Organism: Limnanthes douglasii subsp. nivea; assembly: GCA_036936605.1. Classification (NCBI taxonomy): domain Eukaryota; kingdom Viridiplantae; phylum Streptophyta; class Magnoliopsida; order Brassicales; family Limnanthaceae; genus Limnanthes; species Limnanthes douglasii. The sequence goes on along the minus strand of JAUPFV010000001.1, from coordinate 27,058,561 downwards.
TAATTTTGATGACTCTAATTATCAGGCTTGGTCTCGTTCTTTGAGGTTATCTTTGAAAGGTAGGAGGAAGCTTGATTTTTTGAATGGAAGTATTGTGAAACCGGTGGATCTAAAGTCTCTGGAGGATTGTGATGTTGTTCAATCCACAATCGTTTAGTGGATTATGAACACAACTGATGAGTCTCATCGCACATATGTTCCACATTTTGAGGAGGTTAAACCTTTGTAGGATGTTTTGCAGCGTCGCTTTATTGTTAGCAACATTCACCAAAACCTCTGGGATGGCTGAACCATATCAGTGGAGTCAGGATGAAGAAACGTTTCACTAGGAAAGCAACAGTTTGAGTTTTTGCTTGGAAAGTTGGGCATTCATAATTTTCATGCTCCAACTTGAATGTGGTGTTAGAGTGTCAGGATTAGAATCAAATGTATATGGGCTGTATTAAAATGTATATGCGCTAGGGTTTCTAGCGTTTACTTTCGGCCACACTATATATATACATTGTAATTGTAACTATAGGATATGGATTTTTGTTAATGTTTCTACCTTTTACAAAGAGCGAAGATACAAGAAACACATTCACAATTCTCTCAACAAACACATATATGGGTAAGTTATTAGTACGCATCTAACCAAAATGTTAATTAGAATTTAGTACTAAAAGACTTAAAGTTATCGGTAAGTAAACTTTTAGTTTAACTTAGTTATTAAAACGTTTTGGTTAAGGTTTTTTATTTGTAGATTTTGATAAATTTAATCGATAGTTTTGAAACAATGTATTAAATTTATTGAAATCGTCATAATCGATGGATTCATTTCACCAAAATTTACAGATAGACATTTGCTCAATGTTTTAAAATCAAATAATTGTATGAAATAAATTGTTTGACGAATCACGGATTGAAGCCCAAAAAATTTTCAAATCATTTAAGTGAATAAATGTGTGATCCAGCTACGGTTGTTATTGGGCATACCAACCCAATAACCCGCCCGATACCAGTTCGGTAAAACCCGTTCGAGATCAACCCGAAAATGTTATCGAGCCGTTCACGAGCCAAAGTTTGGATATGTACTGATAAAATAGATATATATCTGATTAATTGTTTTTAGTATATATAATTTTATTTTTATTTTATAACAATTAATATTCAAAATGTAACCTAAATATCGTTCATATTGGCTGAAGTAGAAATAAAAAAGTTGATGATAGACATTGACATCTCAGCAAACATTCTGTATTGAGCTACTTATAAAAAGATGAGATGATTGCTAGTGCTAACCCCAACTCAAAATTTTTTTACTTGCTTTATTGGAGCACATGTTGTTGTATTAGGGGAGCTAACTCGAGATGTTGCTCTTACAAAAAGAAGGTGCAATATATGTTCATGGTGGTAGATGTAACATCATCCTATAACATCATACTATGAAGATTATAGCTCGATTAGATGCACAATGTATTATCTACGGTTCACCAATGCGTAAGATACATAGTCAATTGCAAAGTAGTCGTAGTTATAGATACTCAGAAGAATTCTAGGGAATTTTATACAACATCATTGGAACTTAAAGCATAGAAACCATAAGGATAAGATGTTATCTTGGAATAGATGAATGACCTTAGAGGAGGCCCCTAACTGGTACAACCAAAGGAAGGTATAAAAGATATAAGATCGGAAGAAACAAAACAACTCCGAAGATTAACCAAGATATCCCAACCGATCTTAGGTAAAATTTTATTAGTATGTTTGCATGGAATATGCAGGATTTGATCGATGTTATATATCAACAACTTTCAGCCTATTGTACAAAAATAATATATCATACTCCTAACAAAAATAGAGACGATTATTGAGAAGTAGATAGATTGACTGTTGTGGGACACATACGAGAGTCAAATTATCCTATGTGGATAACCAATCATGTTATAGTCAAGAAGAAGAACGATAAATGGAAAATAAGCGTAGACTTCATATAACTTAACAAATCATGTCCGAAAGACCCATTTTCACTGTCAATGATTGACCAATTTATAGATGCAACATCCAGAAACAAAATGTTATCCTTTATAGATGTATTTGAATGATATAATAAAAACATACATGGGAGGAGGACCACGAACACACAACCTTCAACACTAAAATAGGGTTACACTTATACAAATTAATGCCCTTCAGATTATAGAACATTAGAGCAACCTATCAAAAGCTAGTGAACAAGATCTTTGCAACTCAGTTGGGTTGTAACACCAAAGCCTACATTTATGATATGTTCATAACAAGCCTTCATGAAGAAGATTGCTTAAAATACCTTACCGAAAAATTATCAAATATCATATGATTGAATCATAAGTTAAATCCGGAAAGTACCCATATGATGTACGATCCGAAAAAATCTTGGCTTTTAACAAAATAGAAATCTAAGTAAATCCAACACAGTTTTAAAATTTAGCAGTTATGGAGCCACCACAACATTTCCAAAGAATTCCAAATCCTGATAGGAAGATTAGCATCATTTGATAGGTTTTTTTCAAGATCCTCGGATAAGTGTCAATCCTTCTTCCAAGTTTTGTGAGGAGTGGGAAAGTTCAAATGGACCACAATATATGATAAAGTATTTAATAATAGAAATGGTTTTGGGCTTCTTCGAATATGCTAATGAAGTCTCGCGAAGGAAAACCCTTGTATATGCACCTTGTAGTATCATATTATGTTGTCAATAAAGTACTAAATACGAAGGATAGAAGAGATTGTAAAGTAGTCTACAATGTAAGTAAATCTCTATTACCAACTGAAACTAGATATATACAATTGGAGAAACTTGTCTTTGCACCAGTAGTTGCAACTAGGAAAATGAGACCATATTTCTTATTGCACATAATAGTAGTTATAAATTCTTTTTCTTTTGAGAAATGTGTTGTAAAATCCTGATATATCAGGAAGACTGACCAATTTGTCAGTAGAATTATTGGATTATGATATCCATTTTTATCCGAGAACGACAAACGAAGCCCATACGCTGGTAATGTTTTTGATGGATTCCCAGTATGAGAGACCAATTTCTCTAATATATGTGAAGTTAAGAGAGTAAAAATCCTCACCTACTCTCAGTTAGTGCTCAACCATGCATCAGGATAAGACAGATAAAAAAGAGAACATTATTCAATACTTGAAAGAAGTACAATAGCTAATTACTTACTTCAAGCATGTGGAATTTAAACAAGTCCCGAGAGCTAAGAATTCAACAGCCGATACACTTGCATATTCTCCCCTTACATCTTCGCAAGTTTTCAACATCATGTGTTTCACAAGCAGAAGATCTTAGTTTTTTTATAAGTAATTTAGTTTTATTTTTGCAATTAGTTTTATTTTCACAAGACTTGAACGTCATATTTTTCACAAGTAAATATATGTGTTTTTCACAAATGTATTTTTGCAAGTATTGAACATCATGAAGTATTTATGCAAGTAACTTACCGTTATTTTTGCAAGTCTTCAACAACATATTTTTTCACAAGTAAATATAACTATTTTTTCATAAGTATTTTTGTACGTAATTTAACCTTATTTTTGGAAGTTTTCAACATATTTTTCATAAATCAAATGCATATTTGTTATTAAGTTTTTAAACATTTTTTCACAAATTTTTGTAACCAAATTTATTTGACGAATGTTGATCTTTATAAATTAAGACACAAATCATCTGTATTTACATATTATCTATTTAATTATATATTTGTAATCAACTAAATATAAAAAATAAATATATAGCCCCCTAGGAGTCTAGTCTTATTTCTTCCGGCACCGGATAACCACTGTATCCATGTGAGCATTGTGATGATACTTAATCACCTCCAAAATCTTCTGACCCTTCCACAACGAACCACCAAACACCAAGATTCATAAACCATTCACCAGGAATCCTGAAGCGTGTTGATAAATGAAATTTTCCTCCTTTATGTAAGGGAGACTTTTTTACCTAGATTCTTCATTTGTTCATTAGGTCCAGACAAAAACGATAGCTTAGATTTGACATTGAATCCTGTAGATGTATCTCCAAAACTAATCCAAACTTCTATCCAAAACCCTAACGTACAACACGAGGAAAATGTCTTACCAAATTCAAATCTTATTCAAATGTTCTAAAGGTTGAGTCTAAGGAACTTGATAAGGGAGTAGGAACCCGCAACCAATATAAAAAATACACATCAAACCAAGTGGAGGAAAAAAAGAGCAGAGCAAGACTCAGATCAACAGAGCAGGGCAGTTTGAATCCAAGCAGGACCGCGTAAAGTAAGAAGAGTAAAAAGACTTTAAAAGAGAACGACGCAATCAATCAGAGCAGAAGAGCCACCCAATCTGAGCAGAAGAAATACGATGCAGAGCGCGCTCAAAATCATGTCGAGCAAACCTCGATCAAAAGCACGCTTGCTCGGCCAAAGCCATTTGAAGATTTATCCGCGACCAGCCACTCGAACTCACGTCGAGCAGACGTCAACTAAAAGCACGCTCGCTCGGCCAAAGCCAATTGAAGACTTATCCACGCCCGGCCACAATCAAGTGAAGCACGATCAAGGGCAAGTAGGCTCGAGGGATGCGATGTGAAATGTCTCTCGGCCAAAAGCAAACTGACATCAGACCTGACCTAAGCGGACAGGACGGCCTCAGTAAGGACGACCTCGATTCTTTCCGGGCAGAACCACGAAGGACGCCCCGCGTGACGACTAGCGAAACTAACCGTTACAACGAAAAATGACGAGCAAAGTAAGTATTGTAGACTATATTAAAGACTGGCAATCAATGAGGAGTCAATAGTCAAACATCCAAATACCATAATTAAAGGGATTAGTCTTAATTAATGTAACAACGGTCGCAGCCCATTAAATTTTTATATTTAATAAAGGGGGTTACGGTTTAGAATAGTATGAATAGGAAGGGAAGGATTTTGTAAATGGACGAATTTTCTATCTTCTTGAATCACAAAACTTACTACTTTGGCAGATTCATTGTTTTCAACTTTTCCCTTATCAGAACTCTACTATAACAACATCCTTATTCATAAAAAAAATACCTAACCATTTCTTTTTTTCTCAATCCAAAGACAAATTAATTCTGAAATCAAGATTAGAAGTCCATTGATGATAACAATGCATTTTTTTTAAATAATTTTGGATTTACTAGGGAATTTAACATCTCTTTATGAGATTCAAGACATATTTTAATAGTATTTGAAAAGCTACAAGAATATTTAACACTTTAGAAAATAAACCTCTAGTCTATTGATAAGTTTTCCATGAGACTACTTAATTTGACTAATTTCTTTGATCCTAGTATTGAATCTTCTATAACATATGTATGGAAATCCTTTCCAAACCTCCATAAATATATATATATATATATATATATATATGATAAAAATGTTATCAATGATATTTTTAAGGCTATAGGTAAGCCTTTAAAAATATGGATGTCGTCTAAAAATAGAGTCAGATACAATGCTTGTAAAGCCCGGGTTGAGATAGATATTTCTAAAGATTTAATATCAAATGTATGGGTGAGATTTAAATAAATTTATAGAATTATGGAAGATGATGAATTCTGGAAAGAAGTCAATTATGGAGATATGCCTTATCATTGTATGGATTGCAAACATCTAGGCCATAATATGTTAGACTGCTAGGAAATGTATTTCAATAAACTAATATAAAAGTAAGGATAATCAAGTAACTCAGACTCCACCTTATGCTAGTAAGAATGATAAACCATATAAACCAGTGAAACTTTGGGCTCCAAAACTCAAATCTATTATCATTAAAGATGCAGTTACTAATGATTTACCTAATGAAGAAGAAAAATAGAAAACCCAATAATAAGGTAATATAAACAATGATACAATATATCATAAGTGAAATGGACAAACACAAAGAGGTAAGTGGTGCATTAGACTCCATTGAATTAGGGGCACTAATTACTTCATCTGATGGTTTTGGCACACCAGACACATAACACGCTTCTCCACTTAATGAGACAATATGTAGCTTACCTTCATCTCCAATATTAGGGAATATTGATTATGAAAGGGATTTCAGGGAAGTAGTTAGTAAAGGAAATAAAAAAGCACAAGCTAAAAAAGTAAAAGATCTAAAACAAACCAAAGTATTGAATGTAAAGGTTCATTAAAGCCCTTCTTTTGAATATGAGAGGAGTTGGGAAGAAAATAACTATTAGAAAGTCTAAATAAAGATTGGTTTTCAGTTAAGTGAAGCAAATATAAGTAATAAATTTGTATGTTTGGAAGGAATATTTTAAAGTAGAAGTTGAAAAAAATAATGAAGAATTTCTTCATCTAAAAGTCAGTCATTCAACTGTAGAAAATGAATTTTTAGTTACGGTTGTGTATGGAAAAGGTACTAAAGAACAAAAAATACTTCTTTGGGAGGGTCTAAAAGAAGTTTGGAGATCAATCTATGACATGTATTGTAATGGGTAACTATAATGTTATTTTCGATTCTCACGAACTTATATCTTGCTCTACTGTGTATTTGAGGAGTATGAATGATTTTAACAATGTTATTCAAGACTGTTATTAGAAAATGCATGTTTCTCAGGTTCTAAATTCACTTGGTCAAATAATCAAAAATGGAAGAGATTATATAAAGCTTTATACAACTTAGCTTGGTTGGAGCATTTTGAAACAACTAAATTCAAACATGTAGCTAGTATTAGATCATACCTCTCCTCATTATATATATTAACATATTAGTGGATAAAAACTGTGTTAAATCATCTTTCAAATTTCAAAATATGTGAACTTTTCATCTCGATGTTTTGAAGGAAGTTGTGTTAATCTAACTCTAACGTTTTTGAATAAACTCAAAAGACTAAAGCTGAATTTGAAAGCTTGGAACTGGAAATTTTTTGGGAAGATTTTTTATGCTATAGTTTAGGTTCAAGTGGAAATGAAACATCTAAAAACCTGTTACGAGACTAGCCAAATTTTTGAGGATAAAATCAAGTTATCTAAAGCCCAAGAAAACCATTTATAACTTTTGGCTAGAGAGGAAACCTACTGGGAATAAAAGATTAGGGTTAATTGGATGATTGATGGTAATAAAAATACTAAATGGTTCCATAATTATATCTGAAAAGGAAAAGTAACAAATCCATGACATATGAGATGGAGATTTATGGATTAGTGACCAATATAAAATTGGTAAATCTACATAAAATGTTAAAACAAAATTAACCCAGAAACCAAGTTAAAAGAAAATTAAATAGATTCATAATATCATCCCAAAGTTGGTAAAAAATCACGCAAATGAAAGCTTATTAGAATTACCTTCACATGAAGAGAATAGATAAATGAATTATAAAACCGAAAGTACTATGGTAATACACTCTCTTGCTTTTGTAGATGATTCATTATATTTCAAAATGGATCCTCTCATACTTTAATAAGATCAGTGACTTCCTAAATCACTATGAAGATTGCTCGGGATAAATTGTTAACAAAGATAAAACTCTTTTTGTTACTCCTTCGAAAAAAATTCATCCAAGAATCCATGTAATTGAAAAGCTAACTGGAATCAAACATGGAAAACTATCTTTCAAATGTTTATGAATACCAATATATATAAGTAATTGAATAAAATTTTTTAATAAACTTGTGGCTAAAGTAAGATCAAGAATACATGAATGAGATGAGAAATTGTTGTCGTTTAGAGGAAGACTCATATTAATTCAATCATTTTAGGGTTATTCCTATATATCACCTACAAAGTTGACATTTCCTAAAACTATGATTACTATGATTGAGAAAATGTATAATAATTTCTTTTGGGTTTTTACATAAAATAAACAAGCAATAGATTGGGCTAGTTGGAATACTTTAAGCAAACTGTATAGTAGTCGAAATGTTAAAAGTCTAGATGAAATGAAAAATTTGTTCGCTTGCAAGATATGGTTGAATTTTAGGAAAAATACTACATTATGGTCAAAATAAATGTTCTCGATATATTGTAAATTTCAGCATCCTAGCTCAAATAAGAAACAAAAGCTCAAAAACTTGGAAAAGACTTATAAAGATTAGAGATACAGTTGAAAGGTGTACCTTTTGGAAAGTAAGAAATTAGGTATTAATTTTAGAGAAATGTGTGATAAAATGACATTCATTCCTTTCTCAAACTCAACTTCAATTCTTCAAGATAAAATTGAGAATTACTAGAATGAAGGGGAATTGGACATTCAAAAGGTTGAGAACTTCAGTTCTACATTTAAAGAATAAAAAAACAATTGAGAGTAAAAATTAATGAGGATGAAGAATATATAATTAAGTGCGTGCTTTCAATTTATGGTGATTTCAATACCAACAAGACTTGGAATGAAATAAAAGATAAAGGAAATCAGGAAAACCTGTTCATAAAATTATGGAACAATTTGAATTCTAAAAAACATCTTTCTTGCTTTGGAGACTATTGAAATAATGGATTCATGTTGATTATGTTTTGCATAATACGCACTTGTTCTTTTCTTTATAAGGGTGAGTTCTGCAATGAAAATGAAATCATTATCTATTTATGGATTTTAAAATGGCTTGGGAATCAGGAAAACTCTTAGGGATTATGTAGACTATACATTTCAAGACATATGACAGTTGTACATGTTATAGAACATGGTTTTGGTCTACACAAAAGAAAACTCATCTAATAACCATTTTTCCTACTATCATTTTGTTGGGCCATATGGAATGACATCGATAAATCTAAGCATCAAGCTTTTAACATAACAACGAGATCAATATTGGATCATATATATATATATATATATATATATATATATATATATAACATTAATATCCAGGTTAAATAGAGCTAACCTATTTAAAAAACCATTTTGGAAAGGTGATGAAAGTTTAGCATTAGAGATGAGATGTTAATAACATAACATCAAACCAAGAGTGTGTATTTTAATTAAATGGAAACTTCCTTATGAGAATAGCTGTATTTAAACACATATGTGGCTAGTAGTTTATTTTGAAAGTTTAGTGGAAGTGCAATTTTGAAATATAACAAAGAAGAGATTATATTTTCTTATAGAAAACAATCATCGTTCTTATCAGAATGTGTAGCTCTATTGGACGGCTTACTCATTTGTAATCTGTAGAAATAAAAAAAAATGGTATATCTAGATATTGAAGTCGACTGTATTGAACTTATTGATATGATCGCAAGAGGAAAGGAACTTTGGTAGATGGTCTCACTAATGGACTGTTGCTAAAATATTCTATAAATAACATGACAATCAAACATGTCTATAGAGAACAAAATCAAACGGAAGATTGAATGACTAATGAAATTTTAAAGAAAATGTGTTTATTGGATTTTGATAAAAATTTGACACCTGACCAGCTCAAGACGATTACATTTTTTGACATTTTTGAAGGTTTAGAGTTTATGATATAACAATTGAGGAATAATACATCTTATTATAAATTAAGTTTGATTTATTTATAAAAAAGAAAGTTTCGAGCTTATTAAAATTATTTGGTGCAGTAACAATATCATAATTGATACATAATATTTTGGCTGGATTTAAAATAATCCTAATTTGTAAGTTCTTTATTTTTTATCGTAGGTAATTTATCAATTTTGAAAATCAATTTTTTTTAAATGACTAAACTGAAATCATCGGGACGATTTGAAAGCGTTTTAATATATTATCAATTTGGATTTTGGAGTAATATAAAGAAATGAACCGACCCAAGAGTAAATAGGTTAATTACAAATAACTTCCTTAAACTTGTTTTATAAATCCGCATAAATTATCATTCTTTGAACTTTTTTTTTCCGCGAAAATTGGCTTTGTTGATAACTTTCAAAATACAGGGTTCAATTTGAACAAAGAAACTCAAAACATACTTAAAAGGAAAACAAACAGGAACATAGGGATTTTTAAGTAATAATCCAACTTTCAATCAGCATGTGACTTCGATGAGGCCTCCACTACCTTCTTCAACGATCTCCACTTCCCAAACAATCAGACCTTCCTTCGCCGGAAACACCAAACACCACCGGTAAACCCAAATCAAGTCAAACCGTCTCTATCTCTAATGTAACCCAAACCGATGCTTTCAAAGAAGACGATCGCCTTCAACTCAATTGGGGCAGAATCGTGATCAAAAGTAAAGTCTCTTCTGCAATTCAAAGCCTCCTTCGCAATCCAAATCGGAGGCTTTGTTTTGCTCCCGTTAGACATGCTTGATTACCATTGTAGAAGCTATCAGTTTTCTATAATGGTTAATAATGGGATCAAGATACCATATGGTTTTCCCCTTCCCAATAAGCTCCACTAGAAAGCTCGAATCGATCTCAATATCTAGATTCCTGATTCCCAGAGACTTGCATAGTAGAAAACCATCCATAAGTGCCCTAGTTTCAGCAAAAATCAGGAAATTCTTCCCATAACTTTTACCAAACGCTTCGATGATGACTCCAACGCTATTTCTGATAATCCCTCCTCCACTAGCCTCCCTAGTAGCAGTCGAAGCACCGTCCATATTTATCTTGTACCGATTCAATTTGGGAGCATTCTATTTTAGAGATAACATAACGCGATACTTACCCTGACGAACATCACAGCCTAGAAGGATTGCCTTTCTATAGTCCTTTCCCCAGTGCTTCTTTTTCAGTAAGTTTGAACAATTTAAAGCAGTAATGATATAGATTACCTGGTTGATTAATGAAGTAGAAGTAACATTTATCTCTTTATGTTTTTTTTTTGTTACAAGCTCTCCAGATAATCCATACAATGATAGCAGGAAGGATTGATCTCAGACTACAAATCTTCATAGAAGACCAGTACCAGGTACGTATCAAATGTTGAATCGTCATATTCCTTCTAACTTTAATTCCCATAATACTACTAAAATGATTACAGATAGGCCAGGATAGATTGCAATTAAATATTATGTTATTCTTGTTTTCCTCATGACAGAACTGGCACTTTGATGCCAATTGGAAATGTCTTCTCTGCAAAATGGTGTTAGTTGGGAGCCAATTCATCAGAACTCTCCAAAGAAGAAACGAAGATTTATTTGGAGTTGCAGTGTTCCAAGTCATCCTGAAAAGGTTAGATACATTCCCTTTATCACGAATGGAATTCCAAGTAATATTATCATTAAACTTGCCATCATCTGTCAATGCCCACATAATTCTATCAGGTTGACCATTTAGCTTAAACTTAATGATACTTGCAACCACCGTATAGGGCACCGTGTAGTTAAGCTTGTCTAAATCCAAGCTTTTATTTGACCAGTAGTTGTTCATCTTAGTACATTCATAAAGGCTTATGTTGTCAGTTTCATTGAAATAGATTAGAGCCCTCTCAGTGCACCACCTATCCAACTAGAAATCAATCTCCCCACAACCAGGAATCCAGAAAACATGCGTATCAGCTTTATCTCTTACTTCGATAATTCTGGCCCAAACTCTAGACCTTCTAATATGAATAGGAGCAATAATGGGATGCTGATCCTTGCAGTAGATAGAGCTCATAAGTTTTGACCATAGAGAGGAGTTAGCTCTAAGATTAAACCATAGCTTATAGGAATAGGTTGTCTGCAAATCTTCAAGCTTTTTCATATTAACACCACCTTTTTCATAAGGTCTACTTATCCTCTTCCAAGAAGCCCAAATGATTGTTTTAGTCTCCAACTTATTGCCCCATAGGAATTTATTGTAGAGATTTTCAATTCTGTGTATAACAGTTTTGGGAAGTATCCATACTTCTTAAACAATCAATAGTATATGATAACTGCTCATCCATATTAAGAATCGTATTAAAATCCCCAACAATAATCCATTCAGTATTGTCACTGAATCTCCTTAGAGAGTCCCAAAGATCAATCCTTAAAGACCTACTGCATTTAGCATAGACAACAGAAAATCTAAATGCTTTATTCATATTGGAGTAGTTAACAGCCACATGGACTACCTACTCTTCATTACTAATAATATCAACCTCATAATCATCAAGCCAAAGAAACCGGATTTTATTATTGATGTTGCTAAAGTAATTTTTGTAACCTATCTTCCCAGCCACCTCAGAAATCTTTGAAGCATGAATATGTGGCTTCTGAATAGTCATGAAAGCATGCTTCTCAGATCTCTTTAGAGACCTTAATCTTCTAATGGTCTGCTTATTTCCCAGCCCCCTTGCATTCCAGTTAAGAAGCTTAACTGTCATTTAGATGATTTAGGTTTAACAGTCTTTTTCAACTTCAATAATTTGGAGGAGATAGATCCTTTACTATTCTAAGTTCTTGTTTTCTTCACTTTCTTAGTTCTTCTTAAATCTTTACTTTGATTACCTTGATTGTCTGATAATATTTCATTTATATGAGATTTTGTAGGAGAACACTGAATACCAACTGTAGTTCCTTCAGTTGGAGAGTTAATACCCATGTTCAGATCAGAATCATCTTTCCCCACAAACAAAGAACTTCTCTGGACCATTTGAAGAGCTTCAATCATCTCAGATTCTACAATGACAGGCTGCTTCTCGCTTTCCCCTATAAGACAAATCAATCTCATTAGATATTACAGGATCAAGATTAGGCTTAGCATTACTGAATCTTGTAAACTCCTTATCAATACTCTTCATTGTTCTGTCCTTGTCAACAATCAAAGATTTTAACTGAGATGCTCTAATTATATTTTCCCGTAATAAAACAGGATCATTATTGTCAACATTATATTGTTCTTGATTTATCAAATTCCTTTTGCAGTCTTTTTCTATATGTCCAGCATGATTATATATATATTGCAATAACTAGGATGGGTTCCATAACTGACCTCGAAGCAAAAAACCTCATCTTCCCCAAACTTAACCTGAACATTGTTAACCAACTCTTTCGAAACATCCACTTCCGCCCAGAATCTAACGCAATTGATCTTCACACGATTAACAAGAGGAATCCAAATCTTCAATGGTGTACCCAGACACTTAGCGATTTCCTGGATAGTACCTTCGTTGTACATGAACTCAGGCAGGTTCCTAAGAGTAATCCAAACCAGAGTTAAAGAGCTCTCACTATTAGGATCAAAATCCGTACTCCACTTGAGCAATCTCATGGTCTTCTCTCCAACCTTCCACACATTACGAGTCCATAACCTTTTAAGATCTTCAGCGTTATCGAACTCAATGAAGACATGTCTGTAATCATATTGAGCCACACTAAAGTTGTTACAAAACTTGAATTTTCTCAGGAATTCTTTAATAACTTCAAGCCTAAAACTTCCCGACAATCGTATGCTTGGACAATTACTGAAGATGTTCTTTATCTTCTTTCGAAAACTTAATCACCAGATTCCCTTGATCTTTCGAAATAGAGTAATTTTTGTGGAGATGCCTCTGCTCATCATTTTTCAGAACATCCGCAAAACATTTCATATTCTTTTCATTGTTCTTTTCAAACGCAGGATTGCTGATTATATTTGTTGCAGGAAATGATTTAAACATATAATTCTTTCTACTTTGATTATCACGAGATAACACAGGCAACTCATCGGCAAAAACAGAGGAAGTATCAACCGGTATTGATTTCACAGATAACATCAAATTTGAACTCGGCAAAGACTCAGCAATCTCTCCTTCTTCCCTGATGGAAGAATTCATCATGATTTGAAACAATCGAAGCAAGATTGTTTCAATTCTGGATTTCGGAAAAAAATTTCAAGACTCTGTTTCTTGACTGAAATCTTCATCAATCCAAATATGTAGAATTGAACAATATCTTCATTCTTTGAACTTCTTTTATTGGCTTCATCATATCTCATAATATCAAAACTTAACCTAAAACTAATTTTATAAATAAATAAAATTTAATTTAATTTTAAAAATTAGGAGTGATAAAACTTGATTAAGCAAGTATCATAATCGCGTCCATCATCAATTGCTTGCTATTGAATTCAAACTTAGTTTACACCTATAGCAAGTGTGAGATGATTATGACAAAAAAAAAGCAAAAAAAAAATAAAAATAAAAAGCAAGAATAAAAATTACAAAATAAAACCAATTAAATAAATAATTAGATGACGTACACGAAACATTTAATATTTAGTATTAAATGATAATTATTATTTAAAAAAAAAATAAATAAATAAATTTAGTTTTGAATATTTAATATATATGTATAAATAAAATAGTTTCACTAAAGAATGTATCTTTGGATGGACCCAAATTAAAGTAGGAGCAAAAGGAAAAATTATAAAGTTATATGATAAAATACCAAAATTAATATGATTAGATGGATAAGATTGATAAGATTGGGAAGTGTAAGTGAGGTAGTACACAAGGTTGATGTGGTCCTATACCCAATTACCATGTGCTTTTATACAATTAGTTAGCTAAATGGTACTACTTTCTTAGACTTATGCCTAACACTAGCCATTTCAGAAAATCAAGTCATTAAATGCGAAAAAAGGAAGGGCTTAAAAGAAACTTCCATGCGATAATGGGAAAAGGTTGATAGATGACACTGTAAAACCACTATGCCACTATGTCGGATGGAAAAATTAAACGATCATTTTTTCTAATGCAAACGAACTAATCGGTGTTGGATCAACTGGATTAGTCTAATGCGTTTGACAAAATGTTTTACTTTTTTATTTATAATGTTTCACCGTTTTTTTGGAATTTTTAATTTTTTTTCAGCGGGTTAAAACTCTAATTAACACCGTCAATGTTTTAATGCTAATATATGGTAGTGTTAAAGGCTATTTTAAAATCAAAAGAGGTTTGAAACAAGGTGATCCTTTGTTTCCAACTCTTTTTATTATTGGTCAAGAGGTTTTAACTAGAGGTATGGATAATCTATTTAGCCTTAACAAATATATGCAGTATGCATCTAAAGCTAAAATTTTTGTTTCTTGCCTGGTATTTGCTGATGATACTCTAATATTTACTAACAACGGGAAAAAAACTATTGACACTCTTACCAATTTTCTAGACTGTTACCAGGTTGTTTTTGGGCAATCAATTAATAAAAGCAAAATCAATATTGTGGTGTCTACCAGATTTCATTGCAGCAGAATGGAGTCTCTTGCTAGCCTCACTGGATACTCTGTGGATCATCTCCCTACTGATTACCTGGGTGTCACCCTGAACAAGAATAATAAAGCAATCAACTTCAAAAATATCATTGACAAAATAAACCGAAAAATCTCTGAATGGGAAAACAAAAATCTATCTTATGGAGGCAGACTTGTCCTAATCTTTTCTAGTTCTAATGTCAATTCCAATATACAGAATACTTTACTTCCTAATTGTATTATTAGGAAGCTTGATACTATTTTTAATAAATTTTTGTAGAGATCTATTTTTTTTTATAATGCCTTTTGATCAAAAATACTTTGAGGAAGGATGTCTAAGTATCAGAAATCTCTCTGATATTCAAAACTCTTTCTCTCGAAAGCTTTGGCTCATCTTCAGGAAGAATAAAACTTTTTGGGCAAATTTTATGCATAGTTCTTATTGCCACAACTCTCATCCTTTATGTTCGTATTATAATAAAACAGGGTCACTTACCTGGAAGAGGCTAGCAAGTATCAAAGATGTTATTGAGTCCAATATCAGTTGGTGGCTGGGTAAGGGTGAGGTGGATATATGGCTTGATAATTGGTTAATTCAGACCCTTATTATCTCTCTAAATGGTAATGAGAGAAACAATCGGTTTCTTCTTACAAAGGTTAATTGATTCCGGATTAATAATGAGTGGGACACTAATACTTTAAACACCTTTTTGTCCCCTAGTTAGTTTGAATAAAATTAAAGGTTTATCTACCAATCCTGAAAATGATGACAGAATTAGATGGGTGTTAACTAAAGACTGTAACTTCAGTATTAAGTTTTCTTGGGACATTACTAGAAAACACTACAACAGGTCTAGCTTTTATTAGAAAATGTGGAACAATGTAGTTCCTACGAAATTCTCATTCCTTTTGTGGAAGCTGGTCAATAGTCACATACTTTTAGATACTATTCTTCAGAAAATGCATTTTCAATTGGCTTCCGTATGCCAATTTTGTAATAACATTAAAAATGCTAATCATTTGTTTGTTAGGTGTGAGTATTCTTGGCAAATCTGGCAATACTTTGCAGATTTGTTCAAGGTTAAAATTAACAGATTTATGTGTGTTACTCACATAATTAGGCAGTGGTTCTGGTCTTCTCCTAATAGGGTGCACATCACTCATGTTATGCCTGCCACTATTTACTGTGAAATTTGGTAGAACAGAAATAGGGTCAAATTTAAGTCTAGTCATCTTAGTTCTCATAAATCTATTCATAGAATTACCAGAATTATTTATGGTGTAAATGTTTCCAAGGCCTTAACTATCAAACATTGGTATAATGCTCTCGATGCAGGGCTTGCTATGGGATGCACTTCATCTATCATGAAAAAAATAAATTCAGTTTACCTGAAATGGATTGCGCCTCAATGTGGTAGACTGAAGATTAACTCTGATGCTGCTTGCTCCTCCAATAACGAGTCAAATGGTGGGGTAATATTTAGGAATAATATCGGTGAGATGGTTCAGGGGTCTCGCAAAAACAATGGCAAGCTGAATCCTTTAATGGCAGAGACCAGAGCTCTGCTCGATGGCTTGCTCACCTGCAAAAGAAATAACTGGGTCAGAATTGGCATTGAATGAGTCTCGATTCTCCTTATTGATTATCTAGTTAAAGGAAAAACTCCTGGTTTCTGGATCGTATTTTATCTATTTGTAGGAAGTCAATCCACCCTGAGATAACTATTAAGCACATTTCTCGAGGCCAAAACCAAGTTGCCGATTGACTAGCTAAGTGGACTCTAAGATGTAAGAAAAAAATATAATCTCAATGGATTTAACATTCCTCCCCATTTACAAGTAATAATCTTGCTTGAAAGTCTGGGGTTTGGCTATTTCAATTTCATTGAGTAAAATTTCAAAATTACCTCTTTGGATCTTGTTTCGTAGTTTCAGGAACTCAGAAGCCTTCTCGCTGAGATCGTTGGAAGCTTCTCGAAGGTCTTTGAGAACTATACTGGAGCATCTTGTGTAGAGAAGCTGGAGCATCATTGGAGAAATATTGTGTTGCATGTAGCTGGGAGATGAAGTTTTGAGCTCGATCTAGTGGAAAAATCTTTGCATGTTTTCCTTGACCTGGTTTTAGCTAGAAAGGCTTTTCGATTCTGGAGGAAATTTTGGAACGAGAAGAGGAAAGAAGAAGAGAAGAGGAAAGAAGAAGCTCAGTGATCGAGCTCGATCTCTTTTATTATAGGATATATTCCTCTGTACTCGCTTATTCATTTAGTCCTATGGCCTCGTTATCTGTAACCAATTAAATGTTGCCACATACCTTTGATTTAATACAATGTTCTGGTTTTAAAAAATCGGTGTTGGATAAAAAAGTAATTTACCAGATCAAATTTGATTTTTATTTTTATGATAATCAATTTGAAATGAGTGCTTAAAGATTTTGTATATTAAAAATAATAAAATTTATATTAAATTAGATTAATTAATATATTGATAAATATTTTACTAATATTTTACGGACAATGTTTTAAATAATGGAAAAATATAATTTTAAAAAAAATATCAAAACATCTGATAATATTTAAAAGCTATTAAATTTATCATAAATAATATATATACATATATGTTTAGGTACTAATTACGATAAAAAAAGCCAAACTATTATCTATTTATTGCCTTTATTTTATATCTCTCCAATAAAAAAAAGTCCGTTGAACTCTTTTATTTGTCATCTAAAATCTAATTATGTTTTGTAATAGCCAAAATACTCTTAATTAATTATAATAAAAGTTTTTTATAAGAAATTAAAATTTGGTCTCAACGCACAAACTTTCTCTCTTTCATTTCTTTCTCTCTACTACCCGACGACACAAGTATTTTAAGTTGAATTTTTTGTATAAATATCGTGGTTCACATTCAATTTCCAAGTTGTAAAATCCAATTCCAGTAAGGATCAACGCACAAACTTTCTCTCTTTCATTTCTTTCTCTCTACTACCCGACGACACAAGTATTTTAAGTTGAATTTTTTTGTATAAATATCGTGGTTCACATTCAATTTCCAAGTTGTAAAATCCAATTCCAGTAAGGAAGGATCCTCATCCAGCAATGAAGAATCCAACGAATCCGACGATTCAAAATATGGAAATAGTTCTTCTAAGAAAACTACTTATGTCGAAGAGACTGAACCGGGTGATATAGATTTGGGTGAATTGGAATCAGCTTATGCAAAATTGGGTGAATCGAACTCTTCGGAATCAAAATCTGACAAATATTTCAAGATTGTTTCGAATTTGAAACTTACGAAGGAAAAACGTAAGGCGTATTATGATTTGAAGCCTAAATATGCTAAAAAAAACTAAAAAGAATCATTCACTTATGATATATGAGAAATCAGACCGACTATGATAGATGCTAAACCAGGTCAACTATGATAGATGTTATATGCGAAATCAAACCAACTATGATAGATGAGAAACCAAGGAAATTATTATGTATGCTAAATGCTAGATGTGAAACCATGACAACTATGGTAGATGAGAAACCATGTCAATTATGATAGATGGAAAACGAGGTCAATTATGATATATGAAAAAACAAGCCAATTATGATAGATGAGAAACCAGACCAACTATGATAGATGTTAAACCATGTTAAATTTAATAAATACTAGATGTTAGATGCAAAACCACAACTGTGATAGATAAGAAACCAAGCGAGTTATGATAGACGAGAAACCACACCAATTATGATAGATGAGAAACCATTCCAAATATGATAGATGCTAAACCAAGCTAACTATGATATATGCGAAACCATATAATAAGAAACCAGTGTAAAATATAAATTTTAAAAAAATTAAAACATATCATGAATGGATCTAGTTTTGTTCGTCTTAAAAAACCTATAGTATTATTGGATTTTCTCTGAGTTACGATTTAATAAATATGAACCTTTAAATTTTTAAATTTAAAATAAAATAAAGAGAATATGCACACATGTTTGAGGATTTTATTTAGAAAGACATTTTGGGTATATAGTTTGTTAATTTTGTTGGGTCTTAATCAGTAATAGGTTTGTATAATGGGTTTTGATGAGTAACTTTCCCTATATATATAATATAAAAAAAATTAAACATTTTGGAGTTCAATGTTATTGTCGATAGGAATTATTTTTGGTATTTCAAATCTGCAAAACAATATTATTATTTATAATTTTGATTAGGTATTCAATCACGAACTTTACATAAAAACTTGTCTTCCATCTATTTGAAAAAATAGTCAATCCCAACTATTACATACTTCTGGTCAGTCGGAGTCTTACAAAGAGACCAACCAAGTCCAGACCCCAACGACCAGAAGGTAAAGGTACATATATCATCTTTAATGATATTGTTGGCCCATCAACATCAAACATGAACCTTTCTAATTGTTATTTATTTTGAGGCAATATAGACATTATAGCAATCTCTATTGGTACTAAAAATACTCTCACTTTGATATCCATTATATACAGAGATATTGATAAACAGTTGAACCAATTACATGCATCTTATGAAGCTAAGACTAGTCTGTACTAAGGTTATAAGATATAAGGTTGTCAACTATCATAAATAAAATATTTATTGGTTTCTTGTAACTCTTACTGCCTATGTAAACGCCTGTCTCCAATTCATCCAAGAGTCTCTCTGTAAGACCAACTGCTATCATATCAGACCTTTTGTAGGTGGATGGTTTCTTTATTCAATCTAACATATTTTTGAAATTCTGTTAGTTTAGCATAAATTATTGTACTTATATTCATTGTTAGTTTGACATAATTATATCTTTTCCATTAGGGATATGAGACACTGAATACTCTGCATGACCAACCTGACATGTCATAGTTTGACCTTTTGATGGAGGGTTTTCCTTTGGTGGTCTTGCGAGCCTCAGCCTAACAGGTCTAGGTGTGGCCGAGGTTACCTAAGTAATCGGTTAAGGTAAAGAAGGTACCTAATAGAAGGATCAAGTGGTAAGTTAACATTGTTGATGACAAAATGGGGTTCAAATGGGTAGGAGGTTGGCGGTTCGATATGAGCCTTCAATACATGGTCTCCTCTACCTCTATTTGAGACTCTACCTAGGTCAATGGATCCCCAAATGATAGAGCCTTCTTATTAATCACATCTTATTCCAACAAACCCAGACTTATACATTGGTAAAGAAGTTCATACTACAGTCTCATAATAATCATCAAAGCTATTCTTTGTTTGCACAAATTATCGAGTTTAATCTTTGAGGCTTTCATTCCAATCATACTTACAATACATTATGTAATCCACATATTCTTATACGAACTTAATCCCCAAAATTGGTTTTTGAACATATATAATAATACTTTAGACTGACTTAAAAATTATTTGATTGAATCAAGTAAGTGCACTTCCCTTGAAGGTCAAAGAGAAAGCGCGACAAACTAAACAGTTTTTCTTTCTGGAGTTTATCATGACATTCTTGAATTTCTAAAATGTGATGGTCATGATCTGTCGTAGTTGTCCATATTGTATTGATCAACCTTCTAAGGTAACTCTCCAACCAAATATCAGGTGCTAACAAGGACCTAAATATGTTAGGTCTATAAATGTATTAGTAACTCTTAACAGTGTCATTCTGTCCTGGATGATAAGTTGAACCTCGGTATATTTCTAGATATGGCTAGTTAGGATTTGGGTAATAAAGGTTTGGGTGGTACGAAGGTTGACCATAATAGTTTGGATAATATTTTCCGAGACTTGGAAACGCTCCCAAAGGTCTATTTGGCATCATGGGAGTTGGTTGCGGAGGATACCGTATGAAATGTTGTTAAGGTTGTAATGGAGGTTACACAGGTTGAGGAGGGTGTTGGATAGGTTGTTGCGCAGTTACCCCTGGGTGTCGGACTTGAGGTGGCTCTTCTGATCAGAGTCTAGTGATGATATGTTGCCGACCTTCAAATACGAGCTCTATTATGATGATGTCTATCTCTTGCTTGATCATGTCATCTAGAGAGATATCATCGCTAATGCATATGTCTCGAGAAATCTGAATTCCAACCAAGGTCGATCGACCCATCAGTTGAAAAAGTAAAAGAGTGACATTCATTACGAGGATATGTCCTCTTTTGTGCGTAGCCTCAGACCGTTCGGCCTGATACCTCGAGAGTGATTCTGACACCCTATATTGAGTCACTTACGAACCTTGACTAACTTTATTTTTCTTAACCTATAGCCTTAGCCTTGAAGGACACGGTCTCATACTCTCGATTTGAATATGAAGTCTTGTTAATTCGATGGCGTGGTTTGGCACTCATCTTCTAGATGATTTTGTAGGGAGGTAGGATCAAGTAGGATCTTTGAAGTTATTCATAGTCCAAAGGGAAAGCAGTAACTAGTGATTTTGTGCAAATGGCTTGGAAATATATCATTTGTATACCAGTTTATTCTCACAGACGATGCCACTGATGATGCTCGATAGAGTTAGGCCATTGTGGAAGAATCCTGACCAGTTGGAACACCATAAAAATATTTATATTAAGGAATTCTAATTAGAAAAAATAATTATTCCAATAATATAATAATTAATTATACACCACTGTCAGTGCAGATGATGAGCCTATTTTATTTTATTTTTCGAAGGGACCCGCAGCCGCTACTCATAGTGCAATGAGTGCGCACATGGTAAACCCTCATTCTGATGTGATAGCCTACAAACCAACGCCAGAAGGTAAACCACACAAGGTGATAGGCTCAGCCAAGAAAACGTATGTAGAGGGACTTGAACTCATGACATTTAGTCACAAGCATGCCTTACTCAACCAACTCGGCTACCCCCTTGGAGGCTATGATGAGCCTATTTATAAACACACAAGTGGGATTTCTCGCGCAAGAGGTTAATTATATTTCAAATCACTAATGAATAAATACGTACATACACTACTTGTTTATGACTAAATATCGGTCCAATAATCAATTAAAACTCATATATCGATCCGACTAATAATTCCCTTTAGCCACTCAATGTTATATATATATATATATATATATTCACGTAATATTTTAAAATTTACATATTCTTTGTGATATTTCAGAGTTGACATTTTAGTCCAAGTTATTAAATGAAATCTTTATCCAATTAGTTCCCTGATTTCATAGGATTGTTCTTGCACTTTTAAAATTTTAGAAAATACATCTTAATCCTTAAATTTGGGTATTTATATTCATTTTTTTTCAAAATTTACATTCTCAAGTGAAATTAATACAAAAAAAATTAACAAATGGTATCATCAAATAAAATTTATTTGACATATTCTATAATTTAATAAATAAAATATGTGACGGTGTGCCTAACTCAGATAAGAGCTCTAAAAACTATTGAAACCAACATTGTAATTTATTTATAATTGATTTATTTTATTAAAAACCCTTCAAAAATCATTTTTAACAACTTAACATATTTTTATATCAATTTTTGTTCTCATCAAAAGTTAAAACAGAATTACCAACTAAATGGAAAAAAAATTAAATCTACGAATAAAAAACAATTCAAAAAGATATATCAAATATCTTTACCAACTAAATGACAGAAGGTTAAATCTGTGAATTAGAAAACAATTCAAGAAAATATATCACATATTTGTTCAAAATTAAAATCAAAATAAATTTTAGGCTACTAATAAAGGTGAAAATAGTTTGATCCGTGGACTTATGGTCCATCAACCATAAGCATAATACATAAGCATAATACTCTCAAGAAGATTTAGTTAAAAAAATAAAATGAAAATATATAATTTAAATAAAAATTGTTAGCCTGAGATAATATCAAATATAATATTTTCGTAGTATCTCAAATATAATATTTTTATTTTATAAATTCTATAAATAAAATAAGCATCTAACAATCATATATAATTTTTTATTATTATTATTGACAATTATTAGAGATACTTATTATTTTTTCTCTCATTCTTCACAATTTAATCCAAAGTCGAGAACAATCTTTTCATCTATAATTTATCTTATCAGTTGACGCCTCTATTAAAAAATATTTCTTTCTTTAATCAATTAAAATAAAATAAAAATTATTTTTTAAATAAGCTTAATGGCGAACTATATGATCAATCCATTGTGGCAAAAATTCCAAATGAATAACGTCCAGTCCTTATGACTCATGCATCATTCGCCACTTATTTTAAGCGATTGCTTTAACTATTAAGAGAATAGTAGGAAAATAGTTTTCGGATTTTTCATCCACTACTTCGACCTTGCCTTCGCGATTAGACTAATCAGGTTTGCTGATGCTTCTCATTGAATACAAACTCAGGCCATCAATACAGACGGAGCAAGATGAATATTTCATAATGGGAAATGAATCTCTTACGGGTTTCTTCTTCACAACAACCTTTTTAGCATGATGATTTTGGATAATAGGGAATGTAGTTTGAGAAAGAAAATGATAAGAAGAAAATGAACTACGTTTATTTTGGAGTGTCTAAACAATCACAATATTCGATTCTATTTTTCATTTATAAGAAAAATAATACAATTTATTATATAAATATACCAAGAAGTTGAAAATTCAATAAAATCAAGAACGGAAAGATTCAATAAGAAAATAAAAAGGTTGAGTGATAAAGTAAAGTAACCAAATAAACCAAAGAGACCAATGGTCCACATAAAATGATATATCTACCCAAAGATACAAAATTTTCAGCTTTTAATTTCTTCAAATTTGTATGCCATAGATTTGTTTGTAGGATGAAGCAAGCTTGGAAAGCCAGAATTAACAAATGCAAAAAGAGGGCATGCATGAGCATAAATGAAGAGATTTTTATACATGTGACTACTTCTTCCGGCAACTTGGTCACTTGTTAATTTAAGAATAATAAGCTCTCTAATTTCAAAAAATTTGTTATAAAATATATAAAAGAAATCTAAATCTTTGTCGAAAAAAATCCTCATTTGTTAACCTTGTTTGCATCCATACAAGTTCGATCGAAAACAAAAAGAATAGATATCAAGTTTGGCTGAATAAAAAAAATTCTCATCTAATGATCAAACCTTGCTTCAGTATTCGCAACGAGCTAGAAATCGGTACTCGAGAAGCTTGAAAAGAGATCAGACTGAATTTGAAAATCAACACCTTCGACTACGTGAAATTGTCAAAGATGAAAACCTATTGTGACATGTATTCCCTCAGATAGACGCGACGGAAACAGAAGAAGAAGCAACGATAGATGAAACCTTAATTCAAGGGTAACATGATGCAACCCTAATATAAGGGAAACAAAGAGTGAAATTTTCAGAGATAAAAAATCTATTATTCCAAAAACTTCAAATAACTTAAGGCATAAGAGGCTTTATATAATAGCTTCTCAAAACCCTAAATTAAAATACATGAAAATAAAATAAATATTCTAAAATCAAATCAAATCAAATCAAATCAAATCAAATCTTAATATAATTAGATTTGATTTAAATACATAAGATATTTGAATAAAATAAAATTAAATTAAAAAGGCTTTTGTTTGGACTTTCTGGGCTACATCATCCTCTCCTGGTTGACAAGAATTCGTCCTCGAATTCACAGCACCATCACCATCAAGAACCTTAATTATATATTTTATTTTATTCAATCGTTACATTGGGAATTATAATTGTTGACCTTATCGGAATAAGATAATTCTTCTCGAGTGTTCCTTATTCGAAGTCACATTGAAGCCATCCAGTTGAAGGAAAATAATAGTTTTGAAAACCTTTTCATAGCCTGAAGACAACATCCCCGTGTCCAGTTGATGAAAAAAATGGTTTTGAAAACCTCTTCATAGCCTGAGACAACATCTCGATAAGCAATTTGTACCTTGATTCGATAATTGGTAGCCAATTTAAACTCCTTCAGTAACCGGTCAATATGATCGTCATTGAAATGCTTAGTGTGTCTCCCGCATACCAAACGATCTTTGAGATCTTCATGGCTGTATGTTGTTCTCTCTTTTAGACCTTGAATCAGATGAAATCAAGATTCAGAAACATGTTTGACCCGTAGCAGGAACTGAGGCTCTGATACCAAACTGATGTAAGCAAGTTGCCTTAAGTTCAGATCAGAAACGATATAAGCGGTAGACCTCACGAAAGTATAAATTAGCAACATTCACAACATCTGTGGTTTTCTTGCAGGCAATGAAGTGGGCCATCTTAGAAAACCTGTCAACCACTACAAAAATGGAATCGTTACCTCTCTGTGTTCTTGGCAGCCCAGAGATGAAATCCATGCTGACGCTTCGCCATGGTCCTTCCGGTATTGGGAGTGGTAGGTATAGACCTGCGTTGGAGGATGTACCTTTTGCCACCTGGCAAACCCGACAACCAGCTACAAAACGGATAACATCTCGCCTCGAATGCGGCCAGAAGAACTGAATGGATACAGAGTGAAGGGTTTGATCTCTACCCCCATGCCCTTCGTTATGTCTCTCCTGTACAATCAGTAATCTCAAACTGCCCTCAGGAACACAAAGTAAATTACCTTTGAAGAGGTAACCGTTGCTCACTGCAAAATCTTTTCTCAAACCTGCGCTGACGTCCTCTAGAATATGACCAAAATATGGATCGATATCCAGTAGATCCTTCATCATCTCGAATCCCACAACTTCTCCTTCCATACGAATCATCATGCTGCGTCGGCTCAATGCGTCAGCTACGCGGTTAACTGTCCCCAAAGTATGCTTAATGGAAAAGGTAAATTGTTGCGTAAATGCTGCCCAACGTGCATGGCGGGAAGAGAGTTTCTCCTGACTCTGCAGATGTTTTAAGGCATCATGATCGGTGTACAGGACAAAGTCATTGTAGGCCAAGTAGGAACTCCAGTGCTTCAAAGGTCGTACAACTGCATAGAAATCCTTGTCATAGGTGCTATAGTTAAGTTTAGCTCCACTTAACTTTTCGCTGAAGTATGCTACAGGACGACCTCGTTGGCTGAGTACAGCGCCAATGCCCAATCCGGACGTATCACAATGCAATTCAAATCCTGTAGAAAAGTCAGGTAAAACCAGAATCGGTGCAGTGGTTAGTCTTACCTTGATTTTCTCAAACGCTTTAGCTGCTTCAGGGGTCCAGCAGAATGTCGTGCCCTTCATACACTCTGTAATGGGAGCCATAACAGTGCTGAAGTTATATATGAACCGTCTGTAAAAAGAGACCAATCCGTGAAAAGAGCGGACATCAGTGATGGAAGTAGGAATAGGCCAGTCTCGCACGGCTTCTACTTTCGACTGATCCACTGAAAGCCCATCTTTTGACACAACATACCCCAGGAAGACGACCGAATCTGTCATAAAACAACACTTATCGAGTCCTCCATAAAACTTCTCTCGCCTCAAAACAACCAACACCTCGCGTAAGTGCTGGAGATGCAGCTCTTCCGTGGTACTATAAATAAGAATATCATCAAAGTACACAACAAGAAATTTTCCGATGAATGGGCGAAATACCTGGTTCATAACCCGCATGAACGTGCTAGGAGCGTTAGAAAGACCGAATGGCATTACCATGCATTCAAACAGACCTTCTCGGGTCTTGAAGGTTGTTTTTCACTCATCCCCCATACGAATACGAATCTGGTGGTATCCGCTCTTCAAATCCAGCTTCGTAAACACAGTAGCACCATTCAATTGATCCAGTAAATCATCAAGGCGAGGAATAGGAAACCGATACCTGACTGTAATTTTGTTGATAGCCCGGCTATTCACACACATTCTCATTGAGACATCCTTCTTTGGTGTTAATAGTGCAGGAACCGCACAAGGACTAAGACTCTCCCGGATGTGGCGTTTCGTTAACAGTTCCTCCACCTGTCTGCGGAGCTCTTCATGCTCTTTTGGGCTCATCCGATAATGCGGTCGGTTTGGTAGACTAGCACCCGGTACAAGGTCAATCTGGTGTTGGATATCTCTCAATGGAGGAAGACCTGTAGGTAAAGTATCGGGAAAGACAACAGAGAATTCTGCTAAAAGCGGCCGAACTCGCTCAGGTTTACCAGCAAATGGATCAGTACTAAATTCTTTAACCACCAAAAGATAGACAATCCCTGTTTCATGAGCATGTTCTATAAACGCCTTTCGAGCTAGAAAGTTCTTACCCGACTCCTTTGATACTGCAAGGGCAGGTTTTGGAGAAACCTCTCTAGTTGGTGTTAATATGAACCTGACATTATTCCATATAAAACTGTAGCGGTTCCTCCTACCATCATATGTGACACTTCTATCATATTGCCAGGGTCGGCCTAGCAACAAGTGACACGCATCCATCCCAATGACATTGCACCAAGATTTATCCCTATAGTTACCAACAGAGAAAGATACCAGACATCTTCTAGAGATACTTACCTCACTACCTTTCTTTAACCAGGCAAGCTTGTAGGGGTTTGGGTGGTCTTCTGTTTTTAGGGCCAGTTTCTGGACAACTTCTTCAGAGATAACATTTTCGCAGCTCCCTGAATCAATAACGAATTTGCATACATTTCCCCCAATAGTACAAGTCGATTGGAAAATATTGTTCCGTAGCCAATCATCCCCATCACTTTTGGCTTTCGGCGTCAAGCAGATACGCCTTAAAACCAATGCCTGACCAATATCTCCTCCTGTAACCTGGTCCTCTGGAACCTCATCAACAATATCCTTTGGTTCTTTATCAAACCGCGGCTCGCCCTCCAGGGAAAAATCAGCAGTGTCAGCGAACAGACCTCTCGGGTGTTGTGGTTGTTGTCGTAATTTTGGACACTGTAAAGCAACGTGCCCTAGTTCATGACGATGGTAGCACCGGACCTGTGAGGAAGTAACTGTGCGACTAGGGTCCTGCAAATTAGCACCTGTGCGCATAGGAGAAGCAGTTGGCAGTGTCTCCTCCATAAGGCCTTCGTGAAAGGGCTTTCTCCAGATGTAGTGCGCGCTGATGTGCTTCAGACACATTCACAGGGTCGAACATATTCAGCTGGTCCTGAAACTGTTGTCGCATCCCCCCTATATAGCGAGATACTAGCTGATCTGCTGAATCAGTAATATATACACGGTTTTGTAGCGTGAAAAAATCGTTAGTGTACTCGTCAACAGTCTTTGACCCTTGTTTAAGGTTTTGGAACTGCTGATACATTATGCGGTTATAGTTGTAAGGCAAAAACGCAGCCGTCGCGTGCTTCACAAACTTAGCCCAAGTTGTTATTTTTGTCTTACCGTGCCTTGATCTGGTCTGCTTGAGCTGTTGCCACAAGGATGCAGCTCGGCCTCGGAACTTAGTTGCAGCCAACTGTACCCGCTTTGCATCCGGAACCTCCTTGAAATCAAGAACTTCTTCAAGTGAGGCGATCTAATCTAAAAACTCCTCCGGTGCAAGACCCCCTTGGAACTCTGGGATCTCCAATCTGAATCCAAATTTCCACCGGTTGTTGGCGTTCAGATCAGAATCTCTCGGTGGCGGCTGCTCAAAGACTTGGTCACGACAGTCTTGTGGTGAGTATGGACCCCTAACTTGTTCTCGCTGAGGAGCAAACGGATTCTGCTCGCGGCCGATCTCTCTCTCAGATCCCGACGGCTGGTTGCTCGAACCTGGAGCTCGAAAGCCGTTGGTTTGGTTGTTCAACAGCCCGTGTAGTGCTTCTTGTACGTCTCTCAACTGATTTCCTAACGAGTGCATCTGTTCACCAACCTGGGATTGGAATTGACCGAATTCATCACGGTCGATCGATTCAGTGATCGGAAAAGTGGACTTCCCCCGAAAAGATCGCTTTGGCGGCATACCGTCGTTACCCACGCCGTAGGAAACCTGGCTCTGATACCAATATGGTGGCGACTGGTTTTGAAACACAGTCGTCGGCTGTAGAAATCAAGAGGAAGAAGACAAAACAATCGTTGGATAGTTCTAACCCTAGGTTAGATTAAAGGAGACTTTAAAGAAAATCAAAATTGTATTCAAAAAAGTCTGAGGCAAAACTAGGGTTTGAGAGCCTTTTATAGAAGTGCTCGAAACCCTAGCCCAAAATTACAGCTTTTTTTCTTATGCAATAAAATAAAGCCCAGCCCAATTTCAAAGCGATTGGAGCTGGTTAAGTATTTTAATAAAATCTAAATAAAATAGGAAAATGTAGAAAATTTACTAAAACAGCAAAACGAAGGTTTAAACGACTAAATTTAGGGCCTGGACTTCATCACTATGTGATGTTTTCGAAAATTGTTGGGCTTCTCGACGCGTTCGATTTGAGTGGTCGCATCGCCTAATTCTGATATCTGGGCCCCAAATAAATCCTGTTTCCGTTTGTCCAAAAGGGTCATATAGTCATGGGCTTGTGCAACTACATCATCCAACTGATTACGCGGCGGAAACAGAAGAAGAAGCAACGATAGATGAAACCCTAATTCAAGGGTAACATGATGCAACCCTAATCTAAGGGTAACAAAGAGTGAAATTTTCAGAGATAAAAAATCTATTATTCCAAAAACTTAAAATAACTTAAGACATATGAGGCTTTATATAGGAGCTTCTCAAAACCCTAAATTATAATACAATAAAATAAATATTTTAAAATAAAAATCAAATCAAATCAAATCTTAATATAATTAGATTTGATTTAAATACATAAGATATTTGAATAAAATAAAATAAAATTTAAAATGATTATGTTTGGACTTTCTGGGCTACAACACTTGGAAAGCCAGAATTAACAAATGCAAAAAGAGGGCATGCATAAGCTTAAATGAAGATATTTTTATATATGTGACTACTTCTTCCGGCAACTTGGTCACTTGTTAATTTAAGAATAATAAGCTCTCTAATTTCAAAAGATTTGTTATAAAATATACAAAAGAAATCCAAATCTTTTCCGAAAAAAATCCTCATTTGTTAACCTTGTTTGCATCCATACAAGTTCGACCGAAAACAAAAAGAATAGATATCAAGTTTGGCTAAATCAAAAAGAAAAATAAATTCTCATATAATGATCAAACCTTACTTCAGTATTCGCAACGAACTAGAAATGGGTACTCGAGAAGCTTGAAAAGAGATCAGACTGAATTTGAAAATCAACATCTTCGACTACGTGAAATTGTCAAAGATGAAAACCTATTGTGACATGTATTCCCTCATCCTTCACCAATGGATGATTAGGGGTGGTAAGGGGAACTTGACAACATTTAGTAGAAGTTCGACCGAATAAAAAATAACAAAAACCTCAGTTATCAAAAGTTTATGAAGAACACGACAACACTTTGATTCATTTTATCAGTCCTTACTTTATTATTCACCAAGGACTAGAGGGCTCTCAGCCGTATTCATAAAACAATCAAATCATTATGAATAAAATAAGAAGAAGTAAAGAATTAAATAAAAAAGAATAGTTCATAACAGCCTTATAATTATTAAATGTACTTTCTCTTCTTGGCAAAATATAGCTTTTTCTCAAGGGAGATTTTGGCCTATAAAGTATTTTAATGAGGTACGAAAAGTTTAAGTACGAACTAAATTAAATGTAACTCTGATAATAATTCAGCTATGGTAAATTGGAATCCAATTAAACAAGTCTGAAGACTCTTAAGTGTTTAACCAAAGATGGTTGAAATATAATAACTTTAGCAACAAAGACATAACCTTTTTAAACAACAAATTCAGGAGTACAGGCTTCGACAAATATCAAGTGGCATTCGAGAGAGTAAAGTGATGGCAAATAAAAAATTCATGTTGTGGTCCATAAATCTTAGACATTTAACCTCTACTTTCCTTATGTCCTCATAATCAACTATGAATTCATCAACCTCATTCCTCACTTTGTCATCACCTTTCACTCCACCAATACCTTATGCAGCATCACCACCCCTAACCATACATCATTCTTCTCCAGTTCCCAATGATTGCAATATGTCTACTGAGATAAATCAATCTTTAACGCTATCAAGTTCTAATCAATCTACAAGGTATCTTATCCTCTCTCATAATTATGTTTTATTTTTCCCATAACCACTGTGCTTTCTTAGCTTTTCTATCAACACAACAAGAGCCTTTATCTTTTAAAAATGCTATCTGGGATCCACTCTGGTGCCAATCCATGTCCAGTGTACTTCATGCTCTATTACATAACAACACTTGGCAGTTGGTTCCCTTCCCTTTAAGACACAAACCTATCGGATGTCGTTAGGTTTATACGATCAAATAAAAATCGTATGGAACCATTGAGTGATATAAATCTCGTTTAGTGACAATATACTACACTAAGGTTGAAGTTCTTTGCTATCAAATGACCTTTTCTCCCACTGCTAAACCCACCACTCTTCGTTATTTGCCAACTGCTGCAGTTTCCAGAAATTGGTGTATTAATCAACTTGATGTGCATAATGTTTCTTTATGGAAATCTAGATGATAAGATATATATATATATATCTACCTCACGGTCTTCACCGATAGGGGAGAATATGGTATACAGACTTCAAAATTCTATCTATGGTTTGAAACAAGCATTCTAAAATTGGTTCTCCCTTTCTTTAGCTACGGTCAAAACTGTATGTTGCGTACAGTCAAAAGAAAATTACTAACTTTTACTAATTCTCAATGTAATATGTTGATGATATCTTATTGCCTGATAATGACTTATATGAAATCAAATTGCTAAAGAATCATTTACTTCAACAGTTTTACATTAAAGATCTCAGTGAGCTAAAATGTATTCTACGAGCTGAATTTTCTCGATCTAAGAGAGGAATATTTATGTCATAAAAAAATATACATTAGATATTTTACAAGACACAAGATTGTCAATAGTAAAACCTGACAAATTCCCACTGGAGCCAAATCTGAAATTAATTGATGAAGACGGTGAGCTATTTCATGATTTCACTAGATATCAGAGCCTGGTTGGCAAATTAATATTAGACAGTCACCATGCCTGATATTATTATTCGGTGCGTACACTAAGTCAATTTATGGGAACACCTATGAAGCCACAATGGGAAGCAGCATAAGAGTCCTCCGTTACATCAAAAAATCACCAAGTCAGGGTCTATTTTGTCCAACAAAAAACAATCTGACAGTTAGTGACTTTTGTTATTCAGATTGGGATGGATATCTTATATGAAGAGGGTTTATTTTCGGTTACTGTATTTTTATTGGCTCATCACTCATATCGTAGAAATTAAATAAACAAATTAATTATTCACGATCATCTGTAGAAGTAGAGTATAGAGAAATGGAAAATACTTGTTTGGAATTAACCTGTTTGAGATACATACTTAAAGATTTGAAGGTATACTTGGATAAACCAGCATCATTATTTTATAATAATCAAAAGGTTTTACACATTGCGGGTAATCCATTTTTTCACGAGCGTACTAAATATATTGAGATTAATTTTCACATAATTCGTGAAAAACTTCAGACCCGGATAATTTGTCCATGTTATATTCCTACAAAGATGTAATTTGAAGACATATTTACTAAAGCACTCGCGAAATATCAATTTGATTTTTTGTGTAGCAAGTGGGAGTATTTGATTTACACTCTCAAACTTGAGAGGGAGTATTAACAAATCTTTATATTTATTTTAATGTAACTACAACATAAAGGTAGATAAATGTTTTCACTAGTTTAGGCATGAAGATAATCGGATTGGCCCTATCGATTATAGTAAGAATTAGGATTAACTGTATCGATTATAGTCATAATTATGATTAACTGTATTGATTATAGTCGCAATTAGCTCTTATTATAATCCATGTATCCATATGAGTAGTATTCTTATTGAAAAAATATCATTTTTATCAATCGATTTTATTCCGCTTTTAAACAAATCTTGTAACAAGACCCGGCTTTCTGTTATATATACAAAATCCCAATGATCATACCCATATACTCCTCCAATACATCACTTAGATATCGAGTACATATTTTTTTACAATAATTTTTTAAATAACTTAGTAAAATGTTGAAATATGATATATTTAATGAATAATTTTTTTCATAAAAGTGCAATGAAAAGTTAATAAGAAAAAAATTAAGTTTGTATTTGAAAAATTTGAAAATAAATAAATTAAAATGAATGTTGAAACCTATATCTTATAAATATAAATAAGTTTATCGTGCCATTAACAATCAGACTAGTTTTTTATGTTTGTAATCACAATAAAATCAATCTCATTTTTAAATTTTAAGTATAAACAAGAGACTGAAAAAAGATAGAGTAAAAGTGGAATAAAATCATTTTTTTCTACAACAGTGAACATTATTGCCAAAATTTAGGCTAAAAATCCATTGAGTTATAGAGAAAATAGAAGGCTGATCTTGTTATGGTGTCAAATGTAAACTAGTTATATTTTAAGAAATAATACACTTGTGACTAAATAATTTAATTTTAATTTCAAATGCTAAGCCTTTCGGAACTAAGACATCACTTGACTCTTATGGTAAGGTTGATATATGAACTTGTGATGGCTTGGTCTATATTGCGCATCCTTTTTTTTCATCAGGTTGCTTTGCCATTTTGACTAGAGTTCTTAAAGTTTCTCACACTTCCTGTTATACCTGCAATGCATTAGAAAAATATATAAGTCAGGCTTATAGTCTTCTTGCTTTATTAAATCCATGTTATGTATCAACAAGTAATTAATATACGTTGATCTAGTTATTTTGCAGTCTACAGTATCTCACTCCTAAACTTTCTAATAAAATATTAGCCCTAAGTTTGCCTGGAATCTAACCATTGATATAGCTGAAGTTTGATTGAAGCTCGGGAGTTTTTTTAGCAATCCAAGCAGCACCTATATTTTGATGTCTAAAGATGAGTTTAATTGACATATATTATATAGGATTAACTTCCCGCAACAAGTTACAATCGGTGAAATGTACCAAGGGACTACAACAGTGGCTAAAGATGTAAATAAAATACTAGAATCTATTTCAATATCCACATTAGATAGACCTAATTCTTTGCACAAAATTAAACTATTCAATAAGGATATAGCCTCATCAATGAAGGGAGATTGATTCCCATAGAATAAGCCAAATAATAAAATCAAATCACCTTAAGAGTTCCTAATCAAACAGCCACCATTAGACTCACCATTGAGTAAACAATAACCATCGGTGTTTAATTTAACTTTATTACCAATAAGATGGTTCCATTTAACATATATGGCTTTATTAGTAGGCTTTTGGTGATGAAAACAATGGAAAATCAAAGCATCTTTATAGTCACCGGTCCATGTCTTTTTAGTTAGCAATTTTGCAAGATCTAACTTTGTTATTACAAGGTGGACTTTCTCTTTAATATATGAAGCAGATATATGAACATTTTTATGTTTTGATTTGTTTCGATAAGACCAGATAGCCCAATAAATTATTTAAGAGATTATCGTTCTTATATGAGATATTTTAGGAAGTTGAGGATTGCTTAAAAGTCATATGATCTTCAATAGTGATACCAAAAATACATGAGTAGTATTTATATACTTCATATATATTCCTACCGGGAAGGAATAAATGATCAATTGATTCAATATTTCTTGGTTTCCAAATAAAAATATTTCTTTTGAATTATAGTATCCACCAAAATAAAACCCTTTAAAGCTTTTCAAAGAGTAAAAGAGTATTTGCTATGACACATAGAATTCTATATTTTTCTAAACAACATTGAAAAACTTTTTTTATCTCTAATCCTATCATTAGTATCTTTAAGGTTGAACAAACCATAGGAGAGAAACATTCCATTTAATCTTATTAGGTTTATCAGCTTGAATTTTGAATTTGCAAATTTGATTTATATTTGAAGGTATGGTATTTTTCCTAAGTTTTATATCATTCCAATTGTCATTCTCCCAAAATTTATTAGTCTTTGTAATAATGTACAAATTATTTTTTCTAGTTCTTTGAAGAATGATTAAATATCGGGTGTGATACCATTTTTCTAACCAGTAATCAGTGTCACCCCTTCCAATAGTCCACTTTATGAAGGTTTCAGCAAGATCATTGATCATGATCGTTCTTTTCCAGGTTTTTTAGTCTATAGATTTTATTCTAGTTTGAAAAAGGTGAGTTTCATTGTAGCAGATTGATTTCATCATTATTGATCATAAAGTTTTATTGGCTCTAAAAATTATACCAAAGGTTACAAGCAAAAGCAGACTGAATATCTTTTAAGTTCACGAAGTTTAGACCCTCTTCATCAAATAGATAACAAAGGTTGTTCCATTTGGACCACATTATTACATTCTTGTTATCATTGGCACCCTACATAAATTTGTTGAAAATCTTATGAATTCTATCAATTGCATTGTTTGTGAGATTGTAACTATGGAGATAATATGAGGGAATTGACAGAAGCACAAAGTTTATTAGAATCATTCTACCACCAAAGCATAACATCTTACATGCCTAATCCATTATTTTCTTTTGAATCCTTATAACCAAGTCATCAAAGTAATAGATTCCGTTACTATGATGGATATTGATTCCCAAATAATTTACATGGCGGAATTTATTGTTGAATTCAATTTTAGTTTCAATAGATTGAATGTTATTACTACTTCTGTTCACAGAGGTTATAAAGCTAGTTTTGGTTTTGTTGATAATTTGGCCAGACACGCTTTGGTAATGGTTGAGAAAATCAATCATTATATTAATATTCACTGGAAATCCATTCATAAATATAATGATATCATCAGCAAATGCTAAGATGTAAATGTTTACTTTGCTTCTAGAATAGTATCTCATACAATTATTAGCTTAGAAAATATGAGAAATACCTCTTAGTAAGTATTCATCAGCTATAATAAAGAAGCTGGTTGATAGAGGATCACTCTGCCTCACCTTATTAGTTGATTGAAAATAACCATAAGTTGAGCCATTCAAAATAATGGAGTAATGAACATTATTAATGTATTTGATTATTAAATTGATGAAATCATTACTAAAACCAAAACTCAATAGAATCTTAGTTATAAAATAAAATGATAACCTATCGAAAGCTTTGTCCATGTCAAGCTTTAGAATGAGGTTTTCCCCTATAATTTTCCTATTGAGCTTATGGGACATTTCGTGAGTTATTAAAAAGTTATCTTGAATTGATCTACCTTTAACAAAAGGCACATTGCTCTTCAAAAATAATTTTTAGGCAAAATTAAAGACAGTCTAGTATTTATTAGTTTTGAGATTATTCTATTAAGAACATTGCAGAGACTTATGGGTCTGAAGTATCTCCAATTTTTGGGGAACTCCTTTTGGGAATCAAATTAACATAGTGTCATATAAGCCATTATGGATGGAGGTATTATTGAAGCAATCAATAATGTCATCAGTTGAATCCTCTTTTATGATATATCAGCAAGAAGAATATAATTTAATATTAAGCCCATAAATTCCTGCTACACTGTTTGGTTTAAGATACATAACGGTGTTATAGATTTCTACAGCTGTAGGAGGGCTTAAAAGAAGGTGTTATAGATTTATTCAGTTGTATGAGGGCTTAAAATAAGGTGTTATGGATTCTGTTTTTAATTCTCCTATTGTTGACATATTTATAAAAGCAAAAGGTGTTTCCATCATCATTATTAAGCCAAGAATATGCACTTTTTTGTTCTCAAAATGCCTTTTCTTTGGCCATAAGATTTAAGTATTTTGCTTTGGCTTTAAACAAATTAATTTTATCTTCAATAAAATTAGAAGTTTGATAATTTATTTCCATTTGATTGACCTCCTGCTCAACATCTTTTAAGTTGTTGATTCTGTTTCCAAATACAGTCCAATTCCAGTCTTTTAATTTTTATTTTAATCTTTTAAGTTTTGCTAAGAATGCCTGGATTGGTGATCCAGGACTTTAAGCATCCCAATTGTATTTGATTGTTTTCATGAAGTCGGGATGGAAGAGCCACATGTTTAAAATTTTAAAATCGAATTTAGGCTTGATTGAATTAGAATTTATGGTTATATAAAGTGGTGAGTGGTCTGAGCCAGTTTTGGCCACATACTTCACCACAATGTTGTCAAAATATGTTCTCAACGCAACATTGTATAATGTTCTATCTAATATTTTCCAAACTCTATTATTTGTCCAAGTAAATTTTGATCCAATGAATTCAGCATCCTCCAACTGGCATTCAAGGATGGTTTCATTAAACTCATTCATGATTTAGGTGCATAAATGAGATGAGGTAATATGCTCATTAGCAGATGAGATGATGTTGAAATCTCCAAATACTAACCATTCTATGTTAGTATTAGAAATATCCTTTAGATTTTCTCAAATATCTTCTCTCAAAGATCTTTTACATTTAATATAAATTATAGTCACAGTAAACTCCTTATTGAGATAATGATGATTCACTAAACATGGAGGAATTTCTCACTATCTCTAAGAATGTTAATCCGGAAATCATTTATTACATAAGTCAAATTTCATTATTAATGTTGTAGCGATTGTAATGAAATCTGAGTATCTTGTGACGTTTTCTAACCTGGCATAATTGATCATAGGCTCATGCGGAGCTATCTTTTGATGTCTTCAAAGGGTGCCTTTGTTTCCAAAAATCCTAGCATTCCAACTTAGGATCCTAATAATCATTTTGAGGAGGAATTAGAGTTCTTAGTTGATCATTTTATTTGAATCAACTTTGTGTTAATAATTCTTTATGAGTTGTTTTCTTTTGGTTTCCTAATTCTTTTGCCAATACATGTATCAATCTCAGATGTTTCAGGTTTCTTTTTTTCCTTTGAATTGATAATGAGCTCATTTTGGTTTTTCAGGAATCTGAGATTCAGAGAATGAATCTATGTTTTCATATTCATTTAAATTATTAAACATGTTCCCTACTTGAAGAGTGTTTAATGCTTCTATGATTTTATTTT
The DNA here is from genome assembly GCA_036936605.1 of Limnanthes douglasii subsp. nivea. Lineage (NCBI taxonomy): Eukaryota > Viridiplantae > Streptophyta > Magnoliopsida > Brassicales > Limnanthaceae > Limnanthes > Limnanthes douglasii. Next base: position 27,020,603 of record JAUPFV010000001.1, on the reverse strand, counting down.
CATGAAATTGAGTGTTAACAATGATTATTTTCCTTATGTTTGTTCATTTCCAGACTTTGATTTTGACTTACTACTTTAATTTTATCTTTATTCATTTGAAAATTATTATCATGATCGGAGTGATTGATGTCATTCAGGTCATTATTAATGATATTATTATTATTAAAACCATTTTGAGTTTTAGAGATAATGCTCTTATTTTGAATAATATCATTATTTTTCAATGTTGTTTAGATCATCCTTTTGGAAAAATATAGATTTTATCTTTTTATGCCATTTTTGAATCCAAATATCTTGTGTATGAGATGAGTTAGATAGATATTTATTAACATTATTGATTTGTATGTTAGTATGTATGTTATTTAAACCTTTTTTATTGATCTTAGATTTTTTAAAATCTTTAACATGGTGAAGGTGATTACCTTCTTGGTAGTAATGTGGTTTGTCTCCATAGGATATGGTTTACCAAAACCATCTCCCTCACCAAATCCAATCAAAATTTTATTTGGGAGAGGCTTAGAGACTTTTATCTCAAGCCAAGGCCGACAATAGTTATATCTGACATTGTTTTTCAAGGGAACCCAAATATGAAGTTGTTTATCTATGGTGTTTGATATGTGAGAAATTGTATCATGATTGTAGAGATGTTCAAGAAGGTCAGGGAAAGAAACCCACACCAGGGAAATTCAGGATTTAATTTTAGGACTAAATCTCGAGTACCATTTCAAGAGTCGGTAGGAATGTTGGTCAATTGACCACACATTCATTTACCATAAATTTTTAACATCCTCTAATAGATCTAATTCTATAAAAATATATCGATAATCCCATTGAGAAATGTGGAAGCTAGCAGAAAACCTAAATAAATCTAAGAATTATTTAATTTATTCGAGTTTAGGTATCATATACGAAAATTTAGCAATTAGAGTAAAAGTTGAGATAGAGACAGAAGAATTATCTTTTTCATCGAATATGATTGAAGCCATCTTTAATCTGGATTTGAACATTAATATGCGTGTGATTTTTACACTTAACTCTTATTGCTTCAACAAAGGACATTTCCCTTTTACATGGATTTTGCTGCTTCTAATTAGAATCTTCACTCTTGAAAATAGGGTTGTCGGTAATTTTCTTCATTTGGGATGTACTCATGTGAGCAGTCGATGTCTTTTGTTTACCAGAATAGGAAATTGTTTTTCGAAAAAGGCGTCTTCAGGTACTTTATCTTCTTTCTAGGTGAATTTTCTGTTGGTTGTAATTTATTTACTTCAAGATTATTGGTTTGGTGTATGCTAAGTCTCCTTGACCTTGACAGAATGTCTTCTTCAATTTTATTCGGATATTAGCTAATTTCATTTGAAGGAATAGTTATTTTGTTCATGGTTTTAGCTGGAAAAAACAGCTGGAAAGTCTTAGGACAATACTCTATGATAGAGAATAGAAGAGGCTTAACTAGTTTCTACGGATTTTGACTTGATCGTTTTGATGGAAAATAAGAAAATTTTGGAACGTTCCATTTTCCAAAAAAGCCTTTTAGAAAAAACTCATACATTTGAAAATAGTGTAATCAAAAGAGGAATAAAATCAATCATATCATCAATTTTTTATAAACAAAAACAATATTTAGTACCCAATTAATTAGGGTTTGGGATCCAAGCCGTCAATAATTATTTTTAGACGATTCAATCCCCACTCTTTTGTAATTTAGATATTTTTTTTGGAGTTTTGAATCTATAGTTTATCCATTCCTCCTCTTCCGAGTTATGGTCGTCTTCTTGGTAAACTCTCTGTTTCTTTTTGTTTTATATTCCTATTTTTGGATTTCATAGCCTTGGTTTTCCCTCCAATATATGGTCTTCTTCCTAAGGGGTTTAGATAAGAATGGAGGAATGTGGTTTGTAAGAAAATAGGGAACCGTTGGTGGGTGCTGCTTGACCGAATCCGTACGAGGCACTTGTTTGTCCAGTGACTCTTGTGACTCATTTGAACGGGGATTAATAAGTATCACAATTTTTGGAGACTTTGTTGGCCGTAGTTTCGCCGAGAAGGTGCATGCACTAGTAAAACAATCAACTCCAGCGATTTCTCGGTATGTTACTCAATATCTTCTCTTTTTTGGTAGAGAATGTGGTTTCCGGTTCAACACCAATTTTTGGATGGTGGTTTGTGCTGAATAGGTACGTTTTTCGCGCGGTACTATTCGATATGGAATCTGAGACAATCGTTTTGATCAAATCTGGTTCAAATCTAGCTCAGACCTGACTCGTACGGCAGTCTGTTTTGTGTCTGATTTTTTCATAGTTTGTTTTAGATCTGGACCGATCTATCTTCCATGTATTTTCGGAGTAATTGATGTTTAGCTTTTTCGTTGTATTTAGACGGCAGAATCTATATGGATTGTATATTCGTTGTATTTATGTACCGAAATTGATTTGGATTGTGTTTCTGATGTATTTAGATGTTGTAATCTGTTTCGCTGTTCCTAGATGCTTTAGGATATGTTGATCTTATTATTATAAATTTAATGCTTTTAAAAACAAAAAAAATAAAAATAAATTATATTATATTATATTATATTGTATTGTATTAGTACAATTGAAACCCTAGTGCTAATATTCTGTTAGTTTGAATGAACGAAATTTTTGAAAAATAAAAAATTGGTTGTTATTTGTTGCGTTCGATTTTGGGTTTATAATTGTTACGAGTAAAAGAAATGACTAAGGAAAGAAAAATAATTGGGGTTGAAAGGTTTCAGATTTAGATTTAGATTTAGATTTAGAATTAGAATTAGAATTATGATTATGATTATGATTATGATTATGATTATGATTATGATTATGATTATGATTATGAATGATGAATTTATTGGATTTAGGTAAAAATTGAATGATGCAATCCGGTTTGATATAATTTATGTTATGGTTTGATGTGTTTGTATTTTATATCCGTTTCCGTCGATTTTAATTTAGAATAAATTTATAAATATAAAGTTTGATAGGTAAATTTGAAAGATAAAATAAATTTATTGATGTTGCCTAGATGATGCCGAGGAATAGGATTAAATCCAGTTAAAATTAAAAATATATTGAATGTGCAATGAATTAGGGTATTTTATCAACCGGTTTCATATTTGTTTTTGTAAGTTTCAAGGTCACTTTTTAAAATACGAAATATCAATATTATAAAAAAATAAAAATCATAATGTGACAAACATAAAATAATTATATTATTTCAATCTTTTAAAATATATACAAACAAAAATCAATTATTTTTGTTTAAAAAAACACACTATGCCTAAGTAATTAAATTTTAAAAAAAATCGAAAACCATTAAAAAAACACATAATAAAAACATATATTCGTTCGCAAATTCAATGTTTGTGGTCGAGATTGGAAACACACAACTACATTCATTAGCATAGGACCGCGAACGAAGAAACCCATGCCATAACATACTTTTTTGAATGTCCGGTTAACATATATTTATTACATACGTTTCTCCGAGTGTTTATCATAGATAGTATGTATAAGACTATTAGATACAAATTTTTTGTTGTCTGAAATAATAAAGATTATTTCTACCATTATAATTTTGCGTTGAACTCTTCATCCATGACTAAAGAAAATCAAGATAGCTACGAATGGGCTTTATGATGTTTAAAAAACGATTATGGAATAAAAACGATCGGGAGTTGTCTTGTGTTATACTAGCCGATTGTGAACTTGATGAATAGTCTTGATAAAGAATATCGGTCTTGACACACATGTTATGCAAATGATGTATCAACAAGAACATATTCGTTAACAAAACAAAAATGTTCAACGAGAGTAAGGAGTTCAAAAAGCTTTTAAAAATGTGAAGGATTGTGGTTTGGTCTAACACTATTTGTTACATGAATGATAACTTAATCGACGAAACCGGATAAACTATGTGATAGAATCTTGAAAAACATCTTATGAAGAGAAGTTTATTCATGCATATACAAACAATATCATGCATTTCAGAAATACAAGGACCAACAGGTAACATTGGCGTTGTTTATAAATTTTAATTGCGAAACAAATTTTACGTGGTTGTGATTTTCTAATTTTTCCTTGGGAATATTATTATTGCGAAATGTAGTAAAGTGGTCTATTGAAAAATTTGTAGGTATATGAAGCGTGATATCTGTTTATATGTGTGTTGTGTTGCAAAAATATGTAGTTACTGTAAATGATCTTGTGAAACTATCAAATTTTATGCTTGAATTTTTTTATATAATTTAAGTGGAGGACACGCACGTTAGCCTGAAAAAAAAAATTATTGGGTTCAAGTCTATTGAATTTTAGATGTTTTAAGAAAATATCGATGGTTTACTTGTGATGCAACATTCAACTATAAAAGAATTATTGAAAAGAATAAATTGCTATTTCGCATGTGATTATCAAATTCTTGGTTTTTCAAGAGTTACATGGAGAGGGTTCAGAAAATAATTTAAAGATAATATTTAAAAATTATAAGGATGTCGAAAATACATAAATTGAACCAACAATATCAGGCTGTTTAAGTCAAACAACACAAGAGTTACCATGTACCACCAAAGTTATGCAACTTTAATGAGACAATCATTTTTTGCATTTTATAGACGACCACCGGAAATAATTATCTATCAAGCTTTGCGTAAGCTGACGAGAGAAGAAAAGTTTGTCGCTGACTATATATTTTTAAATACAAAGCTAGACGTGTTCTTTATGAACGAAATATGGCATTGTTTAAAAAAATTAACATGAATATTGGATCCTTCGAGTACTCTTTTGTCTAAGCCCCATGAGGTTGTTAAAACAGTCAATCATACTCCCGATCGGGGTAGTGGCAGATGGAAGAAAAACCTCATGAACAATTCTACACAATAGGGTCATTCTTATTTAGAACACGACGAACAATAGTGGACCAAATCTCATGCAGATATGACTAATTTTTTTTGATTTGTCCACACTGGTTGGAGCGGTTAGCAACAACACTATAACTAAGATACAATAAATCAACACTAACGTATGCGTGAAACCATCTACAACAAAATGACTGCGAGTTGTATTCAAGGTCTAAATATCCTTATAACATTGTAGGTTGTAGCAAATATCTTCCGCACATAGCCTATCAGCTGCCAAATGCTAAAAATATTACTCGAAAATTTCATACCATCGGACGTGCATCCTGATATTGCTAAGGTGACCGACGTTCAATTTGACGGAAATTGTAAATTCAAATCTATACTAGTTGGTTTGTTTGGACATGAACATGGATGAAGTATTGTTATTGAGAAATAAATCTCATACTTTCGAAAATATAGTGATTTTTATTTACAATTTTATGGTAGCGAAGTTGAGTATGATTATGAATCAACATGCTTGGAACACTATCGAGTACCTGCTGGATATGAATATTATATGAGTTTACCGACAAATAGACCACTTATTACGACCATTTTCCAAAAACTTTTATCTCCGACATACCGAATTATCTCCACATATTGAAGATTTATTAAAATATGGATAATGCTTAACATTTATTTTATCATTATGAAAAATTAAAAATTATTATATAAAATTGTGAAATAAAAATTTAAAATATTTACGAGACAAGTTATATTGTAAATATTCTATGTTGGAAACATTTTGTATTGACCAATTGAAAAATCATGATTTACATGAGTTATTTAAAAATTAATATTATGTGTGAAACCTACTTGTATGGTGTACACGAAACCTAAAAGTGTATTTTTTATGAAACATAATTTTCGTAGTAAAAACCTAAAATAGACAAAATTAACGTATATTTAAGGTGAAACCATGACTTTAAATTTAAAAATAATACTTTTCCAGCTCATGGTGAATTCATATAATATAATATGAACTAACGGTCTGACCGTTTTCTTCTTATACCAAAACATCTTGTGCCTTCATCGTTTAAACTTCTTATGTATAAAAATACCTTTTTAATTTCAGTTCTTAACCCGATGATGTATGGTGTATCTTTCATCATTTAAACTTCTTATATCTAAAAAAACCTTTTTTTAATTTCAGTTCTTAACCCGACGATGTATGCAAGTTTCTTGATTTCACATATAACACTTTATGTATGATGGTTTCTCACTTAGATGTTGTTTTATGTTTTTTACGTAACCTTTCACAAAATTCGATGCTTCACGTGTTTAAACCAGTGCATATTTGTACATAAAAAATAACAAGTCTATGCACGATATTTGATTTCATATACAAAGAACACTACTAGTTTTCGTGTAACATAAACGTCATCTTGTTCACACACCATAAACATTGTCTATTTCCTATGCAATAAAATTATATATTTCACATACATCGATAATAATTGGTTCGCTCATAGTACAACATCTTTATGTAAGAAATATAGAACGATATGTCAAATCTTCTAAATCTCCCAAGTCTTCCTAATTTCTTAAATTTGTCGAACCATCTAGCCAATCGGTACACTACCAATCGGGATTGTATACTTTAGAAAATGAGTCTCAACATTATATAATAAAGGAACACCATATTAAGTGTTTGAGGAACACATCCTTCTACACTCTCTTGAAAGAATTATTTGATAAAAGAGTTATTGGTTTATCTGTCTAAAATAAATATTAGAACTTAATGAGTAGGGGTATTAAGACATAAAATATTGGTCGAGCAACACTTAAGTTCGGTGAAAAATTCACGAGGCTCACAAAAAAGATGTTAAAATTAATTTCAAGTGTGTGAGAAAATGGATGCCATTTAGTAAAAATATCTTTGAGTTCAAGATGATGGGTGACGAAGAAGAGAATTCACGTATAATTACATATACTTTCAAAGAGACACTCGACAAAAAAATATCAAGGCACGCCCCGCCCCCAACCCATCCTCATAAAATATATAAAAGGATAAACGAAATAAATCTATCTTAATTACCACAACATAATCTTACCAAACTATCTATCATTTAACTTAATATTTTATTTATGAAGAACTCTTGAAAGCAACAACAACGCGAGACGATGAAGAAAGTATATGTGATATCATTATAATTTTTATACTATTAGCATGCTCTACAGTATTCTTGTTCACTTCTGGAGATGATATGGCTTCAACCATGGTTCACTACCACAAAAACTTTGATAAAATTAGTGACCAAAATTAGATTGAAGTGATTAGAGATAGAGTTGTAAATTCAATGAACAACTGTCTACCCAACAAACCTACAAAATACATAGGATGTGTAGCTATGTTGGTGGTTAGTAACTCATCTGATCGGTTACCATAAAATTTTATACCACCAAATTTAATGTTATTTAATGTTTCTAACATTTGGGTGTAGTCACTTCTTCTAGAACACACGCGGTTAGGAACAGTTCTAGCTGCCAGACCCTTGATGCCCCATTGTTTAAAATGTATGCATTAAACATACACTACTTGAATAACTAATCTGAATCATTAAAAAATAATGGAACTTTGCAGTTTTAGTATAATTAATGTTTCACATGCAATATAACATTAGATTCACAAGAAAAAAAATTGAAACGTTGAAATTGATAATTGTTGCGCCTTAACCTAAACAATTATTTTGTATTGAACTTAATAATAGTTACGCAATTATTTTAACAATATCTTTGAAATCACCACACTTATAGCTTTATGGTGCAACTAAATCATACATTTTATTTTTTAAGTTTCTAGCCCACGTCTTGTTCTAACCCATGACAAAATAAAGGCATTTTGAACAACAAATGAAGAGAATAAGGGACATAAAGTAAGATACATGGAGTTTAATAACGATGAATTAATTAATAGTTAAGTCATGAAAGTGACAAAAAAACGGAGTATGGAACTAGAAGAAATGAGTCATACATCAGAAGAAGTGAGTCATGCATCAGAAGAAATGACATGTATAAATGATATTTTAGTTAGAACCGCATTGCTCAGTGAAATATGAAAATAACCATAAAAAAGAAAATAAAAATATTTTATAATATAATTTAGAACTTAATAAATTGGTGAGAAGGCAAAACAAACAGATCAAACAACTGAATAACATAATGCTCATCTTATCAAAGTCTATAGATCAAGAGGATCTTCAACTTAATTCAACTTTGCAGCTACTTATGTTGCAAACTTCTAAAGATAACACAAGCTGCAAAAGAAAATAAACCGATGACAATTCACTTCAACATTGACCTAAAAGACATTATGCTGTGAAATAGATGAAAATGACATGTGTTACCATGAAGAATATGAACTTAGACCTCTAAAAACAATCTTATAAAAATATTCTTAGAGGTGATAATAGTTGGGGTAGAGACAAATAATAATCTTGTAAATACTAACAATCAGAGTATGACTAATGTAGATGCTGATGCACCTCATGATGATGATCTTCTAGTAAATACTAAAGAACAAAGGGTTGTTGAATCAACTGGTAATGTTTTTGAAATACATAGATAACTGATTTCTCAGCTGAAGATAAAGTTCAACATGTTTTTAAAAATAAAGAAAAAGATGTAGAAATACTTAGTGATGAGTTAAAAGTATGAAATTAGGAGGTTGTTAAAAAAATAGATGAGAAGGAGAAACATGAAACTGAGATCACAACAAAACATAACGACCATACCTTAGAGAAAACTAAACAGGAGATGGAGGACCAACCTTCGGACGAACATACACAAGATATGAAGGAACATAATACAAGAAATATTGTTGAAACATCTCACAATTACATTGAAAAAATCGTGAATGAGGTACCCACATGGCGAATAATTTGAAAAAGGGTTGTTTTGTAAGATATTTTTATGTCAAATAAAACATATTTCACAAGATATTGATTGAGATTCCATATTTATAATAATGTGGTGAATACAATGTGAAAGAGGTACACACTTGGTGAATAATTAAAAAAATGGTTAATATTGCAAGATAATTTTATACGTAATATATCATGTTTTGTAATGAGATGATATATATATTTTTAATTTTTTTAAGGATACCAAAACCAAATTGTGTTCCAAAATCCGCTAGTCATGGGGACAATATACAAAATTAAAAAGATCAACTAGTCAAGGTATTGAATAGCTCGTGGAAGAGATAAACACTTGATCAATAATTAAAAATGGTTCATTTTTGCAAGCAAGATAGTTGTGATCCGAATACAGTCAATTTAGCGATATACGTAAAGAAATATACACTTTAACAATAATTTGAAAGTGTTGATTTCGAAAGACAGTTATAAGCCGAATACGACTGGTTTTGTAATATATGTAGAAGATACATTTCGTAAGATATATACTTCAGAGATTTTTTTTTCCATTGAGACAATGATCTTGTTATATAACTGCCAATTCACGAGTGAATATACAAAATGAAGGAAATCAACTCGACGATTAGCAAAACAATGAAAATAATTTGTGTATAAAAAATAGTACCATAAATTGACTTGTCATGTTATAACCAAAACAATGATACAATGTTTTTAATATTGGATGAGGAAATCAGAAAATATATGTTAACAAAGTTATTTGAGGAGGGTATAAAACCAACAATAAAAAAAAAGTTGGACATTCGTGTTTACGTTAATAACTTGAAAGAGATAATGGAACATAACCAACTTGATTTTATGGTAAATATGTAACTATTTATATTCTTTTAATACAATTCTAATTGTTTCTTAATATTTGAACGTTTGATATGCTTGTTTAAATATGCATGTAATTTATGTTTACACCTACATTACTCTAAATATTATTCAATTTGATAGATTGGAGAAGTTGAAGGTATAAATATAAATGTAATCAACATATATGGTCATTAATATGTAAGCTTATGTATTCTTAAAATGAAATCGCATAAATGAAATTGGCAACAAGCAGCATGTAGTGTGGAATGTGGGCTTCCAATGTGCTAGATTGTGCATGATTTTGTTGAAGATGGAAAAATGACAACACCGAGAAGTTGGGGGTATGCGGCCGCTAAAAGAGCATATCAATTTCAAAATTTTCAGATGACAAATATAATGTTTGTTATCTCTAGTAAAATCCAATTTTTATGTTTTATAATTCTCATATTTTGGAAGCAACTTATGTCATATAATTTTATTACTATGAATGGTCTAGATTGGAAACAGGAAAAAATATGTAGTCGTTTACTGTATGTTTTGAAACATACAAGTTTTTACATATATCACTTCTCACGGTTTCACATCATACATACATCATGCCTGAGATATAAATTATATGAGGTTTTGCATATATAATATTTAAGTTTCCGTAATCACAATCTTCTAGTTTATGCAAATTTTGGAATCAACAAACAATTCATTCAAACCCAACCATTATATATTCCTAATTTCCGGATGAATAAAATAAACCCTCTATTACAAATAATGAAAAGAACCCTCATTTTTCATCATTTCGTTGTTTTTTTATAGTAAGTATTCTTTTTGTTAAAAAGAAAATATATGTTTTGGTAAAACATTGAACACAAATCGAAACACCAAATCTTTGCCTTGTTGGGTAAAGATATATTTTAGACGAAATATATCATTAATACAAGTTACTGAGTGGTTTCAGAAATGGAAAATCCCAATAATAATTTTCAATCCAAAAGAATGGCCTTTAAAAATTAGATTCCGCAAAAACATGTATCTAGAGTTTTGACTATAAAAGAGAGAATAAAAATAAAAAACTAGTACGAATGAAAAGAACACACATATTAGCCTTATATTTTTTCAAGTTATAATCAGTTTGGTTTCACATTACATTGTAACAATAATATTCACAACCAAAAACATTGTTAACAAAAATAGGTATTATTCATTAGAGAATAAATATAACCTACCATAAAAATAACAACACAGAGGTAAACAAAAAAATAATACATTCACGAGTCAGATTCAAACATCCAACAACCATCATGGCTGGAAAATTTCTTCACTGCAAACTTGTCATTTAATGATTCAAAGTCCGATGGTTGAACACTTTGATGTGGTAAATATCGAAGTCAGATGAATCCCACGACTCACCATATGATGCATCTTTAGAGTCAACTTAATCGTCACTTTTATCCTTATATCCATCAGATACTGAATGAGAAGCTGAATCGGAAGTTGAATCAATGGTGAATCTTTGTCTGATGATTATTCACTAAATTGGTACGATCCTAATATGGATCTTCTTCGTCCACTATAAAAAAATATTTTAGTTAGTTTTCTCTCACGTCAAGGTATTTGTTATCGGTTGCAGATTATCTGTGGAATTCAAGTATTTATATTTAAATTTGTAATGCGGTAAGTTTTTGTGTTTAATGATTTTGTGTCGTTCTCGCTACATCATGATTGGTTAATTTTAATATAGTGTATTGTTAACTAATTTTTCAAATCAAACAATAAATACACTTAGCTAATTTATTAATACATGATTAGACGTTTATCTAAACTCCGTAAATTCTTAATGTTTGATTAAATGTGTATATAAACTCTATAAATTCTAGCTAAATTAGGTGCGTTAATTGTTTTCACAATGGGTAATTTCACACTTAATTCAAACAATTTGGCATGACAACCCTAAATGTGGATATAAGTTTCACATGCATCATAGCAACAGATTCATAATAGTATTTTGCAACAAATATATGAACATTTGTTTTCACAAGGCTTGGATTTCAAAAATATCATTCTAATTTACATACATGATAATTCACATTATTTTGACTTTTTTTATTTATATTGTTACATGTTTTACCCATCTATCCTCACAAGTCATTTCTCTTTCCACTAATTTATTTTTCCTATGTTGCCAACGAGTTCACAAATCAAGGTTTACTGTAGATTTGATTTAAGAACTTTGTTATTTTAAATCCTAAGTATTGTTTGTCAACTTTTCTATTCTCAGTTGTTTTGTGAAATGAGTTAGTTATTTCGAATTACTACTACATAAGATGGCATGCAATACTCAGGCCTTGTTAGTGTTTATATTTTACTGTTTTTTGTATTTTATTTGTGTTATGGCACATGATTTTTAGATCTGTTTCACAAATACATGTCATGCACAATCCAGATATTTTTTGTTTGTGTGTGTTGTATTAAATATATTTCAGCCTCTAGTCCAGATAAAGAACGATAACCAGTGGTTCGGTACATTTCAGTTCCGAATTCGGTCATATAAATAAAGTAATGAACACAACACGTGTAAGGGGAGAACGCATAAACATTGCAAAAAATACAATTTCTTCATTCTCATTGAGTTTCATATAATCATAGGTATTTCCATATTGATTGCGCACCGACACACTGGGAGGAACTAATAACCAATATTATTAAAATTTATGATCGGAAAATATCACCTTTCAATTTTTTTGGAGAAAATATTACACTTACATCTCATGATGTAATGGTTATTTCATGCGTCAAGTCTGGAAAGTTAAAGATCAACGTCAAGAAAAAAATGTATAAGGTAAGACTAGCTCCCCAAATAACAAAAAATATAATCAAGGCAGTAATGCGTAAATAAGTTTCGTAAGAAAACATGACTATGTTTCGTATACAAATATTACTAGGTTTCACAAACAAGTATTATTATGTTTGATAAGCATATGACCATCTATTTTATGGACGGGTTCGATTGAACAAACATATAGGTTATTCATGATGTATGGATTTCACAAGTAACAAATACCGCACATACAAATATTTAAATTACTATAACATTTGTTATCAGATGTATTTGAGTTAGCAATGTCAGCAAAAGAAGTACAGTATTTTAAAGATGTAGTTGTACTCTTAGTTTATATCTATATCAAACGTTTCTTTTAAATATATTTAGTCATTGCATGGTTGCATCCATAATATATTATATTAAAGACTTCTAAAAGATGGAAACTATGATTGGACAGATGCAATTAGAGACACACTAATGAACTCAGTGAGTAATTGTTGCACGATTACCCTGGAAACGATGATTGGTTGTATACGAATTATTGTGTTTAGTATACTATAAACATTAAAAAAATAACGTTAATTTTAAGTAATGTGTAAAAATATTATTTATTTAGTGTGTAGTCATTTTGATATTAAAAAAACACAATCATAGGAATACAGACATGATACGTAACACATAATATACCATAATTTTTAAAGTTGTATTCAATGAATATAAATATGTTATTGGATATGTTTAGAAATATTCAAAAGGTATAAGTGTGTTAAAATTATACTTTAGCATCTATACGATAAACATATGCACAATAGGTTTTGGATTATGTTACACAATAATTCTAATCATATTTTTCACAACATCACTCATAACCTTAACCAAATTTACTTTCACAGCTTCTATACTGAATGTAGGTTTTTTGTTTGAGATATAGACATTAGTGATATCGAAAGAGTGGCAATTAGAAGTGAGGAAGGTTCAGTTGAAGGTGATTCTAACACAATAGAATATAAAGTATATGTCTCGACAATAGTTGAAGGACAAAAGTAATATGAATTGTCATAGTATGACATGTCAAGTCCATAATGACGAGAAGAATAAGGATGAACATAATATGACATGTCAGCATTTGATAAAAAAGAGAAGATGAAGATATGAAACCCAAAATAGCATCCGATAAAAATGATCTCTTGATTGTATTGATTTTATAAATCATCTGAACGTCAGCTTTTGATTATAATTTAAGCAAAAATAATTTGACACTAAGCCTTTGTAATATTTGGCATTGAGCCTCTGTAATATTTTGCACTTAGCCTTTGTGATATTTTGAAATGAACAATCGTTATATACCGCAACCACATATATATTTTTTCAACAAATGATTGTAATATTTTATAAAATTATTAATTTATGAAAAGGTTTACGTTTTGCAAAAATAAATGATTCAAACTTTGCAAAATTTTGAACAAAAATATCAAAAGTAGATACAATAGTTTAAGAAAATCCAGTGAGAATATAAGTATGAGATACAAATAGCACAACACTTTAAAAATAGTTATACCAAGAAAATATTCCATAGCACTTTAAAAAGAGTTATATGCAACAACAACGTATACTTCTATACAATTAAATTTTGCATTCGCTTGATAAAAACAGAGGACCTCCATCTTTTCCAACATATATTTTTAATGGAATCAGTGATACATATATCCACCATGATGCATTCCATTTTTCTGATGTTGAATGGGAGGTCGAAATTAGAATAGTTGGAACTGATATCAAAACTTTGAACATGATAGAGAATTGTGATGATATAATGAAACTGGTATCATAAATGAACCATATGAACGCATTGAATCATACATAGAGTAAAATATGAATACAACTTCATAAAAAAACGTAGTAGTGTTATCCATCATTATTCTCTTCATAATAGCAATAACTTTGAGCAAGTAGTTATATTCTGGTGTACTCATTCAATACAAAATTTTACTTTGTTATGATATGTTTAACTGGTATATATTTTCTAGTTGACGAAATATCATAGTTGGTGAAATATTATTGTTGGTTGGATACTGTATTTAGTGGGGATATGACATAATACTGATAAACAATTTCGCACGAGACTTTTGTAATATTTCACAACAAACGATTGTAGTAGTTCGTAAACAACAATCTTAACATTTCACAAGTATTGTTACTTTATGAACAAAGGTTTCCATTTTATAAAAATAAATACTAGGAAAAGGTATGTAATTTGAAATAGTTTACATCTTTATTTCGTACGTAGTAAAAAAATTCCCGACATATTACGAAATAAGACTTCATAAGGTATACCTCGCACGTAGTGGTTTATAAGGTGTTTCACAGAGATATGAATATTATGTATATCATATGTTATACAAATGATTATGTTATATGTGTTTATATGGTTGTTACATAATATATTATGGATATAATACAAAAATATCAAACACCAAATAAAAAACAAAAAATATTCCACAAATTACTACCAATGTTTATCCGAAATATTGCAATACTAAAGGAAAATATAGTAAATTTCATCATAATTTCCATGAAATTCTCAAGGACGGGTCATAGAATTTATTTGGTACGTAACTCTCAACTTTCACGTAATTTGTTTTTAATGATCTTCGTAGGTGTACGAATCAGTGTCTACGAGTTCAAGGTTTAAAAATTGCATCAAAATCATTTCATGATCTACCCAGCATAATCTGAAGTGCATCAGACATCTCTTTTGATACTAAAGACCATGTGTGCTTCTCCTGCAAAACAAAAGATGTCTACGATTGCCAATTTATATTGTTTTACTTGTGGATATTGGTCATATGCTTATGTTTGGTTTCTTAGAGCTTATCATTCACATCAAGTTTGAGAAATTACACGTTCGAACGGACAAACTACCCGTTCCTAGTAATATGTATGTACATGCTTTAACCTAACTATACTTTCAATGTACCATGCTACTTCCTGAAAATATAAAGCATCGCATATGGCTACATATGGTTGGAACACAACCTGGAAGAACATTTATAAAAATATTTACATGCGCGAAATGTCATAAAGCCTAATTACATTTGCAAAGTGCCATACTATATTAATGTTTCCCTAGTACATGGTGCAACTTACGTCAGACTCGTTCATATGGCTCAGGTAAATCCTCTAGCTTAGTTTGGATTTATAACCGATAGTGATGGGGCACATATCCCTACCTCACTAAAGATGATATTTCACGTGTGTAATTTGAGCTGATGATGGGATGAAAAATAGGGAATGATCGATGATCCATGTATCTGTATAGCTAGAAAATAGCACATGGTCTTCGTTTTATGTTCTTATACATCACCAAAATGATTGTAAATATACATTAGTACACAAATACCACATGCATACGATTTATTACCATCAATATCTTCGATGAGGAGAATATACTTAGGCGATACGTATTAATGTATTTTGTCAGAAAATATACTGCATTAAAAAGTACAATAAATACACGTGTGTTGTATGGGTAACGTTGTTATCGGCAATCCCGCGATCAGTACTGTGGTACTAAGTCGGGAAAACATCATGCATTGATAATTCAAATTGATTCAAACACTTTTACAATTTCCAATAATTATATATAATTCTTCCTAACCAACTTACAACAGATTCTAATATCGATGATGAAGCTCCACATTAAAGATATTATATGGAACATCATAATATTAACGGTGACTCTCAAACCTATAATATTATGTGCATCATCTAACGTGATGGTCAACAAACCGGATACGAAATTTATTAGTCTACCGATGCCACATATTTATGAATGCCTTAATAATATGAGAATTAAGACTACAATTAGCCAAATGTTGGATCAACTTCCCAAATGGAGTTGTATCCAAACGAACACGTACTAACTTTTTATGTACAAGATTTGACGATCTTGAGCCAATTTAATGAGCGTATAAACGCACAACAATTATCTCATATAATATAAAATTAAGTTTGACATATATGATCATATGTTTTGCAATTGTAATATATTATCTATAGCGAATATAAAATTAATTTTTACTATTAACTGGCTTGTCCATATTTTGTTAGTCATATATTTTTTAAAAACACAAAAATAACCACAATACCCAAGTTGGAGGGAAATCTATTTTTTATAGTTGTTTCAAGGCCCCACTTATGTGCTGTAACACTTGTATCTTGGAGTTGAACATGTGATGATCCTATGACAAGATCATGATTGATATTATATACAGGTTCGAGTTCTGCGAAAGTACCAGTTTATTTTCTACTCAAGTTCATTTGCTCAAACCATGTGGTACGCGATCCATCGACCTCATCCATAATTTGATCTAACACACAAAAATTGCTAAGATTTCCAAAAATTATATCTTTATTATGTAAGTTTTATAGAACCATTTTATCTATTATTTTGCATCAATACATAGTACAAGTTTTTGTATCTACAAGGTTTCACATTTATAATACATTATATTTCACAATTATAGTTCTAGAATTTTGTATTCATGGCCTAGGTTGAGAAACGATAAGAACAACCATCTGAATTCGATATTTCACGTTAATCTTGCTACAACGATACTAAAACAACATATGGATCCTAACAATACAAACAAGTCGACGGTTGGTATGGTCTACCATAATTATTCATTGTATCGACGAATAATTAGTATTATCCTTCGTTGATGTAACGAAATAAATAAGTTAAGTTGACATATATATTTTCTATTCAATTTCGCATTATAGGATTATACGTTTCACATATAATTTATTAAGGTTTTACATTTATGATTACTAAAATTTTGTAAGTACTATCAAATGTTTTTTATTTGTGATCTGGGTTAAAAACAAATACGAACAACCATCTGAAGTCAATAATTAACATTAAGTCTTGTTATCATGAGACGAAAACAACATATGGGTCCTAGCAAACCAAACAGAGCGATGGTTCGAATGACCATATATAATTCATCTTTGTAATGGCGATGTAGTTACTTTTATTTGTTCCCGATATGATAAAATCAATTATGAAGGTTTCACGTATATTATTTATATATAGTTTTGCATCATACATTCTGCATGTTTCTTATTAACTTATAACGGTATTCAAATGTATATTACAATATATTTTGTAAGCATTGTCGTAGATTTTCATATTCTTGGCCCATGTTGGAAAACGATAATAAAAACATCTAAAGTCAATAATTCTCATAAGTCATGTTACCATGATACCAAACCAACATATAGTTCCTATCGAATCTAACAGATTCATGGTTGGAGTGACCAATAATGAATGCCAGTATTAATAAAATAATTAGTTTTATCTATCATATAGTAATTTGCAAATTAATTTCGTGAACAATAGTATGAAGTTCCTCAGGATCTGAGCGATTATATTTTTGATTTTTTCATAATTCTGTGCATTGTGACAAACATCACTATAAAATTTGCTAGGATATGAAGAACTCGAAGACCATGTGCGAAATATGATTATTTTACAAGACACATGTAGTTGAAGTTTCTCATTTTTCATAATATTTAGTTCAATCTCGTAGCTAATGTGTTACTAATGCAAATACGATGTCCAATTTCGTATCTAAAATACGACGTGCGAAACTATATCAAAGTTAATTATACGTTGCGTCATAATATATATATATATATATATATATATATATATATTAAGTTTAAAAAATAACAACATATTCTTCTTCATCATTTTTATAGTGAAGAAAACTATGAAAATTTACATTTTTGTTTCGCTTACGATCTTATTCGCTGGGTGAAATCAGCTCGTATACTGGTATAGGTTTTTTTCTGATACGAGACAATGATAATCTACCTTACAAACTACAGATCGAGGGTATTATAAAATCGATTTTTTTGCGTTAAAAGAGATAAGTTAAGAGATTTAAAAACACTAACCTCAAAACTAATAATATATTATGTATTAGTATTTTTTTAATATTAGTTTTACATATATCTCGTAGGTCAGATTTAGGATAAGTATTTGTCAGAATTTTTTTTAAACTTGTAACCCATCCAAAATCCGACGGGTAATATATGTTAAAACTCACGATCCATCCTAAGCAAATTAAATATTTTGGGTACAGTAACCCATCAGTTCAGATACTAACGGGTTTGAAAAAAATTGTCATCCCCACCATAAGTAGTCATTCTAATCAAAACCGTACATTACCTCTCATTTGTTTTTTTAGTGATTCAAAATTTTAAAAGTCCGAATGTTTTAAACTGTAACTCTATAAAAAAAAATCAAAAGTAAAATTTTCAAAAGAAAAATTAAAGTATGGGATTTGCTAAAAGAAAAGCCGAAACTACTCCATGAATTCGCCTATTTTCGTTTTTCAATATTTATAAAATTTTCGCTATGCAAATTATGTAAAAAAACAAAAACATACAACTCCACGGAGTAATTTTGCCTTTTATTTTAGAAATTTTCTTAAACTATATGATGAATGATATTTTTTAATGTTTCTTTCGCTAGCCCAATTACCCTTGCTTTAGTATTTTATTTAAGTTTTGCATCTATCATATAGCCTTTATTTCTCGCATCTACCATTTCCATTTTACATTGGTCTCGCATCTATCGAATAAAAATCAGGTCTGACATCTATCATTAAGCCTTTATGTCTCGCATCTACCATTTTCATTTATACTAGTCTATATATTCTAAAATCTAGGACTTACATCTATCATCTAGTATTTAGGTCTCACATCTATCGATTAAAAATAAAGTTTGACATCTATCATTAAGCCTTTATGTCTCGCATCTACCGTTTTCATTTATACTAGTCTATATCTTCTAAAATCTAGGTCTCACATCTATCATCTAGTATATACACGTTTCAAATCTATCATATAGTATTTAGGTCTCACATCTACCATTTTCATTGTAAACTAGTGATGACACGGTGGAAATTAAAGAAGAAGCAACGATAGATGAAACCCTAATTCAAAAGTAACACGATGAAACCCTAATCTAAGGGTAACAAAGATGAAATTTTCAGAGATAAAAAATATATTATTCCAAAAACTTAGAATAACTTAAGGCATAAAAACCCTAAATTAGAATACAAGAAAATAAAATATATATTTTAAAATAAAATAAAATAAAATCTTAATATAATTAGATTTGAATAGTATAAGATATTTGAATAAAATTAAATGAAGTTTGTGTTTGTACTTTTTGGGCTACATCATCCTCCCCTGGTTGACAAGAATTCGTCCTCGAATTCGCAGCACCATCACCATCAACAACCAAAATTATTTTATTTTATTTTTTTCAATTGTTACATTAGGAATTATAATTGTTGACCTTATGAGAATAAGGTAAATTCTTCTCGAGTGTTCCTTATTCGAAGTCACATTGAAGCCATCCAGTTGATGAAAAAAATTGGTTTCGAAAACTTTTTCATAGCCTGAAGACAACATCCCCTGTCCAGTTGATGAAAAAAATGGTTTTGAAAACCTTTTCATAGTCTGAGACAACATCTCGATAAGCAAGTTTTAGTTTTACCTTGATCCGACGATTGGTAGCCAATTTAAACTCCTTTTGTAATTGGTCAATACGATCGTTATTGAAACGGCTGGTATGTCCCCTTATACTCAAACGATCTTCCCGATCTTCATGACCATGTGTGCTGTTCTCTTCTTTAAACCTTGAATAAGAACAATCAAGCTTTAGAAACATGCTTCCCATAGTTGGAACTGATTACGCGGCGGAAATTAAAGAAGAATCAACGATAGATGAAACCCTAATTCAAGAGTAACATGATGAAACCCTTATCCAAGGGTAACAAATATGAAATTTTCAGAGATAAAAAGTATGTTATTCAAAAAACTTAAAATAACTTAAGGCATATGAGGCTTTAAATAAGAGCTTCTCAAAACCTAAATTAGAATACAAGGAAATAAAATATATATTAAAAAATAAAATAAAATCATATCTTAATAGAATTAGATTTGATTTGAATAATATAAGATAGTTGAATAAAATAAAATAAAATAAAGTTTGTGTTTGGATTTGTTGGGCTACATAAACTTCATATTTCTCATACAAATGCATTAAAACTTACATGAAGCATAAAATATTTTTCTTTCTCCAAATAGTCCTGAATCATAAGCTTAAAACATTCCAATTATACTCATAGTTCAAATGTCGATTTTAATGAGAAATACATATCAAACACGAAAATGCAAGTCAAATGTCGATTCAAATAAAAAATACCTATCAAACATGAAATGCAATTCAATGACAATCTAATTTGAGTTTCAAATGTAGTATTAAACCACGAATCTAAATTATAGTTGAATCTATTCGAATCGTAAAATAAAAAATAACTTAGAAAGAACAAAAAAAAATCACCAAAAATAAAAGAGAAATAGAACATTTATTTACAATATTTAACTTGTTAGCCTTATGTTAGAAAAATATATATAAATTACCAAAATTGATTAAATATTTGGTGAAAATAAATAATAATTAGTATTTAGGTAAGGAGTATATTTACTTTCTCTTAATTCCTCTTTTTAATAAATATGATATAAATTTAATGTGTTGGTTAAAAATCACCACTAGGTTTTTTATTTTTGTGTTCTATTAGTTCTCAAACGGAATACCTTAATTAAATCTGATACAGTTTTGGATTTTCACAAAACAGTTCTCAAATTTTAAAACTTTACATGTGCATAAACGGTCATGTAACAACTAAAATAGCAAATTTTTTTTTTTTAGAGAGAGAAACTCTCTAGAATCCTAACCAAACTTTCATCCTCTTTGTTAAATCCGCAGCCTGTTTTTCACAATTAATCACCTTCTACCCCCATTACAAGCCTTTTGGCTTGCTGATGGGGAAGAAATTAATACACTATCCGCTTTCAGAGATTCGAAATCTCAAACAATGCCCCCCTCTCCTCTTCGAGCTCCATTAATGGAGTCTCCCCTATCTCTTAAGAAAACCCAGACGCCAATGATGAGGAAGCCTGCCCAAGGCGTCAACTGGTGTATTAATGAAGGTGCGAAACCTTCCCACTCCCTCTGTCAACCAGTGAGTAAAAGGGCTGTAAATCCTCTCTCTACTCGCCTATACCCTCCATTAATGGAGATCAGCACTCCTCCATTAATGACAAAAGACTTAATGCGCCTAGAGTCCACCCCCACGCCCAGACTCCATTCGACAGCCAATCAAGATGATTGGATTCCCAAGGAAGACGTCTCGAATGTGAAGCACGGCATCCTCCTCTCCCTTCTCCAAGTCGCGCCGGCCAAAGCTCCAAAACCGAGAAAACCCGTCTCATCTCTCTCTGCCTTACCTCGAAAACACCCAACCAAAACAACCTGTTACAAGCCTCATAACCTGGATATTCATTCCCTTTGCAGGGTTTACATCTCTCCTCTCCTAGCCAATCGGGAGAGCCAAGCATGCACAAATGCATTTAATGCACAGCTCCCTCTCTCCTCGCCTCTCTCTTCATTAAATGTTCATTTAACGTACAAGCAAAACCCTACCGCCTACCTCACCCTTCCCCTGACCTCTCGCCTACCGTCAACCTCCCTCTCACCCTTAAAACCTCTACCCTCCTCCCACCCCTTCACCGCAAAAAAGTCTCTCCACCACCCTCTGCAAACTCTAATACACCCTCTCCCCAAACAGTTGAGTACCACACTCGAAAACCGCTTCTCAAAAAACCGCTCCCCCTTCTCCTTCAAACCTGAAACTGCCCCCCCAACTCCGTCTCAAACCTGTGTCGTCCGATTTCCCCAACTACCCACCCCTTTTAA
Source organism: Limnanthes douglasii subsp. nivea (assembly GCA_036936605.1). NCBI lineage: Eukaryota > Viridiplantae > Streptophyta > Magnoliopsida > Brassicales > Limnanthaceae > Limnanthes > Limnanthes douglasii. The sequence goes on along the minus strand of JAUPFV010000001.1, from coordinate 26,998,308 downwards.
CTTCGTTTCTAAAACCCCTCTCCGCCTCATCGCCCCCGCAGCCCCATTTTTCTACCCTTGTTTTTCTAAAACCCTACACTTATATATCCTTAACCGCTTCACTGTTTCACTCCCAACATCGCCATCTTCACATCTGCCTTCAACCGCCCTTCCAAAAAACCGTCCTCCCCTTTGTCTCTACCTCCCCGAGTGCTCGATCTCGACAAAAATGGTCGAAACTAGGAGGAGCTCCTCATCCAGACGCCCCAACCGAAAGATCACCCCTCGTTTCAGCGAGAAACTTGCACCACCTTCGCCGATCACCTCCTCTAGACCCTCGAGCCCGAGCACGTCTCTGTCGTTGGAGACCCGGTCCTTATCCCCCTCCTCAAACTCTCCCCCAAAATCGGTCGGCATGCACGGACTCCCGTTATCCGTACATGGCTCACCTCCACCTATCTCCCCCAATCGCAAGCATCTGCCCAAGCAGACCACTGACATCGACATGCAGGACAAGGCTCCATCTCCTCTATCCTTATCCCCCCCGGGAACCAAATCCACCGCCATCGCCATTGAAATCTCCGAGGAGGAGGACCCATCGGAAATCGATCCTTCGCCGTCGCCATCAAGGGATCAGCAACTCCAGGCCATATTTGACAGCAACAACAGACTCCTTAAAGCCATCACAGATCTCGAGGAAAATCAGCAACCCAATATCATCACGCCGGAATCCCACTCCAAATCCGGCCAGCATGGCAGTGAGACGGCCTCTATTCCCGGTCTCACCCGGTCCTCCTCTATCACCCCCCTTAACCCTCTTCCATCTCCTCTATCCTTGCCTCTAACCCAGCCGCTTCAACCGGCCTCATCTCTCTCAAACAACTCTTCCCCGTCACCCCACTCAAATCCTCTAACCCTAGACCCATGCATGCAAATTCCCATGCATGCAAAACCTAACTGCATGCATGACCCTTCCCTAGCAAGCCTCCTATCTCTAGCCCCCCCCCCCCCTACGATCGTTGAAGCCACATCTGTTACCAGCCGTTATTTATTTAACAATGCCCACCCGACAACACTCCTCACCCAAACAAACACTCAATCCCCTCAAACAAGCGTCCTTTCCACGGCGGTTCTCACCCTCCAGCAAGCCATCCGTGCTAGTAAAGCCCTAGCTCCCCTCCCCAAAATTCAGGATCAACCTTCCACTATCATCCACTGGACTGCTTCCCTACCATCCCAAACCCCTAAGCTAAACCCGATCCCATCTCCTGTGTCTTTTCCAGAATCCTTTCCTGGTCGCAACAGCAAAGGATATGCTTTCTCCAGACCCTCTAAGGCCCACCGCCCTCTAGGAATTCGCCCTGACACCACCGGTCCATGGAAGCAAAACAGTGCCTTCCGTCACGTCCGGGGAAACAGTAACACCATTCCCCCTCTCCTTGCAGCAGAATCAGCCTCAATGCTCAATATACACTCCGCAGGACCGCAACCAGACCCCCGGTCCCCCATGAAAATCCACAAAATCGAAGACATACTCATCGACCAAGGTACGCTGGTTTTCCCCGACGACGCGATCTCGGGTGATAAAGAAGACTGGGCAAAATGCCTCTCAGGATACTTCCTTTCGAAGAAACGAGCAGTAGCTCACGTTCAAACCCTAGCGAACCAAATCTGGAGCACCTACGGACTTCAAGAGTGCAAGCCTACCCCATCGGGACACTACTTTTTCAAATTCTCCACAGCAGACAACGCAACGGAAGTCCTAGAAAAATCCCCCTGGTTCTTTAGTAGCCACCCGGTCTTCCTCAAAAGATGGGAGCCAATGGAAACCCTAACTAGGGAAGCCCTAAAAGCGATCCCCCTTTGGGTCAAATTTCATGGTATGCCCCATGAACTCTGGACGGAAAAAGGATTGGGAATCCTGGGAAGCTACTTAGGAACCCCCATCTATGTGGACAGCCAAACGGCGGACAGAACCCGACTAAGCTACGCCAGGATATGCATCATAATGCAAGCCACCTCAAGCTTCCCCTCCACCATCACCATTCGATGCTTGGGCAGAAACCACGTCATCCAAGTAGAATTCCAAGGCCTCCCCACCATCTGCAACCGATGCCTCTCTTTCGGACACGCGGCGGCTGCTTGCCACTTAATCGCGGATCCTGCCCGCACAACAAACCCCATCACCCATCGCCCTGGAAAAGAACCAATGATCAATCCACCCCACATCTCGCTATCTGACTCTAGCAATAGTGAAACCCCCACACCGGAGACATTAAGACAAATGACCATCCCGGCAGCGGCCCAGATAGGACTTGAAGAAGGAGAGCCCTCCTCTACAGAGATCACCTCTCCAGGACCAAAAGTACCAAGGAACACCGCCTACTCAAGTATGTACGGGGAAAACCCCAAAATGTATTAATTTTCCTTCAATCTTCATGTTTTAATTTATAAATGAAAATTGCATGTTGGAACGTAAGAGGATTAAACGACCCGGTCCGCCAAAAGGACGTAAGACATATAGTCTTTAAAAATAGCATTAATATAATATGCCTCCTAGAAACTAAAGTCAAAATCCATAATACTGAATCCATAATGAGAACCATGCTACCATTCTGGCACTACCACACTAACCATGATTCCCACCACCTAGGGAGAATCTGGATAGCCTGGAACCCTAGCGTTTGCACCCTATCCATGTTAGAATCCACGGCCCAGACCATGCACTGCTCTATATATTGGACTTCCAGGAAAACTCGCCTCAGCCTGACAACTGTCTATGGCTTTAATGACCATACCAACCGGCTTCCCCTTTGGAGCAAGCTCAAATCGATAGCCCTTAATAACACCAATTCCCCTTGGATCGTGCTCGGGGACTTTAATGCCATTAGAAACCCTCATGAGAAAACCGGTCTTGACCCCCAATGGAACTGCTCCATTGAAGCATTCAATGACTGCTGTAGATACTGTAACCTTGAGGACCTCCGTTCTACCGGTTTTCAATTCTCTTGGTTCAACAAACAAGAGACTAATCCTATTTCGTCTAGAATCGATCGCACCCTAATTAATGCCTATTGGGACGATTTTTTTCCGAACTCTTTCGCTCACTATGACATCCCCCTTACATCTGACCACACCCCGATGATCATCCACCTCTCAACACCTTACCCAACAACCCCCCACCCCTTCAAATACTTCAACATGTGGAAGCTTCACCCGAGCTTCCAGGATCTTGTCCTCAACAGCTGGTCCCCGCCCACTAATCGGAACCCTATGGAAAACTTAGCCTCCAAGCTCGCTAGGCTTGCCCCTGCCCTAACCTCGCTAAACAAAACCGTCTTTAGTGACATTAGCGACCGTGTAGAGAAGACCAGAACCATCCTGGCCCAAGCACAAGAAAACCTCTTCAACTCCCCCTCGAACCAACAGCTAATCTCCTTAGAAAAAGAGGCCTCAGACTCCTACATCTTCTACAGCAGAGCGGAGGAATCTTTCCTCAAGCAGAAATCCAGAGAAACCTGGCTCAAGCTTGGGGACAAAAACTCAAAATTCTTCCACAACAGTATTCGAGCTCGCAGAGCTAGGAACAAAATTCTCTCCATCATGGCTGATGATGGCACCATAACCTCTAACCCCCATATCATCAGAACCACCTTCAACAACTACTTCCTCAGCCAACTAGGATCCCCTAGCTCAAAAAACTACACTGGCCCGAATCGGATCCGAACTCTTCTCAAAAACACGGTCCCCTTGAACCTTATCCCTGACATGACCAAGCCTGTCTCAAGCGAGGAAATAAAGCAAGCAATGTTCGCAATCAATAGTGATAAGGCTCCGGGTCCCGACGGATTCAGTGCAGATTTTTTCAAAACCTGCTGGAATATAGTAGGCCAGGATGTCTGCGAGGGTATCAAATCCTTCTTCTCAAAAGGAAAAATGGACCCCAACTGGAACCAGTCTCTTATAGCCCTCATCCCCAAAACGGATTCCCCCTCTCGACCTTCAGACTTTAGACCAATTGCGTGCTGCAACGTGATTTACAAAACAATCTCCAAAATCATTGCAAATCGCATCAAGCCTGCTCTCCCAACACTAATAGACCCTTCCCAATCTGCTTTCATCCCTGGAAGAACCATTGTGGATAACATCCTCCTCTCTCAAAACCTCCTTCACGGTTATCACACGAACCGTAAGGGTCCCAGATGTGCCCTCAAAATAGACCTTAGAAAAGCGTTCGATAATGTCAGATGGGAGCTAGTGCTTGACATCCTCCTCGCCATGAACTTCCCAATTAGCATGATCAACTGGATCATCCAATGCATCACCACCCCCTCTTATGCCGTTTGCATAAACGGCAAGACCTCCAGTTACTTTCCTGGGGCCAAAGGCCTCCGGCAAGGAGACCCCCTTTCCCCGTATATTTTTGTTCTGGTAATGCAGGTACTCTCCAGCATCCTCTAGGAAAAAAGCAGACACCCATCCTTCAGATTCCACTGGAAATGCCAAAAGCTGCGTATCATCAATCTTTGCTTTGCAGACGACCTCCTCATCCTCAGCAAAGCAAACCCCTCCTCCATAAGCCTCATCCGCGCAGGTCTTCAAGAATTCGAAGCTCTATCAGGACTACAACTGAACCCCGCCAAAAGCCAAGTCTTCTTCTTTGGGACCTCTCCAGTCATCAAGCGAGAAATCCTCTCCCTCCTTAATTTCATAGAAGGATCCCTTCCTGTTCGTTACCTTGGAGTACCCCTCATTACATCTCGACTCACATATAATGACTGCAGACCCCTTTTCCTAAAAATCACCAATCGAATCAATTCCTGGACATCGAAACATCTCTCCTATGCGGGACGCCTCCAGCTGATCACTTCAGTCCTCTTCTCTACCCAAGTATGCTGGTCCTCAATTTTCATTCTCCCAATCAGAGTCCTCAAAGAGCTATCACAACTCTTGCGTCGATTCCTCTGGTCGGGATCAGAAATGAAAATTTCAGGATCAAAAATCGCCTGGGAAAGGATAGTCGTGTCCAAAGATGAGGGTGGCCTTGGGATACCAGACCTAAAAATCTGGAATCAGGCGGCCACCCTTAAGCTCCTCTGGTCCATTCTCACTAAAAATGAGAACTCCCTATGGACGAAATGGATCCTAACGGAAAAAATACAAAATAAATGTTTTTGGACATTACCCACCCCCCCTTACGCTAGCTGGAGCTGGAGAAAAATCCTCAACCTCCGACCAGTAGCAGCCAACCTTTACAGAGTCGAGATAGGCAATGGAGAAGACACTTCCATCTGGCATGACCCGTGGCTGTTCCCCACCTCCTTGGTCAACAGATACGGACCCGCTATTCAAACCCTCTCTCGCCTCAGGAACCTAACAAGGGTAAAAGACCTCAACCAAAGCGGCCGATGGAGATGGCCACCCCAAGCTAGACCCCCCAGCAGAACTCTCAACTCCCCCCTCTCAGAAATAGCATCAGCCATCAATAATCTCCCCCCCCCTCCTTGGCAAAGGACTCTTTCCTATGGCTCCCAAACAAAAACAACCTATCTTTCTCCATAAGTAGCACCTACAATTGCCTCAGACCGAGCAGGAACAAGATCCCTTGGTACTCTCTAGTCTGGCACAAATACTCAATCCCCAGACATTCTTTTATCACTTGGCTTGCCATTCTCAACAAGCTCTCCACCCGAGACAAACTCATTGCGTGGGGATTAGACACCCCCCGACCTGTGTCTTGTGTGAAACCTCCCAGGAAACCCCTGAACACCTACTAGTCCAATGTCATTTCTCCAGCGCAATTTGGGAATCGCTAGCTCAGAGACTATTATTTCCTACTCCTCCAACCTCCTGGCCCCGGTGGCTTGAACAAGCTTGCAACTGGAACAGCACAACTGACGACAAAGCTCATTGGAAATCGGCATTTTGCGCCACAATCTACTACATCTGGAGAGAAAGAAATGACAGAATTTTCAACAATAAACGATCCCCTTTCACAAGCATAGCCCAGCATGTACTATCCGACCTCAGATACCGATTCAAAGGAACAAAAGTAAGGTTCACTGGATAGCTTACTACCCTCTTAGGCTCCCATCAGCACAAATGTAATTTAATTTTCTTTCTAGTAGTATGCTCAATCCAACCGGATTAAGCACTGTATTAAGGCACTGACCTACTGAACTCTTGTACTATATTTTCAATATTAATTTAACGCTTTTTATACCAAAAAAAATAGCAAATTTTTCGTCTCACATTTGGTCTTTAATATTTTATTAATAATATTCGCATTTTAAATTTGGGCTTTTCCTAATATAATTTTTATAATATATTTTGTAATATTTAAAGGAAAAAGCCAAATGCCCAAATTTTGTAGCCCATTAAGCATTCTACCTGAGCCCAATCTAAGATTGAATGTGAAACCTCCGATCTGATCAACGCAACGAGATTTGGAGGGAAAGTGAAAAATCCCAGAAAAATAAAGAGAAAAACGTAAAAAAGGAAAAAATAAATTTAATCTTTACTATTTTCCAATTATTTCTCTCTTATAATCCAAAACCTAAAGCTTTGATCCTTCGTTCTTTCTGTTCGTACATTCGCGATCTCCAGGAAACCAATCCTTTGTCCATAGAATTGCTGAGATCTTCCGACAAGGTAACGCTCTCATCAGACATTACATAGTTGTTTTGTTGCTGTTTCGATTCAGATCTGGTGATTCTGTTCGTGGTTCTCGATTCGATTTCGAGAAGATTGTTCATTTTTTTTCTCTTTTTGGGTTTACAAATCGATAGTTTTCTTGGATTTCATATTGTTTTTGGGAAAAAAAGTTTGGGTTATTAGGGTTTGTTTGTTTTAGTTTATATGGAGGGGGTTAGAAGAATTTACGATCCATCTGAGGTAGTGGTGAAGAGTAGGAATGCTTCTGGGTGTTTAATTGTGAAGAAAAAAGGGGATTTTTCAGGTGGGATTGGGATTGGGATTGGGGTTGGTTCTTCATCGAGCAATAGACAGATTTGTAGTTTTGGTGAAGAAAAAAAGAGGTCTAGGGTAGTCACTAGTGATTCCGATTCGAGTGATGATGATGATTTGATGCCTTATCCTAGAACTATTGGCCCTGAACCGATCCGGGTTTTGAATGGTAGTGACAAAGGCATTGTCAAAGATAGTGAAATCGGTAGAAAGAGGTACGGTGAGAACGATTTTGTGATTAGGAATGGTGAAGAACCAAGCGAAAGAAGGAGAAGGAGGTTAACTGAAACTGAGTTTGGTAATGATGAAGTTGTCCTTGGTGAAAGAACGTTGGGTTCAGTTCATTTGTCTCCCTTTGGCTTTGATAGGGAGTACGAAACTGGAGCAAACCGAAATAATGTTGTTCTTGAGAAAAGAAAAAGAATCGATTACGACGAAACGAATGTAGGGAAGTATGGTTATAAGGATCTGCCTAAAACAACGGGGCAACTGGAGAATGGTTCTGACTCCGATTCTGATTCGAATTTGGGTAAAATCATTAGGATCCAAGGGAAAAACGGTGTTTTGAAAATTACAGTAAACAAGAAAACAAAGATGGGTGCGTATCTGAAGAATTTGTGTAACTTGAAATCCAATCAAACTCAAACTAGTACGAAAATTGAGGGCGGTGTTGAGTTGCACGCACCTGTATATTCATCGATATTGACGGAAATTGAGAAACCAATCCCACCTTTTGGTGTAACAAAGAAAGAGACCAATTCACAAAAATCTAAGTTGGAGCTTGAAAAAAAACCCCACATTGCAACTCCTAAATCCACTAAAAGGGTCAACAAAAAACCTGAGAAAACTCGACCAGACCATCCTGTAATTCCAGCCAGAATTACAGAAGGAAGCCGTGGTTCCGGCACAGAGAAGCAAAAACTACGTGAACGGATAAGAGGGATGCTTTTAGACGCTGGTTGGACCATCGACTATAGACCTAGACGTAGTAGGGATTACCTGGATGCCGTTTACATAAACCCTAAAGGAACGGCTTATTGGTCAATCACTAAGGCTTACGATGCGTTTTTAAAGCAGCAATCAATTGACGAAGAAGGTAAAGCCAAAGCTAGTAAAGACGGGTCTGAGTTTACTCCTATATCGGACGAAGTACTAAGCAAATTAACGAGAAAAACGAGGAAAAAGATTGAAAATGAAATGAAAAACAAACGCATCAGTCAAAGTGATAGTGAAAGCGAACAAGAAGGCGCTGTCGCTGCGCCTACGAGAAAAGAAGGGGATAGTGTAGATAGTGATATTAATGAAGATTCTTTTGGGAATTCGGGTGGTAACCCTTACAGAGTTGAACAAAGGGAAAATCTCACCCTTTAAATGCTGGTTAGCCCTACAAATTGTGAAGCGGACAGTATTAGTGTCTGACTATTATAACCAGACAGGACAAGTCTCCATGGACCAGTACCAGTTATTGTATGTTCGATATTTTTGGTGGACTATTTCTTCAAAAGCTCTGATAGTCAGAGGACTAATGATGATGAGTTGATATTGGTTTAAAGCTCGAGATATGAGTTTCAGGTAAAGGTACTGTATTATCAAATCTGATACTAAATTCATAGCTCATATAAGTGATTATACTTGGTAAAGTGTATATTGTATTGGATTCAGCTTAGCTTAAAGAATTGGAATGTTATGAGTCTCTTTAAAACATGTATATCATTTATTTCCCGGTATTCTTCAGATGATATCTAATGTGTTCAGGATTTATTATTTTTTGTTTAATTTCTAATAATATTAATAATAGATATATGGCATCGAGATCGGTCTGGGGAAATATATTCGAACAAGAGTAACTCAAATTTATCATTTTTAGGTCTAAATCGGTAAAAAAAACAAAATTTGATTATCCATTATTTTTATTTAATCCATCGCCTACAAAATTATTTTTTTGGATTTCTAAATTCAGTAAACTCTTTAAATTGACACTCTAGCATATAGGAAAAAAAAACATTAAATTTATAAATTTTGTCACATCTAAATTTAAACACTAAATCTATTAAATTTGCGAAACTTATAAATTTAAAAAATTAATTTTAAAATAAAAATATAAAGAAAAAAATTGCAAAGATTACAATATAAAAAAACTAAATTAGACAAGTTAAGTGATTTGGGTGCCGATGAAATGATAATGGAGGTTAGAGAGAATATGGTGGGGAACCCCTGGACTGAGGGTATAGTTTTTAGTGAAAATTCTGACATATCTTCTGATCTAAATATAGTAGATAACTGAGCAGAAGACCGAACGTCATAGATGACCTTTGCCGCTCCTAGAGAAGGTCTAGGAGCTTGCCTCGGCAAGCCAAACATTCCAGAAGGAGAGGACTGAATTAATGTTAATTTCTGAGATATAGCCTCCCATATGGAGGCTGAAAAAAGACAGTGGATGAAGATATGCTCCAAAGTCAACGGGCAGTTTAAACAGAGAACACAATCCGGCGAGGTGTCGAACCCCCAACCGATAAGCTTGTCCCGCGTTGAAAGCTTGTCCCGCGTTGAAAGCTTGTTGTGGATGGTCATCCACGTGATGAAGGAGTGCATACGGATGTTGTATTTATTTAAGACAAAAAATACCCATAAATTTCTAGATGGTCTAAGGGTCTTATAGGTGCTGCTAATAGTGAAGTGGGGGCAGGAATGGTTTGGGATCCAGAGAAAGGTGTCTTCAGCGTCGGAAACATGGGGTAGGGCATTTATGACATCTCTAATTTCAGCGAGATATGGCTCATGATGTCTACGGGCCGCCCTGACGTTGGGGGGGGGGGGGAATCCACCGCCATTAAATTGAAAACCCGCGACACACGAGATGTTACGCATATGCAACAAGTTGGTGATGTTCGGGAAAAAAATTTCACAAGGGAAGCTGGGAATAGCCAGGGATCGTACTAGATAGACATGGCGGTGTCATTTCCGATAAGAACCTTATAAAGACCCACGGCCTGGTTACGGAGCTTGAGGATTATCCTCCATCCCTAGTTGGCTGAAGAGGTAAAGTGGAGAGTCCTTATGCATTTGTTCTTGATCTTCTCGACGAGGGTCCATTAAGTGATAGAGTTTTAGTTTATGGTAAAAATGGATCAGAAAGTCTTGAGGGCGGCCGCCTGATTCCAAATTTTAAGGTTAAGAATCCCACGGTCGCCCTCATCTACAGGCCAAGTGAGCTTATCTCGAGCTATTTGAGCCCACGAGGTGTTCATCTCTGAGCCATACCAGAGAGATCTGCAGAATAATTGGGAAATTTTATTTAAAACTCTCACAAGGATGATGAAGATCGAGGTCCAGTAAACATGGCTGGAAAAAAGCACCAATTTGATCAGTTGAAGTCTTCCAGCGTATGAAAGGTGCTTGGCAGTCCAAGAGTTGATACTGTTGGTAACTTTGAGAAATAGGGATCTGCAGTCGTTGTAGGAGAACCTGGAAGTGATTAGTGGAACTCCCAGGTATCTGACTGGCAGCGTGCCTTTAATTAAACCCAAAAGAGTTCAAGATGACGATCATGGTGGTCTTCGAGGTCCCCGAAAGGTAAACTTGGATTTTATTCGGGTTAAGCTAGAGGTCATAAAGTAGAGAAAATTCGTCGAGTTCATCATTGATGAGATTAATTAAGGGTGCATTAACGCAACAGAATATCATGAGGTCATTCGCAAAGCAGAGGTTGATGATCTTGAGCTTGTGGTATTTCTAATGGAAGCCAAAAAGATGGATCCTGCACTTTATCTGAAGGATGCTGGATAGAACTTGCATGGAAATGAAAAATATATATGAGGATAGGGATTCTCCTTGGCGGAGGTCCTTCAATTCCGGGAAGGTGCTCGTGGGCGTACTACTAATACATACTGCAAAATAGGGGAAGACCATAACAGAGAGAACATCCAGAATTAATCTCCAATGCACATTATCGAAAGCCTTTACTAGGTCTATCTTGAGGGCACGTAAGGGGCCCCTGCGATTGGTGTGATAGCCATGCATGAGGTCTTGGGTGTAGAGGATATTGTCGGATATTGAGCGTCGATGGACAAAAGCCGATTGGGATAGGTCAATCAGGGATGGGAGGGTGATTTTGATTCTATTAGTTAGGATTTTAGAGATAATCTTATAAATGACATTGCAATTGGAAATGGGCCTAAAATCCGAGGGAGAGGAAGGTGAGTCAATTTTGTGGATAAGGGCGACGGAGGTTTTGTTCCAATTCGGGTCCATTTTTCCTTTACGGAAAAATGCTTAACCCTCATGCAGGTGTCAGGTCCTACAGTGGTACACCAGGATTTGAAGAAACCAACACTAAAATCATCAGGTCTCGTGGCCTTATCACTATCAATACCAAATAAGATTTTCCTAATTTTATTGTCCAAAATGGGTTTAATCATGTTGGACTTATCTGAGGGAGATTTCGAATATTTTATGGGAGCCCTAATTCTATCAAGGCCAGGGTAGTTTCTAGGATTTTGGGTACCAAGAAGTTCTTTGAAATGCTTGAGGAAAGCGAAAGAGATCACTCTAGGGCCGTCATGGTTGACAATAGACAAGATTTTATTACGGGCCCTTCGAGCCGTTATGCTATTATAAAAACAAATTATAGTTTCCGTCCCCAAGCTTGAGCGAGGTTTTCCTAGATTTCTGCTTGAGAAATGATTCCTCAGCACAACTATAGAATATGTAGATTTTGGAAGCCTTGTGCTCAAGAGAGATGAGAGAGCTATTTAATGGGTTGATGGAAAGGTTTATTTGAGCCTGAGCAAAGGAAGCTTGGGCCTCCTCCACCATATGGCTAATGTTTATGAAGTCGCACTTGTTGAGGGAAGCGAGGATAGGGGCGAGCGTGGCTAATTTGATAACGATGGATTTCATGGGGTCTTTGTCGCAAGGAGACTTTTAGCTTGCGGAGACAAGGCTTTAGAAGTTTGGGTGAAAATATAAGATATTAAAGAATTTAAAAGGTTTAGGACTCGAGACGAAAGTGAGGTAAGGTCTAGAATGATAGGGGTGTAATCCGAGGTACAAGGGAGGTCAAAGTGGTCGAAGAAATTGGGGAAAGTGTCATCCCATATGCCATTAACGAGAGCCCTATCAATTCTAGAGGAGATTGGATTTTCAATTTGGCGGTTGGACCGAAAATATCGGAATCCAAAGTATCTGAGGTCGTCAAGGCGCAAATGCGGCAACAGTCATTAAATAAAGAGATGGAGTTGTTCAAACAGTTTTCAGTGTTGGAACGCTCTGAGGGGTTGTGAATCGCGTTGAAGTCCCCAATGAAAACCCAAGGATTCACAACATTGGTTTAGGCGATGGTGGTAATTTCCCTCCAAAGAGGCTGGCGTTCAGATGGCTTATTGAAGTCGTAAACAGCGGTGAGACAGAATGTCAAGTTCTTAGCTATCCATGTTATGTTACAATTCATGATTTGGGGAGAGGTGAGACCCAAAGTGATATTGCATACGCTTGGGTTCCAGGCAATCTATACTGGTGGTCCTCATTGTTAGTTGAAGTGCCACAAAGATAACATTGTTGTCATAATAAAATTAAAAATTTCAATGCTAACTTTGGTTTCTAGCAGGCAAATAACATTGATACTATTGGAAAAAATAAATTCACAGACATCCTTTTGGCCAACACGGTCATTTAAACCCCTAATGAGGTTAATTATTATTATTATTGAATAGTACTAAAATTATGTTTAACATCAATGTAATGATATTGAAATATATTTATTTTGATTAATAATGATAAATTGGTTTTAAAACTTGTTTTGGTAGCATGATTTACGAATTCTTTAGATGTTTAATAATAGTAAAAATATGTTTGGAAGCGTTAACGTATGTTGTTTTGTGGTAAACCATGATAAGTTTGTTTGTAAAATAGATTTTTTTTATTGTGGTGACATGAGTGAGTTGTAGATTTCTATAGGTGAGTCTAGTGATACGGGTATAACGATTATAAGATACGTTTGATTTTGTTTGACAATTTTAAATTTGGTTTATAACCGTGTTTATTAGTTGTTGAAGCAAAAAATTCGAATCGAATACTAAAAGATGTTCCTGGAGATGGTGTAAGACTAAAATTGATAAAAATAATAATAAAGAGGATAATATAATGTATGTTTATATAAAATGATTTTTTTTTACATTAAGAGGTTTACAATTATTTATAGTAGTCATAAAATACAATTTATCTCTATGTTTATTATCTATTTTTTATATGTGTGATTTTTTTAAACGTGTCTTAAATGTTGGTAACATTTTCTCATAAATGTTCATTGTGTTTTATCACTATCCGGTTATTAATACATAATATAATCTTATTAGGAGTACCTTAGTTCTTGAGTTGGAGTGTAATAAAACTTAAAGACTAAACAATCGAAATCCATATAGTATAATCACTATGTCATTCTTTATCTTTTGTTGAAGCTTGTATTTTTTATTTTGTCAACTGTCATGGTTTTGTTTGTCATATCGAAGTAATTATACCAATATGTCGACTAAACTCCTTGAAGTCTTAAGGTTTGGTTCTTTTGATCATCCTAGCCAAACTTTTATTAGGAACATCACCAACTTGATTCATACTTAACTATTTATACCTCGTTAAAACCCTTTCACGGTCAAAATCTTCATAGAAGATAAAAATCTATATTTTGTTGTAGAGAAAGAGTATAACTAACAGTTAATATGCTGCTAGAGTGTTACCTGTTCTTTGACATGTTTTGATTCTTTGTTGGATATGGATGAGTAACCCATAGTCTTTGCTGAAGGATGAAATAAGCACTATCTTTAGCTTCGTCATCCAGATACCCTCCTTATTTATATTTTAGATTTGTATTTGAAGTTGTTATACTCTAGATCGTCATACTTCGGATTGGTGAATCTATTGACAATGACTAAAAATTATTTTGGAATATTTATTCACGAAGTCATATTAGATATTCACTTTGATGACGAAGAGTTGCTCCGATTTTGTTGTGGAAATCTTTCGTTTAAAACCACTGCTCGTTTGAAGATTTGATTTTGTACCCGAGACCTCAAGTTCGATTATCGGATTATGCAAATACGTTGAAATATGATGATTTTTTATACCGATGCAAATCGTTGAAGGTCACTACTTTTGGACAATTCGTAAAAATCAGGAAAAGGTGCGAAGATCGTTAGGTGCGATAGAAATACATAAATTTATTCGCTCTATTAACTTGAGTGACTTCTCTATATCCTAGATGGTCTGATCACGGGTATGCAAAAAATGATTCGTGCACACATGATTCTCCTACAATATCAAGATTTTTTTAGCTTTTTCCACCCGAATTTTATCATCAAATTGCATGTGAGGAGGAATGACATCTTTGTTTCTCTCATTTCTCAGTGTCCGCTCAAAAATTCTTATCTTTTGAGGGTTAATTTGTAGTTGCACCCGGAGCACCACAGAAGCAACAGTTTTGTTTGCTCTAGCTTTTAAAGCATCTTTTGCAGCACGTTCAGACTTTTGCAAAGCACGCCTTCCACAGGATTTCATGAGGATCTATTTCCAACTTTAGAGATTTCTATACATCTTTTCGAAGATAGTTTGTGGGAAGTAAAGGAATGCAAGAAAATGCAGACACGATAATACAATGTAAACAAGTTATGAGAGAGAAATTAAAGGAATATATGAAGTGTTTTGTGTTAACTAAAGCAGGGTTGGATAATTGTGAAGAGCTAGTGCCTATGGCTGCATTTTAACAAGGTTTATTGCTAGGTGATTTGGCAAATGGAACAACAAAAATGAGATCCTTGACTTTTGGAGAACTGATGGCTCAAGTCCAGGATCAAATTAAATTGGAGGAATTAACTAGGGTTCGAGGAATAGTTGGACCTAGTTAAAAGAATTCAAGGCAGGTGTCAAATAATCAAGGACACTCTTCGAATTATCAGCCACCTCTCCCAAAGAATAACAAAAATTTGCCTTCTCGAACTAGAGGATTTCCCACTCAAGCTACAGGCTATCAGTTTTAAATGCCAAATCCAAATTAGTGGATAAGGCCAGAGTATTATGCTGATTTAACTGAGAATGTTGTTGCGATTTATGAAAAGGCCAAAGGTTATGTAAAATTTAAAAATTCAGCTCCAATAAATAGACCAAGAGAAGAACACAACAACAGATTTTGCAAGTATCATAATGATATTGGACATGGTATTGCATATTGTATAGCTTTGAAAAAGAGCGTACATATTTTAATAGAAAATGGTATGTTAGCTGCTTTTGTTAAAGGGCAAAGCAGTGGATAAAAAACTCAGAGTGCATCGATTTCATAAGCAGCAAATCCAAATTGGAAGGAAGAAAGTGCGCTAATGATTCTACATTCTGATTCTGATGAGTTTGACGCAACACAAAATATTTGGATACTGATCCAGATTGGCTAATTCTGATGGTTGTAGATGAGCCAGTCGAACGGGGGCGAGTTCGAAGCTTATGTGAGTATTTTGAATTTTTTAGCCATTTTGAGGGAGACTCTGTGTCTCATAATACAAATAGCTCCACAAAAAGGCACGTTGTCAGTTTAGCAACTCAAGTATATGGAATAATGTTTACTTATATATGGCAAGCATGACATTCTTTTTATTTTGTTCGATGAGGATGATTTGAGGAGAATAGGTGCTCCTCATGAGGACGCATTGGTTATATGGGCATAAATATATGCAATTAAAATTTGAAGCGTTCTTATTGATACAAGGAGTTCAGGAAATGTGTTATTCAAATCTATGTATGACAAAATATGTAATCCACCTTGAATTTTTCGATATGATCAAACTATAATTGGGTTTACAGGGGTACTAGCTTAGGTGATTGGGGAATTTGTGTGTTTGGGTAAAGGCCCAAAAAAAGAAAGTTCAAGTTTTGTTTATGGTGGTTAAATATTTGACCAATTATAATGCTATTTTTGCGAGATCTTGGATTTCGAGAATGTATGATGTTATATCTATTATTCATCAATATTTGAAGTATATGGTGGGAGATCGTGTTGGTGTGGTATGAAGCGACCCAAAAGTAGCCATGTAATGTTATGCAACAATACTCAGGGTTCGAGGTTCCACTTCTGAGGATGGGATGGCTGAATATCAACCAATGGGGTTGACTTTCAGATGAAGAAGAAATATTTGAACACCTCGAATATTTAGAGGATACTTCTCTAAATTTGATATCCATTCGTTTGAAATTGAATCCTGAGAAATGTACTTTTGATGTCCAATCAAGAAAATGTTTGGGGTATATTATTAGTGAAAAAAAGATAGAAGCGGATCCTGAATAGTTGAAGGCGTTGGTTTCAATGACATCGCCTTGAACTATAAAGAAAGTGCAAGTCTTGATAGAAAGGCAAGTTGCTCTTAATCTTTTTATTTTCAAGGTTTTCAAACAAGTGTTTTCCTTTTTTCTAAGTATTACGAAGACCCAAAGAGTTTAAGTGGACATCAAATTGTGAAGCAATTTTTTCAAAGATTAAAGAGATTTTGTTATTACTAGAAATTTTGTATTAGCCTCGAATTGGAGAGCATCTGTTCTTTATATATAGCAGTATCTGATTTTGATGTAAGTGTTGTTTTGATACATGAAAACAAAGGAGTTTCAAGGCCAGTTTATTATGTTAGCAAGAGTTTATTGTCCTCGAAGAAAAGGTATTTGAAACTTAAAAAATTGGTTTTAGGTTTAGTGGTGGTTGTTAGGAAAATGCGCTCTTATTTTCAAGCTCATACCATTTTAGTTCGAACTTCTTTCCCTCTAAAGAATGTGTTACAACGACTAGATATTTCTGGCAGAATGACTAAATGGTTAGTAGAGTTGGGAGATTTTAACATCATTTTTTCTCCTCGAACAATTATTAAAGCTCAAGTTTTAGCTGATTTTCTAGTCGAATGTCACTCGAGCCAATCAGATGAGGAGACAAACAAATAGATTTTGCCAAAAACTTCGATGTAGGTGGTTCGAACATATGGTAGGTCTTGCATATTGGGATGCAGTGCAGGGGTATAATTTGTCGCTCCTTCTGGGGAGGCAATATATCAGATTATTTGATTAGGTTTTCATACACCAAATAATGAAGCTAAATATGATATTGCATTGGTTGTGTTAAAGCTTGCAAATATTTGTGGAGCAATAATAGTTCGTTTGGAAACAAACTCGCAGCTAGTGGCAAATCACATAACAGGTGTATCCGAAATTTGACTCCTTTGTTTAACAGAGTAATTGTAAAGCATATTAGCCGAGGAGATAATATATTTGCTGATTCTTTAGCAATAATTTCTTATACATAAGAATATTCATGGATATGGTTACAGGAGAGTCCTTCGATTTTAACACAATCAGAGCAATGCAAATATGTCGATGAAGTATTTGTCACTCCAGATATAATTCGATGTGATTATAGGTCTAATATTCTTAAATTTTTACTAAGAGGTATATTACCTCAAGATTCACAGCTGGCTAAAAAGTTAAGACATAAGGCCCATGGTTATGTGGTATTGGATGAAGTGTTATACAAAAAATATTTAAGTAGATCGTTTCTGCGTTGTTTGGGAAAGCAAGAAACTCAAGAGATTTTATCAGGGCTGCGTGATGGTGAAGGTTCAGCTTATTGTGGTTTCAAGTCTTTGACACGTCGAGTTTTGTTGGCATGTTATTATCGGCCTTCAATTATGAATGATGCTAAGGTAGTCCGAGGTTGTGATACTTGTCAACATTATGCCAATTCTATTCATAGACCGGTAGTACCGCTGATTTCTATATCAAAAAATATTTCTTTTGATAAATGGAGAATAGATTTGGTAGGACCATTGCATATGGATTCTGGAGGGCGTCAGAAGATTATAGTAGCGGTTGATTACTTTTCAAAGTGGGATGAAGCTAAACCATTATCTAGGTACAAAATCCAAGGATTCTATTAAGTTCATTGTGAATAATATTTGTCTTTGCTTTGGAGTGCCTCATGATATTACTACAGATAATGGCCCTCAATTCAACAATATATAAATGACTACTTTTTTCACTTCACGAGGAATAATACCGTGTTTTTCTACACCTTTTCATCCTCAGGCGAATCGTCAAGTAGAAGTGGCTAATAGATCTAGTTTGGAGGGTTTGAAGAAGAATTTAACTGAAGCTGCAGGAAAATAGCCTAATTATTTGCAAGAGGTGTCGTGGGCTTATCGAACAACTCCTAGAGAGACTACTCAAGAAACACCTTTTGCCTTGGTGTTTAGTATGGATGATGTTAGTCCTGCAGAGTCTACTTTACCCTTTTACAGAGTACTTCAATATTCCGAAGAGGTGAATGAAGAGGCAAGAAGAACAGAACTAGACTTTATCGAAGAAAAAAAAGTTAGATCTCATTTGAATATGACTCATTATTAGACTTTGATGAGGAGTCGATATAATTCGAAGGTGAGAATGAGGGATTTTAAAGTGGTTGAAAAATTCTTTAGGAAATTATTCCTTCATACAAAGGATAAACGACTTGGAAAGATGACCCTGAATTGAGAGGGTCCTTATACGGTGATGAAGAAAATAATCCGGGCATGTATCGTCTTTGTGATGAGCAGGGAAGGATACTTCAACATCCTTGGAATATAGAACATTTAAAACTATATTTGGAATGATTTTATCTTTTTAAGACTTTTTTGAATAATCGATACACTCTTTAAATTCTTTTTTGACCAATGGTTGTTCAAATATAATTATTTATGAATTTTTGGTAACTGGTCAAAGACTGATCATCTTTGAAGCTGTTGACCAAAAGTAACTATTTTGATTTGAAGTGCTATACGTTTATTAAAATCATTGTTCGAAAAAACAACCATATTCGAGGTGCTACGTCTTTTAAACGCACTCATGTTTGTTCGAAGTGCTACATTCTCTAAATGCACTTATTTTATTCGAAGTGCTTAATTCATAAAACGTACTTATTTTATTCCAAGTACAACGTTTTCTAAACGCACTTATTTTATTCGAGGTGTTAGGTTTTTTAAATGCACTAATTATATTTGAAGTGCTAATATGTTCTAAGAGCACTATTTTTATTTGGTAAATCACAATTTTTTGTGACATATGTTAGGATTTGAATGATATTAACTTGTTAATAAGAATAAAAGTATGAATAACACGGAAAACAAATGAGGAAAAATGAAGGGTACTTATTAATTAAAAGTTAGAATCCTATCTTACAAAAGATGTTTTGAATACCACACAAAAAAATCACCATAGAACATTCGATGACTTTATAACTTGGACAATAAAGAAAACAACAATTAACTATTTTCTTCGGAGTTCTCTTCAGATGAATCTCCTTGTTTAGTGACATTCTCTGCTAATTTCGTCTCTTCGGAAGAAATAACGGGGATATGTATGAAGGCTTTGCTGGGACGGTTATCCATGAGGATTAATTCCCAAACGCTTGACAAATTTTCTTTTGAGAATGTTGCGTGGATTTTGCGGAGAAAATTAATTGTTTGTCGTTCCTTGACATTTTTAATTGCAGCAAACGTGTCTTTTCTACACTAGGTCCTAGTAGTTTCCACATCAGCTTTTTTTCCTCTTCGAGTGCCTTCTTGAGAGCAGTCATATCATTTTTCAGCTTCTTTTTTTCTTCTTCACTCTTATTTAAAGATTCTTGAAGAATAGAGTATTTTTTCTGCTTCTCAAATAATTCATTGGCAGGTTTAGTCTTAAGATCATCTATCACAACTTGATGAGAAGTCTTGAGTTCTTCTATTTGTTGATCATGCACAGAGCTTAGATGACGTTTGAGATGGATGACTCTATGAATATATTGCGACCTAACAACTTAGAATACATGAAACTGATCATTGAGTTGTTTGCCAAATATTTCTCTCATCTTTTTCTCTGCAACAAAATTATTTTTATATTGAACCATCTCTTTACCCATGGTTTCTAACTGGCTTCGAGAAGAATTTACTTCTATGCATAATGTTTTTTTTATTGCTTCAAGGTTGAAAAAAGGTTGCGGTGCAAGTAAAACTTCTTCGGATGACTGTTAGACATGGATGAACCTTTGATTGTTGTAAGGCATGAGGGCAGATGAGGAAGCCAAGGGAGTATCTGAATTCACAATTTCATATAAAAGATGAGAAATAACTTGATGACCAATTTAACAAAGTTGTTCCTGGATTTTTTGAACCTTTGGATCCAAATATTTGTAGAGAGCTTGAAGCCCCTCCTCATTAATAGGATCATCGGGTTAAAGGTGGTCATCTTCTCGGTGATGTTCCACTGTCATTTGTCCTTGGTTATCTTCTAATGTAGTTTCTCCTTGATGATCTTCCATTGCAGTTTCTTCAGCCTCAGTAGGAGGAACTTCTAAGATAGTTTCTTCAGAGTTCTTTTCTACTCTCTTAGCTGGTGAAGTTTTTGAAGTGTTCTTTTTCTTTGGGTCGGTAGTCTTCTTTCTTTTCGAAGAAGGTTAAGCGTCGACTCCTTCTTTGATTTTTGGAAGGATAGGTTCAGCTTCTTCTCTGTTGGTTTTAGTCTCTTTCTTATTTTGTGGCTTTAGGTTTTTTGAAGGGCTAGCACCAGATGTGCTAGCTGCTTTTTTATTTTTCCTTTTTTTTAGGGTAAATGACTGTCAGATATTTTTTGCACATGTAAAATAACCTTATTGTCAGGTGCTAACAATATTTTCACAACAAGGTTTGGGTTTGGTGACTCTATTAAATTTTTGGGGAGGTCGCCGTCCAAGGAGATCCTCCACATATGACTATTGATAAAATTTATGGGTTGGAAAGCTAAGTGGAACCCATTGCCTCATTCATTCTCCGCCTAGGTGGCCATTTGAGCAAAAACATATTTTGTATCTTCTTTGCGACTATTGTACCTCTTCAAAATTCCTAAGTACACTAGCAATGTATGTGAAAAAACTTATTTAAGTTGTAAAAAATAATAAGAGGTAAAAATGAGAAAACTTGTTGTTGCTTCTCCAAACAAGGTTAAGGGTTCTCCTCGGATATTGGTTTACCATTCTCCCAAACTCTTGATATAAAGACAATTTTTTTCTTCTAGTTATTGTCAACTTCAAGTAGGTCGGCGATTATTTTGAAGTCATCAACCAGTGCTAGATAGTAAAAGGGTGATACCTGTCCCTTCGAAAGTCTAGTCATGGCGATGAAGTCTTTGATGGAGAGAGTGGTTTTGTTTAGTCTAGAAGTCATAATCACTGATAGGAGGTGAAACAAAAATTTGGTGTTGCTTGAGTATGACAGAGCTCCAACATTTTGAAGTACTCCACTATCATCAGATCTAGTGGGAATCGAAGACCCAAATTGATAATCTCAGGACAGGCCACCAACTCATCTACTCCACAATCCACTAAAGTTTCCCCCTCATTTGGTAGTCGAAGTGTAATGTTATATGACATTCCCCATTTTGTTTTTCAAACGACCAGCTTGAGATTCGTTATAATAAATGTATGATCCATTTTTTAGCGCCATGACGTACTCGGGGATGAGAGGTTTCAAGTTTACACTCAATGAGGAAACAATGTCCTCGAGAATTTCAACCAGGACTTTATTTTTATTTCTTCTTCTCTCTAATGCTCTTTGTTTCGAGGCATCATCTTCTGTGTCCAATGCAACATAACTTCCCTTAGCCTCTGAATGAGTCGCTTCTGAATAAGCTTCTTCATCAGAAACTTCGCCTATTAGTTGAGGAAGATTTTAGGTTGAGACTGGATTTTCCTCTTGGGTGTTTGAGGGATTTTATTGAGACTATGTAATGGTCTCAGCAATCTCCCTCAGGGGAGGAGATGATGATGTATGGTTATTGGTGATTTTTTTAGAATAAGTGTCAGCCTTGACGTCTCCCATAGCTATGAATGTTTTCTTTTTAACAAAAAACACTATGAGAAATATGCGTTTTTGGCTGAATCCGAGGAGTTACCTTGCGGGATGTTCAAGGAGGATTAGAATTAATAGGTGATGTAGCTTCTTCTAGGCTTCTTTTAGTAGATGAGTTTTTTGTTATTTTATGATTCTTCTAAGGATGAACAGAATTTCGAGGCGTTGATTGTGAAGAATTTGTTGGTAAAAGCTGTTGAGATTCTAGGGTGGATGAACTTGGAAACACATGGAGCTTTGATTAGGGTTGAAATTACCTTAAAATATGCTTTGAGTAGAGAACTGAGGAGAGATGTCTATTATACATGTTACTTTGTATTCAACAACCCTTTCACTAATACACATGTAATCGTAAGCCCCAAACATTACTTTTTTAGTCACATGGGACTTTTTTTATAAACTAAGATGAAGAAGAATTTTCAAACTAGTTCATAAAATTTGAAAGTTGGCTTGTAAATATGAGTTTTCTGGCGAAAGTAGCCAAGAAATTGAGCTCTCGGGTAAAAGTAGCAAAGGATTCTCCCAAAGAAAAGTTGTTTTTCCTAACTAGAAGTTATTTGTGAAACACAAATAGCGGGTGGAAGAAATATTTATAAAGGAAAAGAAAGAGAGAGAATGGTCAAAGAAGTGGAAGAGGTGGTGATGGTTATTGGGCAGAAAATGGAATATCAAGCGGTTGCTTGTAGAGAAGTAAGGTGACACATGGTAGCTGTCAGACCTAATGACAGGTCTAGTGGGTCATCGCACGCGTTCTAAACGATTTCAAACGTTTCAGGCTGTTATGAGAAAGTCAGCTCATGATTCCATATGTGAATATTCGAATCGCAAACAAAGGGTCAAGCTGGTTTCGAGGTAAACATGTATATAAGTTCATTAGAGGAGAATAAGAACATGAATTGATATTTTTGAGTTAGTTGATAAATGTTCGAGACATAATTTGGGTATGTATTTATTCGAAGACAATATATGTTGTCAGAAGTCGTTTTGACAAGGAGAATAGAAGTTTTAACTCGAAGTAGATTGGGTTTTGGCAAAGAACAGTTTTTACTTACCAAGATATTCGACGATTACTAGTTCTTATTCATTGTTTTTCATAAAAACTAGGGGTCTACTGCTAAGGATATAAAATATTGAGGGCCTAAATGTAATAGAACTAAATTCATATATGATAAGTTGTATACATATTGGATGGTTTTTAGATTATTTGTAAATAAGGGGGCTGAAATGAAATTAACCCATTTATGTAACCGAATCAGTTATATAAGTCTTTGTGCCTATAAATAAAGGTAAAGGACAATGAATAAAAGGTTATACTTTCTGATTAGACAAAGCTTATTTTCTCTCTTGTACTTTCTCTCTACACACTTAATACTTTTTTTACTCTCTTTTTTCAAGAAACCAGATTTATACTTAACAGAGTGCAAACATGATTTACGTTGATTGGTGTACTTCTTTACCAAAATTGGAATCATTGGCATCCACGATCCTTAATGGGATATAACTAAACTAACTTAAAAGGACAAGATTAGGTCCAACCAAAACAGTATTTCCAAATATACCAGTCAGTTATGCCGAAGTACAATGCGCAACCGTCGGGTGAAAAATAACAGGGAATGGGGTACTAACAGACATACCGCTTCACGAATAGCTTATATGTGGATGAGGAATATTTTCTTCATAAGAGTCCCCATTAGACCTAGAAATTTTATATAACATTATGTCATCACTACTTGATAATTAAAAGATGCATATGTACTTCGACAAAAGAGACACAAATAATCACATTCGGTTATTCAATAATGAGATGATGTAGTATTAAGGATCCCATAACATGATAAAATATTGAGATTTTTCCATGAAACTTCGAGGAAACGTCATGAAATGGTTCAATAGTATCTTAAAATGATGCATAAAAATCTATAAGATACTCCCGAAAGCATTTGGAAACTATGTTTTGGGTTCAATAGTGATCAATAAAGATGAGTACTGTATAATTCATTGCAAGCAGAGGCCTAAAAAAAGTCTCGCCTAACACTTTATGGAAACAAAAGATGAATTACAAGATTTTGGTGGTCGTAGCTTCATTCAGGACGAGAGTTATAGAATATTCATTCTCCAATATAATAATAAAGAAAAATATGGGAACTTTTGAGATCTACAAGCTCAAGTAGAGCGACATATTAAATAATATGAAGTTTATAGAGCAAACAAAGCAGGTGATAACAAAATTCTGATGAAATTCCTGTTAGTCAACAAGACCGACATTGTGGCTCACATTAATATAAAAAACAAAACACCAAATAACAACGGTGCTTCAACCTTGGCCAAGCCGCGAAATATTCAGACTCAAAGCTATAAGGGGAAATCCAAAAGTGGTTACGACACCCACAATGACAAAAAGACAAACTACCCTCCGAGAAGACCATTTATATATTTGGCAGAAACTCTGACGGTAATCTATGAAAAGATAAAAGATACCATAAAGTATAACCGGCCAAAGAAGTTGTCTGAAGTGGAGAAAGCATAAAGATAAAAATAAGTAGTGTAATTTCCATGGTGATATTGGTCCATTTCCTATAAACTGTCAAGATTAGTAGATGAAGGCAAACTCAATGAGTTTGTTAAGAAGAATGAAAGGTAGGAACAAAGGTAAGGTTCAAAACAAGCTTTAAATCTAGCCGAAGAACAAGCAACACTAGACACAAATGTTATCACTTTTTATTCTATACATTCAAAGCTCTATAATATTCCTGAGGGAATCGCTAAAAAATCTATTTTTACTCCATGAAGTCGCTTGTTTTGGATTTTAAAAATTACTCCGTGAAGTTATTTTTTTCAAAATTTATCCTTCACGAAATTCTATAAATAGAAGAAATTACTCCGTGAAGTTACCATAACTTCAAAATAAAATTTCAATTTCTCTACCTTCTCTTTACTTTCTCTTTTTAAACTATTTTTTTACAAGAACTAAAGAATTTAACACTATTATTATTAATTAAAATGTTACTCCTTACCTTCAAAACCACCTAATCATATATCCAAACACTTAATAACTTATTTTAAAAAACATATTTACATATTAGTTATTAGAAAAGTTTCTTAAATCATAATGGTATTTTGTTTTACTGTAAATTAATATTGTTATAAGTTAGTATTAGTCTTTAGTAAGTGATAACCTACTAAACAAATTATAAAAAGAGAAAAAAATTAAAAGATAAATGTTAAAAACTTAGACAAAACGATACAGGTCTATCTGTCAATGCCATGGCGGACACGATGGTGCTGACGTCATCTCCTGGCGAAAACAGCAACCTGAGCGCCATTGCATCGCAAACAGACCCATGTGTCCACCATGCAATGACGCCAACACCATCGTGGCTGCCATGGTATGGTATCAAGGTCATTGTGTCCGCTATTTTTTCTGGCGGAAAGTATCATCTTCTTCGACATGATGATGGCGACGAACACCACTTGGACGTCAACGTCGGACGAAATCGAGCATCTTTTTTAAATCACTTTTAAAAAACAGAAATATAGAAGAGTCCATGTCCATGTTGGTTTGTAGAAAAACAAATTTTGTTACCATTTCAGCCATGATTTTTAAATTTTATAAAGTTGGAAAAGAGAGAGTTTTGGTTAGTTTAAGTTTTGAGTTTTTATGATTTTAGTGAGTTTTAGGAAATAAAATGTTAGGTTAGAGTATGAAACTTCATGAAGTAAATAATGACATACAACGTAATTAAATAAACTTTTAAGGATTGTTTGGGTTTTTTTATTAGTTGCAAATTTGTAAATATTGAAAAATCAAAACATGCGACTTCATTGAGTAATTTTGAATTTCTTTTAGCAATTCATTATTCCTGATTATTATCATTTGTTAAGGAATATTATTATTTAATAAACATATTGTTCATTGACACCATTTTCATTCTAATTATATTAGGGAAAAATATACAATCTTTTCCTGATGGACTAAGCTAAATGAGAGTCATTTTTGTTGGAACAAGACCTCAAACCCAATTTTTATATTATAAACTTGAATTTTCTAAAAACTCCACTACCTTACAAAAACCTTAAATTGAACCTAATTACTCATATTTTACCCGCTCACTATCACTACCAAGTAAGAAACACTAAACCTAACAAAAAACATATTTAAATCTATACAAACATTTTAATACTTTATAACTTTAAAATTATGTAATTAGTACATTTGTGGTATAAATACAATAAAAATGTACATTTCCTAAACAAATCCACGTTCTTCTTAAAACTGCTCTGAATTCTCTTTTCTAGGAATTCGACCCCATTCTATAGCTTCGGCCACAACTAGTTCACATTCTTGCGCTTTGTATTCGTAATCTTTGCATGTTCAGGAGACGGGCTATAAACAATTGAAATTTCATTACATCGACAATAATGGCGATCCTCAATTCATATATCCTTCAATACTGAACCAAATCTAACAAAAATACAGCCAAATCGTAGATATGGAACTAACCTAAATTATAGAACTAATTAGAAATAAGAAAACAACTACTACAAAGAAATTCAATTTTTCATACAGAATATTCAACCTTAAATGTCACTATATATATATATATCTAAATTGAAAGAAAAAAATACATCAACTGTTAAGCAATACGTACTTTAACAACGCCGTGGAGTCGGGTTTTGAAAATCTATTTTTTTTAAAGTTGGTATTTTGAAAGATTTAGAGTTTGAGCAAAGAGTTAAGCTGAATTTTGAAAAAATACAAGTTTTATATCAATGTTGATATAAAAAAACTAGATCTTGATCGGCCGTTTTAGCCTAGCTTTTTACCGATAAGTTAGTGTTTTATTTTTTATGATGCCAAACAATTTTTTCTTAATTTGACTAATTAATTATTTATTTTAATTCTAATAAATAATAGGTGAATTTTTTTTATTTTTTTCAAATGAATTTAGGATTTTTTATATATCACAAGTATTTTAATCATCGAATTATTGAAAATTTCATTTTCAACATGAGGATTTATTCTAACACAATAAAATTTCATTTTCAACATCAGGTTCCATTCTAACAAAAGGGATTATTATTACCGTATGAAAGTTGCATGGAGTATTTAGTGATTATTAGTAGGCAGGTTTGATGTTCACAATATATTAGCAAATTATTTAATTTTTTATTATTAATAAAATTTTATTAATAGTCATGAGATCCGATTTCTGTTTTAAATTGGCATCCTGAACCGTGTCTTCTTCAACCTAGCAGTCAGTCACCAAGCCACTGCTAAAGCATCAGGTACTCCTTTTCCCCCAAATTTCATAATTTATAAATATGAAAACCACATAAAGTATTGCGAATCTAGTAACTTTATTCATAGGGTTTTCGTTTTATTTCAATTTTGCCTTTTGGATCAGCGATTTCATGGATTTGAATCATGGTTTTCTCTTCCGTTCCGGGCTTTTATTGTTAATTAGGTTTTTCTTTTCCATGGATTTGATGTTGCCGCGATAATATTGTCTTGATTAGGGTTCTTAAGTTACAAATTTGGGGGGTTTTGGTCTGTAGCTAGGCGCAGGAATAAGCTTTCAAACGCAAAGTTATATTTTTTTCTTCCTCAACTCTATAAGATTTAGGGCATAACAACAAATAGTAAATACTTCTCTCCAGCTTATCAGATAGATTTCATTTGTGCCTACTAATTTAGAGACTTGTCTTCAACTTCAGCTTACCAAATTTTTTGTATAATTGTTGAATCTTATAGTAGATGCGAAATAGAGCTGATTGATTGATGTCGTGCAAGTTCTTCTTATTGAGATATCTAATATGGACCCGTCGAATGAAAGTAAATTTGTGAATTTTTTTAACCATATAATATATGCGAAATCCTGTTTATTCATTGATTTAGTTAGGGTTCTTCTTTTCGAGAAATTTGATATCGACCCATCAAATGAAAGTAAGTCCTAAAAGTTATATCCATATTGTGTATAGTTTGTTCACTACAATGCTAAGTTACTTCTGGCTCAGCGATGACCGTCCTTAATAGTTCTTTTTTTAGTTGTTCGGTTGTACTTTTAGCTCCAATTTTCTTTTAGCTATGATCTTAGTCGTCGTGTAGGTCTGTTGGAAATGTATTTGTAAGTGCAGAAGTGTCTTCATTGTGTGAGCAGTGATTTGTAGGATAGGTTAAGAAGATGAGGTTTGAGTACTAGACTATGTATTTGTACATATTATAAGTTGATGCACTTAGTTTGGCTTAGATCATGTGAAAATATGATTGATAAACGTGGGAACAATGAGATTCGAGTTACTCTCATTATTTGAGACGCTTTGAACGCTGGTCAGTCCCCTAACTACGAGGCATCCAAGAATTTAGGCCCGACTTTAGAATTCTCAACACTAGTGGTCCCCCCTTTATCGGATGTAACACTAGTAATCCTTGAGTTATAAAAATCACTTTAGAAATTAGTACCCCGAGTTATTAAGATCAAACACTGCTAGTCACCTGAGGACTAATGTTGTTTGACAGCGACTACTGGTGGTGGTGTAATGTTTTAAAGCACCATTCAAAGCCTGGTTTCTTATGTGTATTTTCCCCTAGAGTTGCCTTGCTAACCCAAACAGCCTAGTTGTTCTCAACTTAAAACAATTGTTATCATCGGAGCCAAATTTTAGTCTGTTTTGACCAGTCACTTTTCCAACACAAAGCCGAATAACAAGTTAATAGGTTGTGTCTCAGGTGGTGTACTTAACAAAATTGAGTAGATAACCAAACATGAGTAACAAAACAAATTTTCTTGTTGTTTAGTTTCATCAGCTGTTTTAGCTTTTGGGCTTGTATCGTTTGGTTGGATTGACTTTTTAAACTTACAAAAAGGTAGCTTTTTAAGCATTGTGGCTTCTTACAAGAGTATATAAGCTTAAAGCTAAATGTTTTAGGTTTCTAACCTTTTGAGTCTGACTCTTCTTTTTATTATATTTTTTTGCTCTCTCTGCCTAAAAACTTCTCTGAATTCGTGTCAATGGAATTTTCGTTTGATTTTTTTTTTTATGTTATCTTGGGGCTTTGCTTTAATTTAGTGGTATTAAACTTAAAAGCTGTTTTTTTTTTCGGATGCAGCAAATAATAGTTTGCTTTTCTCTTTAAAAGAAGTTATTTTTTCTTTGTGTTTGTTTATTTTAAATTAACTTTCGTATAAGCCACACACCAAACAACAATTATTTATAGACAATGTAGTCGGAGATATTTCACTTCTTGTAAATTGTAGTTTACGAAGTTTTTTTTTGAATATTTGCATTGTTCGATCCTCTGATTATGTATTGCATGTTTTTCTTCTATAGCAGGAATCATGGCCAACAAACCCGAAACAGACCAACCAGCGAATGAGCAAGTAGTTCTAAACATATACGCAACAATGAGATCTGAACTAAACCAAATCCATTCAAAAATCACAGATTTAGAGATGGAAGTGAGCGAGCACTCGTTGGTGATTAACGCCATCCAGCCTCTCGACCAATCGAGAAAATGCTACCGCATGATCGGAGGTGTCTTGGTTGAACGAACCATCAAAGAAGTTCTTCCTGCCGTCCAACGCAACAAAGAAGGGCTCGAAGAGGTGATTTCGCGGTTTAACGAAACATTGCTAAAGAAGAGTAAGGAAATTGCTGATTTCGAAACAAAATATAAAATCCGAATTAATAAAGGGGAAGCGAAAGATGATAGCAGCCAGAAGGAAGGCAATGCACAAGGAGTCCTTGTAGGACGAGCTAGTTCAAGTAAGTGAAATGTGTTTGTTATGTATCAAATTTTTTAGAAGTTTTGAAGGGTTTTGGTGATATTTTAATCGGTTTTAAAAGATGGATGGATTGTCTTATGGAGCCTGTCAACTGTACTGATAGTGATCAATATTGCTATGTGATTGTGTTTTATCTCTGAGTTAGTAGTTTTCTTGTGTCATTATGGATTATCCTATTGTTGCAGAGTTTTGTTTTAATTGTTGCCAACATTTTTTTCTTGACTAGTGCTGATCTTTTTTTTCTCGATTGAGTTCATGTCTCCTACAAAGTTTTAATGTGTCAAGAAATTGCATGTAAAAGAGACATTGAACTGCAGTAAAAAAATTCGTGAACGATAATGTATTAATATTAATAATTAGATCATCAATATTTAAAGCAAGGGTAACTTATATATTAGATCATCAATATTTAAGATAAGGGTAAGTTACCTACCCATATTTCAAGTTTACCAATAATCGTTTGAAAAATAAAAAAAATTCGCAAATTTAAACAATTTTGCTTGTTTAGCCTTTCTAAATTGGCATTTTTTTAAAGCACATATTTTAAGAAATAAAACATTAATTTTTTTAAAAGCACGTATTTCTATTTTTCATGAAGTATAATTTATAGATTTTTTTTTGCAGCCAAATTATACTTAATTATGTTGTTTGGCACACATTTATTTTCTTACCGACCAAAATCTACATAATTTAGTAGCTATAATACAGTAGATTTATTCCCAACACGTTTTTATTTGTAACTAATTTACACATTTTTTTTAGCTGGAATACCATCTATTTAAGAAAAAAGAATCATTTTACAAAAAATATACATTTTTACCAACTAAAAAAGTTAACTAATTCAGCATATTCCTTTTCAATTTCTTTTCAATTTTGCCAACAACATATTTCTTTTCAATTTTTGCAACAACTTCCGCAACTATAATAAATTTTTTTTAACAACCAAATTATTATTTGTAATTCTGTTATTCGTAATTTTGGATTGGAAACATAATTTCTTTCTTTTAGATTTATTTTGCAACCAAATTATATGTAACTTTGCAACTAAATATTAAAAAATTATATATTCCATGGATATAATTGTTGTTTGAAAAGACAAAACCAATAGTTTTTTTTTATTTTTTAGATACGATTTGAAATATACAATATTTTTAAAAAACACAAAAAATAAAAATAAAATAAATTATGTATATAAATACTAATTTAAGAACAAATGGCTATCCGTAGTTTGGATCAAATGTTGAAGGTTATTGATTTTTATATTGATTTAAATAATTTTTTTTTAAATAAATCACTAATCCTTTCAAATATTTGCTTTTCTACAAAGTCAGTAAATAAAAACATAAAAAAAAAAAATATTATATTCCGATTCTAACCTATAATTATATATCTGATATATTAGGAGCAAACATTTGAAAAAACTATCATTAGATTTGAAAACAAATTGAGACATAATTTGCATAAAAATTATCATACAAATCATATTCTTTCATAATTTGAACACCATTGTGTAATGGTGTAGTGCCAAAATTCAAAAACCACTGTATAAATAAATAATAAAAAAATAACAATATATCACAACAAAATTATATGATTAAAACTATTCAACCAAAGAAATCCTGAACACCTCTACCAGCAAAAACACCATCAGATAACTCAGCTAAAACGGCATTAACAGTGAGTAAAACGACACTAGATCCAGCAATCACTCCCAGCACCACACCGGTAGTCGCCACCACCTTCCCCAACGCCGGCCACTCGATCTCTCTTACTTCTTCCGCCACTCCGCTCCAAAAATCCTTTCCGCCTTCCTCTTTCCTCTTCTCCATCGCCTTCTTTATCTCCGATCCCAATTCGCTCAACTCGACCTCCGACTCACTTCCGCCAGTCGAAGCCGTATCCACAGCCGCAGCCTCCACACTCTCTTTACTTTCCTCGACCGCTCTGGTTATCGGAAACGCGTTCCGTCGGTTAGTCGAGGCGGAGGTAAATATTCCACGGCGAAACAACATTCGACGGTGACCGATGGATGGAGGTTTGCATCGGAGAGTTGTGTCATGGATACCGGTGGAGAGAGACGCGAAGTGGAATGTAAGTGCCTCCGCCATTTTTGTGGTGATTGAAGAATCGGGAATCCTGAATTTGGGGATAGTTTTAGTGCTCGTGTGCTTCATTAATTTGTTTGAGGACCGGGCTATTTGCATTTACAATTTCTGGCCCATTAACCAAATAGTTTAGACTAAACTATATTTATTTATACAAATAAAATAAAACAAATATTTTTGTTGAGAAATTAATGGCCACTCAACTATTCTATTGTCATCTACTACCCTAAGTTTGATCTATTGTCTTTTAATACTTATGTCACTATCTAATTGTCACTTAATACCTAACATTATTTTAATACCCTAAATACCCTCTCATTTCATCAACAACGTAACCAAAATTTCTATTTCTTACTTTTTCTTTTTATTTTACTTTTAAGAGATCCATACCTTTCAAACCGGATCTCGAAAAAAATAAAAAAAAATATCATCGCTTTTGTTTTTCTAAAATGAAAAAAACTATATCCATTGATGATATTTTTTTATTATTTTAAAAAATAGAATTTCACCAGTAACAACTCTCAGGAAATCGAGAGAGTTGCAAACAACTCTTAGCAAATCGAGAGAGTTGCAAACAACTCTCAGGAAATGGAGAGAGTTGTTTGAAATTGAGAGAGTTGCAAACACTCTCAAGAAATCCTGAGAGTTGCAAACACTCTCAAGAATCCTGAGAGTTGCAAACAACTCTTAGGTTAGTTTTTCAAACAACCCTCAGGTTGTTTTTCAAATAACTCTCATGTTAGTTTTTAAAACAACTCTCAGGTTCATTTTTCAAACAACTCTCACGTTCATTTTTCAAACAACTCTCAGGTTAGTACTGGTGAAGGTACCAGCGGGTATATATGGTCGGGGGTATTTTTGTCCAAATTTCAATTCGAGGTACCAAGTGACACTATCCAAAAAACGGGTACTAGTGGGTACTTAAATAGTTGAGAAGGTATTCACAGGTACTTTTTTCATATTTTCCCTCTTCCTAATATACAATAAAAATTTGAAAATAAAAAGAATTTAAATGTGAAATTTTATTGAATTAGATAAAATTGAAAAAATATTTTATATTTTTTAAAATATTAAATAAAAGGTTAAGTACGGTTTAAGACCCAAAACCGTAACTATTATCCATTTAAGACCCACATTTTCATGTTTCTCCAAGAAATTCATGTTTATATGAGAAAGATCCATTTTAGTTAAAAATTTACCATTTAAGAGCCACTATTTCCCTAAATGGGTCAAGCTATATATACTCAATTGCGGTTTAAGTATACCCAAATGTGGTATAAGTATACCCAATGTTTTCCAAAAATACCCTTATGGGGTCTGTACCGCTCGGTACAGACAGCTGTGCACCTATGGTGCACAGCCGTAAAAAAAACTTGGAGTTTTTTAAAAAGAAAGTTAATTTTTTTAAATGAAATATATGTTATGAGTATCTAGGTTTATGTTCAATTTGTATTTTTTTTTAAGTTTACGGATTATATCGTATGTTATTAACTTTGTTTATATTTTCTTATTATTTCAGGTCTGATGTTGTCGAGTCGCGACCCCTTCCTCGATCAAGGGCGGTTCCCCCGGGATCGCGGGTGACACACTCGGGCAAGAATTTAAAGACGGTACGGGCCGTTGAGGATGAAAGGGTCCGCGATGCTAAGTGCGGACGAGATTCATCGGAGGACCCTAAGACTAGACGTCTGAGGGAGGAGGAGGAGAGGGTCAGATCAGATCGGTCTTTGCGCCGAATAAACCACAGTAAAAGGAAGGAGAAAGATGTTGAGGAAACAGTCGACGACAGTAGAGGTGGAGGATCCTCACGCCGAGAGACATCACACGTACACCGATCACCACCTCCCGCTACCAGTTCACCACCCCCTGCGCATACTATTCCATATCCACCACCTGTTAGTGAGATAGTGGATGCTACCAGGGACCCTGAGCAGGATACGATTGATGAGGAGTATATTGATGCCATACACACTGAGGAGTAGTGGAACACGTTTGCATTTCTGAAATGCAACAAGATATCTTTATTTTCTGACTACAAGGAACATGAGGCATACCACGTCTTCATCGGGCAGGTAAGTATCAAATTATTAAATGTTATCCTATGTTTTACTTTGATTTATATTTGACTTAGTTTTTTATTTACAGGCCCGTACTTTGCTAGGCATATAGGAACATTATAATGTGCTTCGTATGTGGGACCTCAGTGCTTAGGCAGAGGTGCAGCGGCACTTGGCGCGGACTCCTTTCGGTCCTCTCATAGTTCACTTGCCTCAGTACTTCACGCATTCAGTACTTGGTGAGGTTTTTGTTGAGCGTTGGCATCAAGAGACCAACACGTTTCATTTCTCGTTCGGGGAGATGACCATTACTTTAGATGATGTCAGCTGCATTACAGGTCTCCCTGTAGTTGCAAACAACTCTCGCCTGATGAGGCATACTGCTGCTATGCTAGTATCTTGGGGTTGATTGTGGATGAGGTCCGTGCTGAGATACAGTCCACTAGAGGCGTTAGCTTCAAGATAAAGTGGCTGCGGGAGATGTTCACCAGGGGTCGCTACATTGAGCAAACTGATGTAGATACTATCCGCCAGGTATCACGAGCATACCTGATGTTCTTATTTTGTTGCACTATTTCTGCGGATACTAGTCAGAAAAGCGTCAAGGCTGACTATTTATACGGGTTAGGGAATGTGGACTCCAGTTTATGGGACATATTGTGGGGTACAAGTGCATTGGCAATTTTGTTCTGTGGTTTGGGTGATGCTTCGAAAGCATCAAAGCATAACCTTTACGGATTTGTTGTCATGCTAGACTGCTGGATTTATGACCATTTCTCCGCGTTTAGAGCGTCTGAGAACGCGAACCTTGTAGCGAGGCAGCCGAGGATTGTCAAGTGGCTACCGAAGCAAATTGTTGGGAAAAACATCCGTCCTAAATCGGTTGTGCGTACTCTCCTCGGATCAGAAGGAGAAAGATGTAAATGTTTATATTTATTAGTAGGTAACATATTCACACTAAGTTATATTTTATTATGTATTCCCAGTTTTACTATATTTCGAATAGGTCATTTTCGAGCCATACGAGGAGATCAAAGTCCAGTTTCCCGTGTAGGAGATCTGCACCATTGCTTATCCTTTGCGGATGATGAGCACAGTTGGGGGTTACAGGCCAGATCGCATTATGCGCCAGTTTGGACGGGTTCATGATGAACCCGAACTCCCACTTGTACTCAGACCGGGTTACAAGAAGGGAGATTTAGCTAGGTACAGATGGTGTGAGAGTGCGTGGTTGGATTGGCGTCAACATTTAGGATCGTGTGACTATTACCGTCGACATTTATAGACAGTCGGCGAAGAACACGTACTGGAGGTACTTAGTTGAGTATGGTTGGCATATTTTAAGTCCACCCCCGCGCACCACAGACGATTGATTATTGGATGTTGTTCGGTCGATTGTTACATTGCCTTTACGTCGAGGGGAAGAGGGTGCGCTTTAGTGGAGAGATCAAGTGTTGCAGCTCTTCGCTCCTTGGTTATTTTTCCTCATTGTTGGACTTGTTTTAGCTATGCTATAATCTATCTTATTATTCACGTTTATGTTTTTTATCAATTTGGACGATTTGTTGTACGATGGTACTATGATTGATAGTCTTTTCTTTCTTTATGAATGTTAGTATTTTCTTTTAATCTCCATATTTAGTAACTCCATTAAACTATAAATTCACCAAAATTATTGATGCTTGAGCAATGAACATCCAATTCAAATAACCAATTTTAAGTACCCATTCAACAATCAATTCTACACTTAATATTACTCGTTCAATCCGCTTGTAAATTTAACTCGTTCATTTGTAAACAGGAAACATTAAAACCGGGACACAAGCTTCTTAAAAAAAACAATATCAAATGTTTGAACGACTTACTAAAAACCCAAAACAAAACAAATGACTAAAAAAAATAATTACATGTCCCAGTGCACCATTGGTACGGAGTCATGAGAACCTATGGTGCATACTACTCTGTACCCATGGTACAGCTGGGTGTGCACCATAGGTACAATGCAAGGCGTACCTATGGTGCATTGTACCATCGGTAAATGGGGCTTGTACCGATGGTAGAAGCCCTCTGTACTGATGGTACAATGCACCGACCGACACTCCATGTACCGGCCGGTGCTTGGCACCATTGGTACGCAGTCAGACGCACCAATGGTGCCTCACCTTGTGCATCGATGGTGCACCATCTATCCACCATCGTTGCGCAGGGTATTGTACCTATGGTGCCATGGACTAGGCACCATTGGTACACCCACCTGCGCACCATATGTACACAGTAGGTTGTACCTATGGTGTACAGTTTTTTTCATCAACTTATTCCCGCCTTATAATTCCCGCTAAATTTTTTTCCCTCCTATAATTCCCGCCAAACTAATATTCTACTTTTCTATATAAGAAGGTCTAAGTTGGATACACCAAACACACAAAATTCTTCTTGAAATCTTACTTATTTTTTCTTTATGGAGTGGAGTGTGTTTGACGACGCTCATCTACTCAAGGCTGCAAAACACGTGAAGTTTACTAGGACAAAAGATGATACCGATGATTTTTTCGATGATGTTTTGTGTATGATGTATTTCATGTATGGTGGGATGTCTACGTCTACAAAAATGCATCAATCTCGTAGTCGTGAGGACGTAGCCACTAGGTATAGGTGTATAACTAGTCGACTAATATTTTTGGTGTTCAACGAGCCACCCGAAGTTAGGAATGAGACATTTGACTCATTTGGTTTGATGATCACGGAATATTTGTCTTTAGAAATGATAGAATATGTTCATTCTCAAATCTCCACGAAGGAGGAAACACTATGTATCCTAAACGACAATGGAGGATACGATTTTGACTAAAGATCTGTTTAATCTCAAGTTATGTACCCCTGTTTTTTCAAGTTATGTACTCCTGTTTTGTCAAGTTATTGTTGCTTATTTTTAATGTTTAATTTTAAGTTATCTACCCCTGTTTTGTCAGGTTATTGTTTTTCTTATTTTAATGTTTAATTTTAAGTTATGAAATGATGAGTTGCTTATTGGTATAAGTTGGAGAATTTTCTGATTTATTGTCAATATTAAAATAAGGTATTAAAACACAAACCACTAACAAATGAAGTACAAAACGTTATGAAAAAGTAAATAAAGTGCTAAACAACATACAACCAACCAAATAACATAAATCGACTAAACAAATTCATCAAGATCAGT
This sequence comes from Limnanthes douglasii subsp. nivea, assembly GCA_036936605.1. Classification (NCBI taxonomy): domain Eukaryota; kingdom Viridiplantae; phylum Streptophyta; class Magnoliopsida; order Brassicales; family Limnanthaceae; genus Limnanthes; species Limnanthes douglasii. The sequence goes on along the minus strand of JAUPFV010000001.1, from coordinate 26,961,306 downwards.
TACTTTTGGGAATGAACAAACTGGCTTTCTCCCTTCGAGCTCCACGTATGTTTTGCAGCGACCAACTATTTGTAGCTCCCAAGTTTTAGCCTCTTCACTCTTCAAAGCATACCATGTAGGATGTATACGTGCGCAAGGACATAAAGACTTGATTGCTAGCTGTTAAATCAAACTAAAATTAGAACTAAATCTTGATTAATACAATCGTACTTAATATAAAAAATATCAATCAAATGACTTACATTGGCGAAGTGATTATTATCAACGAATCCAAACCTAATTTCACATCTTTTGGACATAATGGGTGGTTCACCCCGCAGAGGTAGAAACATTTTGGACATTAAGTTTGAATGAGCACTCTTGACGCGGTTAGTCGTGCAATATCCCAAATGCAAGTTATTGTTCGTCTTCCAAACAACGAATATGTCCGTGTATTTATCAAGCCACGATTTTTCAGTGTATTCAATTGCAAGAGGATAATATTTATACTCCAATAGCATGTCTCGTCGGGCGTGATCGAATTCAATCTCTGATGCTGCATACACAATCTTCTTCCAAGCATAAACAAACTTCATATGATCACTTTTTCCAGGGAAATTTTTCCTTATTTGCCCCTGAACGTTTTGGTTTATGTGTCAGCGGTATAACATATGTGTTGTCTCTGGGAATACCACTTCTATGACGTTCATCAACGCTAAATCTCTGTCGGTCAGAATGACACGCTGTTCTTCAATCCCGTGAACGACAATCAACGACTTCAAACACTCTAACACCCATTTGAAGTTGTTTAACTTCTCACCGAACATGAAAGCGAAAGCCGCACAGTACGTCAAACCGGTACACGTCACACCCACTATCTCAAACAATGGCATACCATATCTTATGAGTTTATACGTACTATCCATGATCAACATTGTTGGAAATGTCCGCAAAAGATCAAAACTAACTGGATGAGAAAAAAATCTGTAATGACTTGTTCTTCACCAGATTTATGCCATTCATAATAATTATGTGACTTAAGCTCTCCCAACAAGAACTGGAGCTGTGACCTACCCGACTTCTTCAAAACCCTGTTTTTTTGTCGTGCATTGTAGATAGTGCGGATACAAGAAACATTATCTTCATTAAGATTCTTAACACCATTCAATATATCTCTAAGGTTAGTACTAATATAGGTCGCTCGTTCAACATTTTCCATCTTTTCATCATTCAAACGACCTGCTAAATAATGACCGTCTAACTGTTTTGAACTCTCGTGGGTATGAATCCCACATTTCACTTCTAACTTCCATTGATCCGGTTCCACCATTAACCCGAGAAGCTCAAATGGGCAGCCAATCCTTTTGGTTCCCGTAGACTTCCATTTACGGTCTTCCTCAACTACTCTTTGAGTATACTTTCCCGACCTCTCACACTGGAAAAACATCCTAGGATTTTTTCTACTATGTACTTTATCGCGCCGACTTAGGTTGATAACCAAACCATGGGGTTTTCCTGTCTTCGTTACCCACTTAATCAACCCTTCTTGTGTATAGAACTTGGTGGTGAAGAACAAATGATGGTAGTCAGTAGCGAAATCTTCGTCAAACCCATGGGCGACATCCGTCCCCTGTTATACAACAACAAAACACAACTATCAATCAGGTATCATAAAAAAGGGGCAAAAAACATTTTTTAAAAAAAATTAGCACACACCACCTGTTCGGGGCCCTAGAACCGGTGGTACACAAACCAATGTACCACCGGTTCCAGGGCACAAAACCAGTAGTGCTGGGGCCTCAGTACTGAGCGAACTGAGGCCCCAGCCCCACCGGTTGTGTGGCTTTGGAACCGATGGTGCGTAGGTCATGCACGACCGGTCCAAGGCCCGTAATCGATGGTGCGTGGCGAAAACGGCCGTAACCTTTCCTTTTCCGGCGACGTCGAATTCTTATCCGGTGACTCGAGCTCCTTCTCTGGTGACATTTCATCATCTCCTTTCTCCGGCGACATAAACTTCTCCATGGTAATACCTAGTCAGGGGTGAGTCATGATTGATTTTGTGTTTTTCTTTAAAATGAGGTTGAATGTTCTTGATAGTAGTTTGAATTTTGAAGTTGATTTTTAAGATTTTCTGAAAACAAGACAAATTTGGTGATAGATTTACTAAGGAATGGTGTTTATTTGGGTATAGATAGCGAAATAGGTTATTGTGTCAATTGGGTATATTTAAGATACACTTAATAGTTTTTTTACTTAATGGCAATTAGGTAATTAATTGGAACAACGAAGGTAATTTGGTTAGAAAAAAGTCAAAGTAAAGTCAATGGACGTTTTTGGGTATACTTAAACCATTTGGGTATATATAGCCATACACTTCCCTAAATACCTTTGCTCAATTATATAAAAGGTTTTTAGATCCATACTTCATATTTTTCTCATATTTTTTTTTTCTCTCTCTCTCTACATGAATAGAACAATACCAAACTGTTAGGTTATTCTTCATTTTTTACTCAATTTTCTTGTTTTTCTTTTGTTTTCGTACATTTTTTTGTTGTCTTTATAGTTGATTTCGAAGTTTGATTTTGGATATCTGTTTAGATAAGTCGATTTGTGTGTGGTAAGTCGACTTTTGATTTCAGAATACAAAGGGTACTCGAGATCTGTTTTTGTTTCTGGTTTTTGGTATTTACATGGTTTTTACGTTTGGTTTTTGGTATTTACATGGTTTTTACGTTGCTAATGTAGTTTATTTTTTGTATTTCATTTAGTTTTTTGTCGATTTTAGTCTAGTTTTGAGTTTCTGAAATTTAAGTGTCGAGTACACGGTTCGGGGTTAACACGAAGGAGATGCAAAATGTTTGTGTCTATACATATGGATAGTTGAGAAACGTGTAATTCTTCTGGAATGGTAGATGCAAATCTCGGTTTTGATAGATGTGAAACGTTATTTGTTATTTTAAAAAGTGATGTTATTTTTAGATTTTTTTCCGAGTTACGGTTTAAAAGATACAGACTTTAAAAAAATTAAATTTATAGGATAAACGAAGAAGATGCGAAACCTTCATTATTTTGATAAATGTGAAACCTTCTTTGTTTTGCTAGATGCGAAGCCTTCTGTATTTTGCTAGATGAAAAACCTTTTTTGTTTTACTAGATGCGAAACCTTGATTATTTTGCTAGATGCGGAACCTTGATTATTTTGCTAGATGCGAAAACTTAATATTGACAAATATTTTTATATTTTTTACATTGATGAGGTCAGACCTTCTTATTTTCCTTATTTCTATCTAGCAGGTCATGCCTTCATCAAATATCTTCAATCTTGACGGAACCTTTTGTATTATTTAAATGGACGAGGTGTTTACGTTTTTTTCAATCTAAATTAGTGAGGATATGCTACGTGCATGAAGTACAGTAGATAGTGTAGACTCCTTAATTTTAAATTCAAGTATTTTCCTACTTTCTTTTGTGCACTAATGTATGTCATTCAAACAAAGGTCAGAAAAATCGCAATTATTATAAACATCAAACGACGACCCAATCTAAGTATAATGTACAACTTTAGAAAACGCTTACGATTTAATAATGTACACCTCTTTATATGTATATCTGAAAAGAAACTCACGAAAAAATTATATTAGTGGTAATATTAAATATGCATTTAATTTTTACAGAGATTGCAGTAAAACAATGATTTATTTACTTACACTGGTGTGCGCACACCACTTGTATCACTAGCATGATGCACAAATGTTCCTAACATCATATATGTCGCAACAACAATATAATTGATCAAATGAGAAACATATAGTTTTCAGCTCTAACGACACAATAAAATTTTATGAAGTACAATGTGTTGATATGAGGATGTATATGCACTAACACATTTGTCTGTGTAAATGAAGTTATTTGTACACACAAATCGTGTATAAACCATGTGTATTACTAGTACTATGTGGTGTGGATAATTATCACCTGAGGGTAGGCTTAGTAATTTGGTTGGTGTTTTATAGTAGTGTGTGGGTGTTATGTGTTTAGAGTAGAGAGTAGAGAGATAATTAAGCAGCCTGGTAGCAGTTAATTCTCATTACCCATACTTAATGCAGTTGGTTGGGTATTTATACCCTGATGTTTGGGCCCTTATGGGCTTTCGGGTCATATTTAATGGACCCGGGTCATGTTCAAAGACCCATGAGCTCTAAGTAGGAGAGCAAGTAGCTTAGTCAAAAAGTGTTTAGGTTTTTTAGTACTTTTGTCATAGTTCGAACAGTCCTATGGTCAGAGTGTTCGAAGTGATCTGTTCGGTTCGTGTGGCCTGTCCGGTCCGGAGGCCTTGGACCAATCTGTCCTTGTCCGGGGAGCATGCAGAATTCGGACTCATCAGGAGCCCCTTTTTTAGGTGTTTGTGCAAATATTCTTGTCAAAGACCTGAAAAACAGTCCGACTTCAGGGGTAGTTTTGATCCGGACAGGTCTGTCAATCTTGGGCTATGGGTTTATCCAGACATATAAAGCTTCACGAATTCAAAACGGTTTTTGCCAGAGTTCGTGGGACATGTGTCACTTTCTGATTGGTTGCTTCAGCCATTTTTTCACCTTGAATTTCGAACCCACCTTCTTTGAAAAACAACCTCTTCAATTAAAGGTGGTGACATCAGCGCCGTCTTTTAATCATTGCCAAACTTTTCGAATTCTCCTAGGAATCAACTTCCTTTTTCAGATTTTACTATATATACAAACTCATTTTCTACTGTTTTACCATCTCCTTCAAATTTACTTATGCAAAAATCTCTCAAATCTTTCTCTCTCTAAATTTACTTATGCAAAAATCTGCTGCAGTGGCCAGTCTGTGTAGAAACCACCACATCCCCTTCTACCACTTTAACATGGGGGATGACTTCAAGGCGGTGGATAATTTGCTGGAGGCAGAGAGGAATTGGAGGACCCAGTTCCTATTTGTCAGTGGTGCCTCGGAGAATGGCAAGAAGATAAAATCCGGAGAGAACCCAAGCCTCCTCAGAAGCAGATGGAGGAGTGACCGTAAGCATCTTGCCTTTATATTTTTGTCTCTCTTTTCTTTTCTTTTTGGACTTAGTTTATACTAATTTGTCTTACTTTTGTCTTAGCAGAACTGCCCAAGGAGTTTAGTGACCATTTGAAAGCCGGACAGGTCACTTGTGGCAAGATTAATGCCTGGGCTGCTGAGAACTGGGGGAACCGATTCCACGATGCTTTCACCAGTGGAAATTTGGCAAGGTCTCACCTGTGGAACACCACAGGTCGGAGAGACTTGACCTGGGAGGAGCTCACCACCCAGCCTTCTCCGGACGTTGTGCTTAAGAGGACCCATGAACCAGATGGGACAATCTTCCTGCCAGGCCGGGCCAAAGCCCCGAGCAAGATGAAAGGAAAGAAGAAGAAGGGAAAAAGGGTGGTGGGTGAGGCCAACCCTGCTGATGCTGAGAATGATGCTCCAACAGACCCGGAGGGGCCAGTTCAGAGCCAAATTGATGCTGCTCTCTTGCAGGTGGTGGAGCAAGAGTCTGAAAGGCAGGAAGCGGACCTCCCAAAACCTCCAAGGGCTTCCAAGAGGAATCGTAAACAGGGAAGCGAAGGCGCAGACCGGGAGGCTAAGAAGAAAAAGACATCTAAGGGAGATGAGCTTTCTCTCCGGGCTCCGGAGCCTTCGCTTCAAGCTGATCCTGCAGACCCAACGCATGCTGAGGAGATTCCTGGTGACTTCCACACCGATGAGGTCGAGGGGGGAGATATCAACATAAATGGAGTAGACATCACCGGTCTTGGTGAGCTTGGTGAATACTTCATCAATCTCCCCAGAGATGACTTTGCCGGGCCTTACCTTCCTCCAAGCACCTCCAACACGGTCAATTTTAATGGTAAGACTTTTATTGTCTCTAGTGAAAGGGATGCTATAGCCCACTCCTTGTTAAGCAACGTGCACCCTGTAATTATGTTGGAGAGGCAAGTTCGGAGTCAGGCAGACATCATTAAAGACCTTAAGTCTGACAAGGAGAAGCTGTCCGAAGACTTTCGCACTGCCACCTCCAATGCTGCCATGTTGAAAGAAGAAAACGAGGAGTTGAAGAGAAGCCAAAAGACAAGCACCACAAAAGTCGCCACTTTAGAGGAAACCATTAAAGACCTCCAGGAGAAACTGTCCGGTCTGGAGAAAGACCTTGCTACCTCAAAATCAGAAACCAAGGCAAAAGACAAAGTCACCTAGGGGACTTATGGCTTCATGTTGAGCCTGAAGACCTCCCCTACCACACGATGGCCGAAGGCGATAGGTATGGCTACTCTAGTGACTCCTCAGATAATGAAGAACACTCCGGGGAGGAAATTGTCGAAGAGAAAGACGATCCTAAGGGAAAGAAGGTAGATGAAGGTGAGCCATCTTCAAAGGCTCAACCTTAACTTATGATTTACTTTGTTTACTTTTTAATCAAACTAAAAGTCCTTGGAAGGCCAAGGCATTCTTTTTGTAATTGTGTCCGGCATCTGACCGTATAGGTTTTTTGTTCTTACTTCGACTTATTCAAAAGTCCTTGGAAGGCCAAGGCACTTTAAGTTATTTCAATGAATGTTTCTGTTTTGCACAAATCTCATCTTCTTTCATTGTTTGTTCCAATTTCGATGGCTAGAGTTTAAATAGTCTTTAATTATTTCATAGTGAGAGTGTTTAAGTTCTCCGGCTAGAGTTTAAATAGCCTTCAGTTATTTCAATCCGGATAGTGTGACAAAGAACAAAATTTAAAACACTTAGAAATTTTTAAGAAGGCATCAAATTTCATTTAAAAGCCCGGACACCTCATTAAAACCTCCCCGTGCCACCAGGGAGGAAAGAGTATGCCCCCAAATATTTACATGGATGTTTAAACAAGTAAATATTTACACAAACGTTATTCCAAGTACATCCGGAGATGCTCGATATTCCAAGGATGAGTCAAAACCCTTCCATCTTTGTCTTCCAACCAATATGTTCCCGGTCTAATTCTTTCAACAACTATGTAGGGACCTTCCTAAGTTGGGGCCAGCTTTCCAAACAGGTTTTCTTTAGTGTGTAAGAAGATCTTCCTCAATAACTTGTCCCCTGGTTGGAAATCTCTTCTTTTAACTTTGGAAGCAAACCTGCTTCTCATCAAGCCCCGATAGTGTGCAACTCTAAGGTGAGCTTTAACTCGTCTTTCTTCTATCAAATCAAGTTGACCTCTGATTGCCACCTCGTTAGCGTGTTCGGAGAAGTTGTGAACACAAAAGAAGGGGAGAGTTTCTTCTTTGGGAGCTATTGCATCCATCCCATAGACCAAAGCAAAGGGTGATTCTTGTGTTGCAGCCCCAGGTGTTGTCCGGTAGGCCCACAAGACCTCTTGTAGATAACTAGGCCACTTCCCAGCAGCCTCTTCCAAATTCTTCTTTAAACCGGACATTATAGTCCTATTAGCCACTTCAACCTGCCCATTTGCTTGTGGGTGGAAAGGTAAAGAAAAACAATGTTGTATACCCCTTGAGGCACAGAAGCCCTCCATTTCCCTATTGTCGAACTGTGGCCCATTGTCTGTTGTTATCTTTTGTGGGACACCAAATCTGCAACAGATGTTGGATAAAATGAACTTTATAACAGCTTTTGATGTTGTCCCTGCTAGAGGGGCTGCTTCAATCCACTTCGAGAAGTAGTCTATGGCCATAATTATAGTTTTACGCCCTCCGGACGCCACATGGAGAGGCCCTACTAAATCCAACCCCCATCGAGCAAAAGGAATAGGCTCAGAAATTGATTCCAAAGGAATAGCTGGAACATGAATCTCATTGCTGTACCTCTGGCATGGGTCACACCTTCTTACCAATTCCTTAGCATCTTTCATGATTGATGGCCAATAGTAATCAGAGAGTAAAACTCTTCTTGTTAAGGCTCTAAATCCACAATGGGCTGATCCCTCACCATCATGTAATTCAGAGAGGACTACTTGAGACTCTTCATCCCCCAAACAGCGCAGGAGAGGTTTACTATAAGATTTCTTGTACAACACGTCTCTCAATATGATAAAACCACGAGCCTTGTGTTTCAAAGTTCTGGCTAGTGACTTATTCAGAGGCACAACACCATCGGAGAGATATTGCAGGAGAGGAAACCTCCAGTCTTGAGGTCGTTTCTCTTGCACTTCAAAAGTTTCCTCTTCTTTACCCTTACTAAGTTGAATGGAGGGGTTTTCTAGCACATGGATCCATGGATACGACTCCGAATATGGTATGGTTGCTAATGAGTCTGCTAGCTCCTTTTATGCCCGGGGAATGTGCTAAAAAACAACACTTTTAAACTTGAGTGCTTCATTCTTAAGGAGGAGTAAGTATTTCACAAGCTGCTCCTTCTTAGCCTCAGATTGGCCTTGGGCATGGTGGATAAGAAGTTGGGAGTCACTTAGTAGCTTGACCCTCTTAGCCCCACAAATGTAGGCTAACTTTAAACCAGCTATAGCTGCTTCGTATTCGGACTCATTATTAGTAGCCCTGAAAGCAAAACAAATAGCCTTGTACATTTTGTCTCCATATGGGGAAGTCAAACACAACCCTGCACCACACCCCATAGGGCTAGACCCACCATCTGTTCGGACGACCCACACCATTTTATCTTTTATATCAATAGTTTGCTCCGAATCCCTGTCGGAGTGGAATTCAACCAAAAAGTCTGCCACAGCTTGGGCCTTGACTGCTGTTCGGGGAGAAAAATCTATGTCGAAGTCCCCCAACTCTACTGACCACTTAGTCATCCTGCTTGAAATGTCTGCCTTTTGGAGGATATTCTTCAGGGGAAAAGAAGTCCGGACGATGATGGGATGAGCCTGGAAATAAGGCCCCATCTTCTTGGCAGTTATCACCAGGGCCAATGCTAACTTTTCGAGTTTCAAGTAACGCCTTTCTGCATCTATCAAACTTTTGCTGATGTTGTATACTGGATGGGGATGACCATCGACCTCTCTTACCAACACAGCACAGATGGCATAACTTGAAACTGCCAAATATACGAAGAGGGTCTCCCCATCAACTGGTTTAAACAAAGTTTTGGGAGAGGACATGTGCTTCTTGATCTCATTGAAAGCCTCATCACATTGTGGGGTCCAATCGAATCCCCTTGCACCCTTCAAAGTTTGAAAGAAAGGTGCACACCTGTCCGAAGACCTTGAGATAAATCTGTTTAAGGAAGCTAATCTCCCCGTTAACCGCTGTACTTCTTTAATGTTTCGAGGAGGTTCCATCTGAAATAGGGGCATTAAGCTGGTCCGGGTCAGGTTGTATTCCATGCTCACTTATAATATAGCCCAGAAACTTCCCGGACTGCACTCCGAACACACACTTCTCTGGGTTTAATTTTAAATTTACTTTTACCAAGTTGGCAAAAGTTTCGTGGAGATCGGATAAGTGCAACTGCTCATCCACACTCTTCACCATCATGTCATCAATGTATACTTCCATATTTCTTCCAATTTGATCAGCAAATGCGTTGTTGACTAATCTCTGATAAGTAGCCCCAGCATTTTTCAAACCAAATTGCATTACTTTGTAGCAATGAAGACCTCTATCAGTGACAAATGTGGTATGCTCTTGATCTTTTGGATCTACTTGAATCTGATTGTATCCGGAGAAGGCATCCATAAAGGAAAGCAGCTTGTTCCCAGAGGTGAAGTCTACTAACTGATCAATCCGGGGAACTGGATATAAATCTTTTGGGCAAGCTCTATTGAGATCTGTAAAGTCGATGCACATGCGCCACTTGCCATTTTTATTTTTTACCAGAACCGGATTGGCAGTCCACAAAGGATATTGAGATTCCTTGATGTGCCCCATCTTTGTGAGCCTGTCAACTTCTTGCACAATGACATTAGCCTTCTCTTTAGAAAAAGCTCTTCTTTTTTGAACCACTGGTGCTACGTCTCTCCGGACAGATAGGTGATGTGATATCACTTCTGATGGAACCCCAGTAATATCAGCATTGCACCACGCAAAAACGTACTGATGGTTCTTCAAAAATTTTAACATTTCATCTTTCAAAATGGGTGACATCTTAGACCCTATCTTAACATTTTTTCCTTCTTCCAGACAGTGTGTTTCTACCTCTTCGATCGGTATCAATACTCCAGGGGTCTCTCTGGGGTCATCAATTTCACCCTCACCCCCAGAAAGGCCCTCAAACTGCTATTGTTCATTAATACAGACTGCCCCCAGCGTTCGAGGAGCCAGGGCAGTGGCATAACATTCTCTTGCAATCTTTTGGCTGCTCCGGACGACTCCAACCTGTCCCTGAACAGCATATTTCAAGCACTGGTGGACTGTTGAAGCCACTGCATGCATCCTAGAGAGCCAAGACCTCCCTAGAATGGTATTATAGCAAGTGGGACAATCCACCACAATAAATAGTATTCTAACCATTTTCTTGAAAGGGCCCTTTCCCAATAGAACTTCTTCTTCGAAATCTCCGATCACATCTGCTGAGCTGCCTGTAAAGCCCACAATTGATCTGTCCGAACTCTGAATTACAGCTGGATTCTTCATTCTCTTGTATGTGGTTAAGAAAAGGATATTGGCGGAGATTCCAGTATCCACCAAGATTCGTCTTATATCATTGCCCCCTATAGATGCTCCTATGACAACAACATCCTCACGAGGGCCAGCAATGTCTCTTAGATCATCTTCATCAAAAACTATGAAGGGGAATGAGTTTTGTGACTGATAGGAAGTCATGCCTCCTTCTAGCTGAGAGGCTAAAGTATGAACATGCCTCTTCCTCGAAGAAGCAGTAGGAACTGTCATAGTGTCCCCTCCGAAAATTGTAAGTGACTCGAAAAACTTAATGAGCCCGGGGACCGACCTAGAACATTACTCAATTGTACCCACTCTGTTTTGAGTTGGATCAGGATCCAAGTACTCAGATTCCACGTCAAACCTTTCAACTATAACCATGGCTCCCTCTGGAGCAGCATTACTTGGACCAACCCGGTGAGTGTTATCAGGCCTGTTACCCCCTCTTCTTTTCACGTAAGCCCCCAGCTTTCCCCTTTCAATCAAATTCTGAACTTCTTGTTTCAATGCTATGCAGTCATCAGTGGTATGACCAATGTCGTTGTGATACTGGCAAAAAGAGTTATTACGATGCTCTCTGGGAGACTGCATTGTAGCCGGTCTCCGGTAATGCACCTCTTCCTTTGTTTTTTCAAGAATAGTGGCCACACTTTCTTTCAGCTCTGAGAACCACTCTGGTTGCACCCATGACCCTCTCTTGTTTCTGGATTGCTGACTTTGAGCAGGAGCAGCTGGCTGAGACTGAGCTTTTGCCCTGCCATGCCCCTGTCCGGTCTCTCTTGTTTTTTTTTTCCGGACTGATTCTGATTGGGATTTGGTGCCACTGGGGTAGACCTCACCTGCATGTGCACCCTGGTTTTCTTTATTTCATCGAAGTTTATTTGTTTTCCAACCTGATTCAGCAACCCTCCCCATGTCATGGCCTTCTTTCTGGTCACTGAATCAGCTAGATTGCCTGGGTTCAGACCCTGCCTTAGGGATGCTATTGCCACCTGTTCGAAGCAATCAGCCAACCCATTCTTAATATTTACAAAATGGCTTATATATTCTTTTAAGGACTCATTTGGCTCCTGGGCACAATGGATTATTGTGTCTCCATTTACCTTTAGCTCTTTACTCCCTACAAACTGCCTTCGAAAGGCTACCCAAAAGGTATCGAAGTCTGTAATACAACCCTGAGGTAGGCTGTTGTACCACTTTAGAGCACTCCCCGTAAATGATTGGGAGAATGCCCTACAAAGTAGTTTATCGTTGTCGTCAAAGTTCATCATGAAGTTTTTAAATTGCTCCAGATGGTTCATCATGAGGGTAGGCTTAGTAATTTGGTTGGTGTTTTATAGTAGTGTGTGGGTGTTATGTGTTTAGAGTAGAGAGTAGAGAGATAATTAAGCAGCCTTGTAGCAGTTAATTCTCATTACCCATACTTAATGCAGGTGGTTGGGTATTTATACCCTGATGTTTGGGCCCTTATGGGCTTTCGGGTCATATTTAATGGACCCGGGTCATGTTCAAAGACCCATGAGCTCTAAGTAGGAGAGTAAGTAGCTTAGTCAAGAAGTGTTTAGGTTTTTTAGTACTTTTGTCATAGTTCGAACAGTCCTATGGTCAGAGTGTTCGAAGTGATATGTTCGGTTCGTGTGGCATGTCCGGTCCGTAGTCCTTGGACCGATCTGTCCTTATCCGGGGAGCATGCAGAATTCGGACTCATCACTATGGACAAAAAATTCTAACACCACATCTTATGTTGTACCATAAATAATTGCGACACTCATTCGTACTATTATCAATAAACATATACATGCGCCAAAAACCTACACAAACACTAGCTTACATACATCAACACAGATTTACAATCAAATATCAGAAAATAATTACCAAAACCCGATCTTTGCCACGATAAAGAACTAGACAATGATGCAGAAAATAATCGACAAAATTTGTTTTATCTTAATTGACCCTCGAATCTGTATAAAAAAGTTAACAAAAAAAACACGATTACTTGTTGACAAACAAACTTAATCGAAAGTTTAAGTCTTGAGTTTTTCTTCATCATATAATAACCAAAATTTAAAGTATAATAATAAAAAAAACTTAAATTAGAAATCAAATAATATAATCATTTCTCGTATCTAAAAGATTAATTAGATTCATGCAAAAGCACAAAATTACAATTGCTTGATTACACACTGAATTATCTGAATCTTGAAATCAATTGAATGATGATTTGTTACCACTAATTTTTTATTTAGATTCTTCTGATTTTAGCAGAAACCGTGAAAATCGTAAAATAATCTTATTTTTTTTACTTAGATTCTTCTAATTTTAGAAGAAATGACGATAAAACTTAATCAATCCATAACTTAATTCAAATATATTGTTCAAATAAAACACTTGAAAAAAAAATACACTAATACACTTGATGAGATGTAATCAAAACAAAAAAAATCCTAAAAAAAGATTGAGCTTTTATAAAGAAGAAAAAAGAAAAAATGTTTTATTATAATTACCAATAATCATACTAAATACTTTTTAATATAAATATATAAATAATCCGATAATTTTTTTTACTTTTCTTAGTAATTTAAAGCTTAAATTAAACATGAAAGTACCTTGGAATTTGCCTTAATTGGGCCTACAAACTCCCAAAAAATCTAAAAGATACAGAATATAACAATTAATTTGAAAACTCATACCCATAAAAATGGTAAGGGAAACAAAATAATACTTTTTTAATCGAAAATATAACTTATATTGAAATGGTGAAACACAGGATTTTACAACTTTGAGTACTAAAATTAAAGAAGATGGAAAACTAAGGGACAAAATGAAAGTTTTAAAAAACAGATTTGCGCTTTGTTTTCCCTCTTTGCCTGAGAACAAATTTTCCTTGGAGCTTTGATTCAGAGAGGGGCAATCATTCTTCTTCTTTAGAGCAGATATCAAACTTTTGTAGTTCAAGAATTTTCAATCAAGCTAATCGATGACTATGTGGTTCAAATTGCAAGACTATGCTTCTTGGATGATGATGAACTTCATTCAAGTTCTTCTTCCTAGCCTGGTTCTAGCTCCATCTCGTCCAATAGAACAACTCCTTGCTAAAGATAGCTCATTTGAGAGAGTTGAATTACAAACTGCAAAATAGAGGCAAGTAAATTACGATCCTAATCTGATGTGGCCAATTCTTAGGCTTTCAAGTTTCAAAATGGCTTCAAGATGATTAAGGGGTTTGAAATTCTTGTAGTCAAGCTTCATTTTACACTTTAGGGTTCATCGAGCTAGCCAGTCCGCAACTCGCACCTGTTCCCTGAAGATAAAATGAACTGGCATATTCTTTGTAATGAGTAATTTGATTCTGTTCATTATTGACTCTAAATGATTTGGAGTTTTATCAGAAGAGATAAGAGAGGTAAGGATTCTATAGTCAGATTATATGCCAGCTTCCCTTATGCCCTTGATTTTTCATATCAGAATTCCGTCAAGCATTGCACGAGCTTCAACTTTAGTGAAGTTAATTTTCCATAAGTGTTGCCGTAACCGCAGATGATTGTTCCCTTACTGTCTCTTACAAGAATTCCACCACTTGCTTCACCAGATTCTAAACAACACACGTCCGTATTAAGCTTGAATCTCCCTGGTATTGGTAGTTTCATTTAAGGTATGAAGTCTACTGTTCAGTAGAGATGCGGTGAACACAACCCAAAGAAGTTGCTACATTTTCGTTTGATTTCCAGTGCTTCTTTTTTAGCAGCGTATCTTGGTCTAAGTGAGTTATCATATGTATGATATAGTTGATAGAAGATCTTGAATACAAGGTGTCTCTATCCATCTTCGTTTTGTTGTGTTGCTGCCAGATGACCCTACAAATAATAGGTGGAAGGAGTTTTTTAATATGAATATTAGTAGGAGCTAAACAGAATCAAGTTCTGAGTAGATGCTTTAGTTTCATGTGTCTTCTTATGTCTACCCTAAGAATTTATGCAAAGTAGAACCATATACTCCAAGTGTAGTGACATGAGACAAATAAGTGGTCAATCGATTCTATATTTAGACAGAATTTACATTTAAAAGCAAGCTATATTTTTCTAGCTTTGATAACTGAGTTAATAGGCAACTTTTTCAGTAAAAGTCTCCATGTAAAGAAAGAGCATTTTCTTGGGGTTACATTGTTCCACAAGTTTTTGAATAATGAAGAGTTGAATGAAGCTGGTCTTATACAGTTTAAGGTATCTTTAATGTTAAATATTCCATTACTAGACATGCTCCATACAATTATCTTTAAGATTCTTATTAATGTTAGTTTTAAGAACAAGACTAATGTTTAAGTCTGTTAGGTATCTTTTGAGTTTACTAATATTCCAGCTGTTAGCATCCCAAAATGAACTAACATTAATACCTCTAAACCAGTTGTCATTTGTATTGTGATCAAGTTTTAATAAAAGATTCTTTCCAAACTAATTATCCAACCATAAATCTACTTTACCTTCATCTAGTTTCCATTTAATTTTACCTTCTGCAAATTCTTTAATGTCTGCTAACCTCTTCCAAGTTAAGGATCCTTTTTTAGAGTAGCTGATCAGAAGAGGATGACGTCCTTTACAGTATATGGTTTGCATCAGTCTTGCCCATAGTGATGTGTTCTCTCTGAAGTTAATCCAAAGCTGGCAAGAGAATTCACTCTGGATATATTTCAGCCTTTGAATGTTTAGGCCACCATCTCTAAAAGACTTGCAAACTTTCTTCCAAGAGGACCAGTGTATATTTGAAGCTTCATTAGATAAATCCCACAAGAATTTGTTTAGCATCCTTTCAATGTTTTTTATAACAATATTAGGGAGACAACAACTTTGAATCCAGTACTGAGGGATTGGCATAAATGCGGTGCTTATCAAAGTTAATCTTCCTCCAAATGAAATAGCTTTGTCATTCCAACTCTCAATTTTAGTTCTGATTTTATCTAGGAGAGGGATATAGTTTGAAGCTTTGTTGTGTGGGCTGAGAGTGACACCAAGGTATGTTATAGGCAAGTTGCTTATGTTGAAATTTGTTTGGGTTACTAGAGAATTCCTTCTGTCTAAAGAAAGACTTGAAGTAGTGATAATAGTGGTTTTCTCTATATTAAGAGATTGACAAAAAACATCTTGATAAGTCTGCAAAAAATTTCCAATATGTTCTAAAGAAGAGGGTGAACCATTAATAAAAATCAGAAGATCATCAGAAAACAAAAGAACATGAATTGTTAGTTTACTCATGTTTGAATACTTAAGGGATTTATCTTTTAAGAACATTTCATATAAGCCTCTTAATATGACTTCTTCAGATAGTATAAACAGAATAGGGGACAGATGGTCTCCTTGTCTTATGCCTCTTTTCATTTTGAAGAAGCCAATTGATTCACCATTTATGAATATAAAAACATATATTGACTTGATAATGTTAGCATTTAAAGATATAATCTTGTTATTAAGACCATATCATTGAAGAACCTTTAGTATAAAACAGTGAGATAGGTTATCAAATGCATTTGACATGTCGACCTTTATTATGATATTTCCAGCTTTAGTTTTCATGTTAATGTCACGAGCCAGCTCATTTGCAATAAGTATATTCTCGTAGATTAGTATTCCTTTTACATAGGCACCCCGAAACTCAGGAATTGTTTAGGTAGAAGGAGAGATAACCTGTTGTTAAACAATTTACACATAATCCTGTTTAGCATCATGCATAGACTAATTGGTCTGAACTGATTCCAGAAATAAAGAGTATCTACTTTAGGAATCAAGAAAACTCCAGTAGCTAGAATTCCTTTTGGTATAGTGTGTTCTTTGAAGAAAGATATTATTGCATTAGTGATATCATCCTTGATGATATACCAGCATTTGGTGAAGAAGAGTCTATTGAAGCCATCAACACCAACATCTCCCTCTAAGTTTAAGCTCTGTATAGAACTCCATATCTCTTGTTCAGTAGGATATACTAACATGAAAATATTGTCAGAGCTATCAATTAGTTTAGGTATAACTTAAAAATATCTCACTATTCATATAATTGTTCTGATGTTCTTTGTTAGTATAAGAAGGAGAGGAGAGAATTCTTTTGAAGTATTCTTCTGCAGATGCTTTAATAATATCATTATCATAGCATCATTTGTTGTTTAGTTTGATACCAAATATTCTAGATTTCCTTTTTTTTTTTCCTCTTAACAAAGTTGTGGTATAGCTTTGTGTTTCCGTCTCTATCATGGAGCCAATTGGAATAGAATTTCTGCTTCCAATACTCTTCCTCCATAGAGAGTGCAAGAAGGTGTTGTACATTTGATTTGGCTAAAGCTGTTTTGGTTTCTTGATTATTAGAACTAATGAATTCCAACTCCTTCGTCTTCATATTATCTTTTGTTTGTGACACCTTATCAAATATGTTCTTAAAATGAGATTTGTTCCACCATTTCAAGGCTTCCTTTAACCTTTTCAATTTGTTCCAGAAGATGAATAAAAGGTTTCCATTCATCTAATCTTTCCAACTGGACTCAACTATGTTAAAAAACTCTTTGTCTAATGTCCAAGCATTAATGAATTTGAAGCTCTTTATAACATTGTTCCTATATTTAGTTAAAGATAAACACAATGGTGTGTGGACAGAACACGTTCGGGAAAGATGAGTAACTCTGGTCTCAACAAAATAATCAGCCCAGGCTTGATTGATCATCACCCTATCTAGACGCTTCCACCTTGTTTTATTTGTCCAAGTAAATCTCGTTCCTGAGAAGCCTGCATCTTCAATAAAACAATCTTTAATAACATCATTAAAATCTAAAAAACTTTGGTAGCAAAAATTTACACAGCTTGCTTATTCAGTGGGTGATAGGACAGTGTTAAAGTCCCCCATCAAGAGCCATTCATTAACTGAAAGTAGCTATGTTTCTAAGTGACTCCCAGAGATGTTTAGATATTTGACATTTAACATGTATACAAGGTATATAGAAAGGTTTATCTAATAGACAATGAGTAATGTTAGAATGTATACATTGTACACTATCTAAAATTATATCAATTTGCAATTCAGAGGACCAGAATAACCAGATTTTGTTTGAACCATTTGCAAAACAAATTGGGTAACTTAGCTTTGTAGAAAGTGACTCAATTTTGTTGCTTGCTATCATTGGATCTTGAATACATAACAGTGAGATTCTTTCTTTCTTTATAATTGATCTTATTCTTCTGATGGTGTTTATGTTGCTAGCACCTCTCAGGTTCCAACAGAGAGCTTTAATCATTTGTGATTAATTCTAGCAGATCTTCTTGTCTCTTTACAAGGAAGAGATTGAACTGTAAGGTGTTTCATCTTTGATCTTGCTAATTTGAGCTTCCTGCTGAGGACTTTTTGAAAGCTTGATTCAACATTTCTTTTGCCAAAAGTTGGTGTGTTTGGAAGACTGCTTGTATTGTTTTTATTTGGAGTAGTTTAACCAGTGGAGTCATTAGATTGAGAGGAGTATTGCTCATCATCTAAGGATTTTATTGCTTCAACTATGTCTGCATCTGACATTTCATCTTCAGGGATCTTCGAGGTTTCAAGTATGTGAATTGTTTTTGGGTTAGGACTTTGGTTTATGATAGGACTTATATCATCTTCTCGGACTTCTGATACTTTGGCAACTTCAATTGTTACTTGGTTAAAACTTTGCTGAATCTCTATTGTTGTATTGTCTGCATGTGCTTGAACCTCCACTAGGGTGGTTTGAGTTTGTTCTTGAGCCTCTTCTGGTTGGGGAGGTTTAGTCTTTTTGAAACGAGCTATCATAACCAACATGATAACAAGAGTTATAGTACGCAGAGATATTCTTGTAACTAAGACTGATCCAGGCGCCAAAGTTTTAACCAAAGCCAAGCCACATACTATGATGTAGTTTTCTTGAGATGTCGATCTCTATCCAGGCAAATCAGGCATTGTAGAATGCTTGTTTTTTGGAGGTATCCAAAACTTTATAGGATTTCCCAATGCAGAAGACACATATTGAATGATTTCTTCATTGTACATGTTCTCGGGAAGCTTTTCAATTTCAACCAACATATTGGTACAACAGGGCACTCAATCTTAGGATTAAAAATAAGAAAGTCATTTCATCAACGGTCCACTAGCTTCTACTATTCTATATTTTGGAGATGTCATCGTTCAAAAAAAAATAAAAAAAATATGCTGCTTCTTTGGAAAGAAGATCGTAAACTTTCCAATCAGAATATTGGTAATATCATCTTGAAATAGAGTCGTAGCCGATTGTAAACTTTCCAATCAGAATATAGGTAATATCATCTTGAAATAGAGTCGTTGATGTTGGGCAAGGATTAAGAACTCTTCCATAGCTGAGTCGTTGATGTTGGGCAAGGATTAAAAACTCTTCCATAGCTGAGGAGCTTGATGATGGTGAAAATAGTCTTTAAAAAATGATAAATTAGGCTAGGAAACTTGCCGGATTGGTTGAAGAAAAATCTGTATCTCTTAAAACAGAGCCTTTCATCCAAATAATATACTACTTTTACCCGTAAACAAAATAATACTTGATAACTAGTAATAAATCAGGGTATGTCTTTACACTCCTCGGGAGTAGCTGTATTTGTATCAGCTATTATCTTAATTTAATTTATTTTCCACCAAAAATAAAAGTAACGAGCTAATGGTAAAAAACATCACTCCTTGAAAGAAAACTCTTTATTCCAAAGACATACACTACTACATCACTGAAACCAAAAGCAGTAACATTCAAAAGACGTCTTGGATTCAAACAAAGAACACTTGACATACAAACTTGGCTTTTACACAACCAAACCTCTTTAAGAAAAGACAACCAACTTAGACATACATAAACTGGCTTCTACACAGCAGGGTTCTCATTGAGCCTAGCTGCCGCAGCAACAGACGCTGCAACTCCTCCCGGGTGGGTAGATACATTAGGGTTGTTGCGCAACTCCGCACTCACAATCCCCTCCGCATCTTGCCTTGTCGCCACCTTATCCGCAGGTAGCTTCGATGATGCTCCCTGACCAAAACATTACAAAAACATTCAAACCATAGCCATATCAAAATATTATAAAACAAAGAGTTTCTTACTCCCAAAATATCTCCCAGCTTGATCTTATCTTCATCGCGCTCCATTCGAGCATTGTGAATCACAGCAGACTGTGCAGAAGCTGCAACACCACCAGGTGTTATGAGATTACTACCGGTGGCTCTAACTTCCGCGGCCTGAATCGCAGCTGCATCGCTTTGCTCGACAGGCTTGTCGCCTGCTGTTTTGGCGGTTGCTTCTAGAGCCTCACCTATTGTTATAGAACCTTGTTGTGATGGTAAAATCCCCTCGGTCTGCACCATAGGTTTTGGCTCTATAACCTGTCCGATTGCCTACACACACTTATATATGTTAGACACACGACACTATTTAGTTTCTTAATCCATGTTAGACTAAGACACAGATAATATTTTCAATTTTTTGTAGAAAAATCACCTGTCCACCAATAAACTCGGTAATAATCCGAGCACCGGGAACATCAGTCTGGGTAACAGTGACTCCGAAGTCACCAGCAACATCACTGGTGTCTCGATGACCAACAAGACCGGCCTGCTCATTATGTGTTGCAGCCGATTGCATGGCAGAAGCCGGTCCACCCTTTTGTGTCTGTCCAAACGTCATCGTTTCAGCTGCCTGCATCATGTTAGCGTCTTCAGGTGCGATCGGCTTCGAAGCAAGTTCACCGGAGACGTTGAAGACGTCGCCGTATTTGATGGGCTCTTGTTCATGACTTGTTGCATCAGATCTCAGTGGCTGTTCTTGGCTCATGTTTCAGAAAGTATTGTGTTTTTCTTGGGGGATTCGAGAAGAATAAAGTGGTTTTTGCAGGCATATATCTTCAGGGTTTATAAAATGTACTTAACGGTGGGGTGGAAGACACTGGAAGTGACATGTGTCGCTGTAGAGACATGTGTCATGCAATGAGTTAGAGGTCGTGTCATGACTCGAGTAGGACTTGTCGGCCGTTTCCAATAATTGTGGGTGGTAAATTCATCGACTCTGTCACTTAGCATTTTAACTCGGGGTTTTACAAATTAGGTAAAGTAAATAGTTACTTCATCTAAAAAATAACACAAATACATAATTATATGTTTAGTAAATTAATAAAAATTTAGAATATAGTTTTCTTAAGTACTTATATATAAATAAATTCAGCAACTTTAAATTCTTACTTTATATTTAACATTCTATAAAAAAGGAAAATATGGTACAAACCATAATGTACCTTTCTTTGGTTATTAAAAAAATGAAAGGTTAATGAAATCCTCCGATAAATGCTTTCTCTCAAAAGCTTTCTTGTGTGATTCTTCTTTGTTCCTTTGGTTCTGAAGTTCTGGTGTTACGGTTGTTCGCTGGTTTCTATTGCTGTGGTTTGTTAATTCTTTCTGATTGGGCTCCGTTTTGTCTTTGATTATTGTTCGAGCTCCTCTCTTAATCGATTTTTTTCTTCTGTCGTCCTTCTGATTTCGTCCTCTGTAGTCGTGGCTATATATGATATCATCTCTGATTTTTTGTTCTTATTGTTGGGCTGTTCTTCTTGTTTGACGTCTGCCATGGATAAGCAAACTGAAAAAAATACAAGATGAAGGCAATTCATCAGAAATAAAGAAATATGCTAACTTTTTCAAGAAAAACATTACTGAAGTAAAGTAATTAAAGCTTGATTCTATAAGCTACAAGAGAGACCACATTTCTTTGCAGTTTCATAAAGAAGTTAAAGACAACTTATTGAAATTGTCTAAATTCACTCTTATCGGAAAGTTCTCTGAGGGAATTCCAAAAACGATTATGTTGGACAATTTTATTGCTGAAAGAAAGTTCAAAGGTAATGTTAGTCTCTTTACTAGAGACCCTCATCACATTCTTCTTGAATTTGATTTGAAGGAAGACTATCGTAACTTATGGAGTAAGACAACATGGACTGTTGGAAACACTATAATGAGGGCGTTAAAATGGTCCCCAAACTTTAACCCAAAAATCGAAAGTCCAATAACCCCTATTTGGACTAGAATCTCGAAGATTCCCGAGTACCTCTACAATCAATCTATGGCTGATACTATGTTCAAGACTATAGGTAACACTATAAAGACTTGGATCCCCACACAAAATAGGACTTTCTTCAATGCTATCTATGGCTGCGTTGAATTGGATGTTACTAGTAAGTTGCAGAATCAGATGTGGATAGGATTTGGTCCTAATTACGGATGCTGGGTGGAAATAGCTTACAAAAGCATACCAAAGTTTTGCAACTTTTGTAAGACTTTTTTAAAGGCAAGACTATTCCTAAGGGGATCAAAGTCACAAACATTTTCCTTATCCCGAAAATTGAAAACCCAAGTTTTTAGAATCAATTTAGACCTATCTATCTCTGCACTATACTTAATAGACTTATGTCTAAATTAATCAATAACAGAATTGCAAATTTATTACCTGATCTCATTTTTGATGTACAGAGAGCCTATGTGAAGGGAAGATCAATCCACGAGAACATCCTGATCGCTAAAGAGCTTCTTCATGACCTTAAAAGAAAAACCAAAAGCAGTAATGTCATAATTAAAGTTGACATGTCAAGATTTTGACAACCTATCTCATGATTTCATCTTTAAAATGCTTGCTAGTTTTGGTTTTAATCATCAGTTCATTAAAATTATTAGTAATATTATAACATCTGTTTATGTTACCATCATGCTAAATGGTAAATCTGTGGGTTTCTTTAAAACCAGAAAGGAAATCAGACAAGGAGATCCTTTATCTCCTAGTCTGTTCATCCTTGCTGAGGAAGCTTTACTTAGGGGGTTGGCTAATCTTTATAAAAATAAAACTATTAAGTTCAAGGGAAGGAGCGAAATTGATATCCATTGTCTGGCCTTTGCTGACGACTTGTTAGTGTTCTCTAATCGTCTCACTAGTTCTATGAATACTATTGGTAATTTTTTTCAGGTATATCAAAATGCTTCTGGCCAGGTTATTAATAGAGACAAAACTCAATTAATTTCCACCAGCAACATTAACCAAAACAAGCTTAAGAGCCTAAAAATACTAACTAATTTTAGTATTAGTAAGCTGCCAACAACATACCTGGGTGTCTCCTTGAACTCTTATAATAGAGTCAGCAATTTCTTACCTCTGATTGACAAGATCAGCAGCAAAATTCATGCTTGGGAGGGTAAATTCTTGTCATATGCTGGAAGGCTCACCTTTATCAAGAGTGTTCTCCTTCCTATTCCACCTACTGGAGTCAAAGTTACAAGCTAGCTTCTTCAATTATCTGCAAAATCGAAAAAATATTCAATAGATTTTTGTAGGGATCTACTATTGATAAGTAAAATATTCACTGGTGCTTTTGGAACACTATTTGTAAAAGTTATAAAGAAGGGGGTCTTAATGTATATAGTCTTGTTGACTATCAGAAGGTTTAATCTTTAAAGCTTTGGTTTGGTTTTAGAAGCAACAATACTCTCTGGTCTAGAATGACTCACTGTATATACTCTAAGAGTCTTCATCCTTCTCAAAAAAGAAGGGTTCTCTTTGTTGGAATAGATTGATTGAAATCAGGAATGAAGCAGAAGAGTACATTACCTGGGACATTGGCAAAGGAGATGCGGACATTTGGTTGGACTTTTGGTTTGGAGCTCCTCCCATTATCAAGTTTGAAGCTGATTCTGAGAACAAATGGTTTAAGAGAGAATCAGTCAGCTCTCTTTGGAGAAATAACAATTAGAACTTAAACTCGATAAGTCCTCTTCTTCCTAACTCTAGTATCAGTCTTATTAAAAAACTGAAAATTGACTTTAATAAAGAAGACAAAATTATTTGGAGTCTTTCTGACTCTGGTTTATTTGATATCAAAGAAACTCAATGTTTCTCAAAGATATCCTACTTCTTCAATTTTTAAAAGGACTTGGAATCAAGTCACTCCTACAAAATGTTCTGTTTTGCAGTGGAGACTCTTAAATAATTATATTCCTACTTAAGTCACTATGCAAAAGAGACACCTAGAGCTTGCTTCTAAATGTCTGTTTTGTAATAGCATTGAGAGTACTAAGGATGTCTTTATTTCTTGTGAGCATGTTTGGCAGGTTTGGTCATATTTTGCTAACCTATTCAATGTAAATATCTACAGGTTTATGACTCCTATCCATATAGCCAAAAACTGGTCGTGGTCATCCCCTTTAAAACTACATATGAAGACTATCTTGCCACCCATCATAAATTAGGTCATATGGCAAGCTAGAAACAATGTCAAATTCAAAGGGTCATCTACATCTGCTAAGTCTTCTATAATGCACATAAAGCACATTATGTCTTCTCTTGAATACTCTAACTTAATCAAAACTAAATACTAAAAAAACAATGAATCTGTTGCTCACAATTTGGGTTGTTATATTCACAGAGATATGAAGAGCAGAATCAATTACCTTTACCGGGTTCCACCTTTTATTGGAAGACTGAAGCTTAATTCTGACGCTTGTTGTACGCAGTCTGGTGAAACCAGTGGTGCAATCATCGTCAGAGATCACCTGAGCAACTTTATTATGGGCTATGGCAACACCTATGGCAAGCAATCGCCTATCATAGCAGAGGCTAAGGCTCTATTAGATGGTCTGACGATCTGTAAAATTAAAGGGTTTTCTAAAATCGATATTGAAAGTGATTCTGAGATATTAAGTCATTTGCTTAATTTTGGCAACTCAATCGTTCCTATTGAGAAAATGATTTCTAGAATCAGAGGCCTCATCACCTCCTCAATGACTTTTTGTCATGCTTTTCGAGAGCAAAACCTTGCAAACGACTGGCTTGCAAGATGGACTCTCAAGTGCAAGATGAAGTTTCATTTTGAGAGCTTCATCCCCCCTAACCCTTTGCTATCAATTATTGTTCTTGATACCTTGGGCATTGGTAAAATAAGAATTAGTTAACTAAAATCGAATTCATTCTAACTAACCTTTAAACTTGCATATTAGTGAGGCTGGTCTACCCTGTCCTGTGAAGGCTTTGTCTCTAGCTGAAGTATTGCATGGTTTGACATTTCTGGGCTTTGAAGCTTCTAATTTAGTTTGTTTGGAATCGATCGGGAAGCTCTACGGGTTTCGAAGATGGAGCGGAATTGCTGATGTTCTATAATGGAGATTTGGGTGAGCTTGGGAGTTTGAAGAGTTGATGAGCTTCAATTGAAAGGACTGTATGTGGTCCTTTTTAGTGTTTGATTCTCTCAAAGATCTCAACAGCGTTGATCTGAAAGCTCTTAATGGGATGATTTCTGATTGTCGATTTGGAGCTCTAGAATTTCTAGGGTTTTGAAGTTCTGAATTTTGGGCATAATTTATGGGTGATAGATGGTCAATACCTCGAAAAGGGTTGGGTATGTGTATTGGCTTTGAATCAGACTCTCTCTCCAGCTCTTCCCTCTCTTTGGAACTCATACGAATGGCTATGTTGTTTCTCTGGTTTGCGTAAAATTCTTAAGTCAAAAAGCATTTGTTTTATTTGCTCTTCGTCCCTCATTTATTTTTATTTAGCTATTTCGCCCCTCAGCTCTTTTTATATCGCTACATAGCCCAAAAAGATTTGTAATTTTCAATTTGGTAATATAGTTGTTTCTGATTAAAAAAGAAGAAGTTAGGCTATTCGGACATAACCACAGAATGAAAATAGTTTGTCCACACTAAAATAAAAGTCTCGATTTAATAATCTAGTGTTTCCTAATCATTAAGAATGGACACAGGCGAACGCATCGGTTTAGATCGAAAACCCTACGGAAAAAATAAATAGAAAAAATTAGCAGACATCGGTTAAGAAAGATTGCTGTCTCAATTAACATTATTCATAATATTATTTTGATGAATAAATCAGATTCTATAAGGGCTAATTCATCCTCAAAATCCAGCAATTCTTCTCGTCAGCATCGTTTCATCATGTATTGCTTGTTCCTCCAATCTGTTTTTTCTTTGATTGTTGAAGAATGAATGAATACCTTGTTCTCAGTTCTTCAAATTTTCAAAACAGAGCATCTAGAGATGATACTCTCAATCACCAAAAGACATATGCATAAGCTGTTCATCTGCATAACCCAATCAAAAGCAATGAGATCAGACCTTCTTATACTCAGTATAAAGATGATCATATATCTATCCAATTTGAAGATCAGATTTATGAAGATTTACTGCAAAATACATCATACACTTTGATAGGTAAAGTTGTTAAGGGTCTGCCAAAGAAATATGTTCTTGATAAGTTCTTCGAAGCCAGGAAGTTTAACGGTGACTTCACCTATACCAACTGTGACTCAATGCATTTGTTTCTTGAGTTTTCTCTAAAAGAAGACATAAGTAAAATTTTGGCGTGAGGAGTATGGACAGTTGGTGAATACTCGATGAGAGTGCTGAAGTGGTTACCTTCATTCAACGTGAAGAAGGAATTCGCTCTTGTACTTATATGGACTAGAATTGGAAACTTACCTGAACACCTGTATAATGAAGGCATCATTAACTCCATTGCTTCTTAAATTGGCACTCCCCTTAAGCTCTGGATACCTCCCAAGAATAAGACTATATACAACGCATGTTATGTATGGGTGGAAATTGACATCTCTAAGAAGCTTTAGAATCAATTATGGTTGGGCTTTGGAAGTAATAAGGGATCTTGGACCACATTAAGCTATAAGGATGTTCCAAGATATTTTGTTTCTTATTTTCATGTGGGACATGACTCCTTAACCTGCAGAATAAATAATGTTGATCTTGATGAGGAAGAATAAAAGACAAGGGCCAAAATGCATAGAAATAAATGTATAAGGGCCAAAATGCATAGAAATAAATGTATAAGGGCCAAAATGCATAGAAATAAATGTATAAGGGCTAAAATGCGTTAATTGTAAAGATATGGTCAAAATAGGAAGAAACTTTAGAGCAAGGACCGAAATATGTAATTAGTCCAAATTAAAGCGTGTGGGGTCCGCAATTGTACTATAAAAGGACCACACACGCTTCACAAATTTCGAGATGAATAGTACGACTTTCTCTCTCTACTACTTTAACACTTTCTCTCTCTAAGTTTGACTCTAAAGTATTTCTCTATCACGAAATCCCTACCAACAAATCCTCATCTAACAAAATCCCCCTCGGACTATCTTTCAACTCTTCAGTGGCGCCGTCTGTGGGAAACGAGAATCGTTCCGACGATCATCACTCCCTAGAAATAGTTCCTGTTCCGAGGAGAACCATGGAAGGTCGGGGGGACGATCTAGTTGATCCCTGCGAGGAAAACATGGAGGGGGATGACTTTCGAAATGACTTGGAGTCCGAAGGAGAGGGAGGTCGGCGAGTTGAAAATGATTTTGATGACTCCGCTCTTTTGGCTCAGAGGAATGAACTGTTGCTGGAAATCGAAAAGTTGAAGGCGGAGAAAGAAGCCGCCCAAAGAAACATTCGATCTGAGATAAGGAGAGAGCCCGTCGAGCAAAGAGAGGAACGGGACGTTGAAACTCGTCCCAAGAAAAGGGATGACAGGTCTCGGAGGCGTGAGCGACGATCTCCAAGGAGGAAAGACAAGTACCGTTCGGACTCAGCTTCTTCGAGCGGCTATTCGCGGTATAGCACTTCTGAATCTTCTCCTCGAAGATGCCACAGGAAGAAAAAGCGTGGTCGAAGGCAAAATGGAGCTCGGAGGGGAAGGAGTTCGGAGAGGAAATCCTCGCGGGAGAGGAGTCGCCACGACCGAGTAGATGATCGCTCTCATGAACAGGTGAAGTGCCCAGGGAAGGATAATGTAGGTCCTCGGAATTCGGAATGGCAGCAACAATACACTTTGCCCTCCGAGGAGGGCTTGTACTTCTCAAACAATGATAATCTGAGGTCCAATGTTTATCGCACAGGGCACAATTGGAGAGCCTCTCCTTTGTCTTCGGAGATCTTAGTAGGGAATCTCCCAAAGCATTTTGACATTTCGAAGCTTGAAAAATTCGACGGGACTCAAGATCCAGATAATCATATCAAGCAATTTAAGAATTTCATGATAAACTTTGACGACGATGATAAACTCCTGTGCAGAGCATTCTCTCAAACTTTTAAGGGAGTGGCGTCCAAATGGTACAACAGGTTACCTCAGGGGTCCATTAAGAACTTTGACATGTTCTGGAACATTTTTAGACAGCACTTCGTGGGAAGCAAGAAGTTTCGGGCCAACGGGGACACCATAATATACTGTCGACAAAAAGTGGGGGAGAGCCTCAAAAATTACACCAATCGTTTTGTCAAAACCAAGACAGATATGGAATACTGTAAGGACTCGGTGGCGCTTGCAGCGTTCAGAATGGGATTGCTCCCCGGGTTGTTGAAAGACACAGTGGC
Source organism: Limnanthes douglasii subsp. nivea (assembly GCA_036936605.1). NCBI lineage: Eukaryota > Viridiplantae > Streptophyta > Magnoliopsida > Brassicales > Limnanthaceae > Limnanthes > Limnanthes douglasii. The sequence goes on along the minus strand of JAUPFV010000001.1, from coordinate 26,933,323 downwards.
AGAAAGCCAAGCGATGACTTTTGGAGCATTGCTGGATCAAGTTGAGAAGAGAATCTTGGTGGAAGAAACCCAAGCCTCAGAGAAAGGGTCCGGAGAGCAATTGGACCACAATCAGCTTCAACGGGTTGAACCAAGCACTCAGGGCCCTCGATTGACCGTTCAGGCTAAAAGCACGGGTCAGTATCCTCCAAGGCAAAAATCAAATCAGCAGTATTATGGCAATCAATCGAACCACAATCAAGGGGGAAGATACATATCAAACAAATGGACTCGGCCCGACTACTATGCGGAGTTGACGGAAAATGTCGCTGCAATATTTGATAAAGCCAAAAATTCGGTCACGTTTAGGAAACCCTTTCCTATACAAACACCGAGGGAGAACAGAAGCGTTAACAAATATTGCAAGTATCACGAGGATGTGGGCCACGACACCAAAGATTGTATAGCCCTGAAAAAGGAGGTGCAGGCTCTCATCGAAAATGGAATGCTGTTGGAATATGTCAAAAAGCACTCCCAGAAGAATGCCGTGGTAAAAGCTGTCTCAAAGAATACTGACACAACAATGGTAATTTCCGAAGGGGTTGACGATTTTGACATCGAGCAGGAATATTTGGACCCGAAAGCTGGGAGGAACAATGTGAACTTGGTCGAAGAAGAAATCCCAAGGGGGAAAGTGGATAGTCTGTGTGCATTTTTTGAGTCTTTAGCAATCTTTGGTGGAGACACCATCGCAGGGAATTCGAACAGCTCGCGCAAGAGGCACATGGTGAATTTGACCACCCAGATCGAAGCTGGAGTCTCCGCACAAATGCACCGATCGCCTTCCCCTATTATTTGTTTTGATGATGCTGATATGCGTAATGTAGCAGGCCCTCATGAGGACGCCGTAGTGATCGCGGCGGGCATCGCCGGGGATCAGGTTCAGAAAATACTTATCGACACAGGAAGCTCTGCGAACATTTTGTTTATGAGTACCTATCGCCGCATTTCTGACCCACCGGTCATCCGAAGATCTGACAGAACGATAGTAGGTTTCACTGGTGCTACGGCGGTTGTCGTGGGAGAATTTCAATGTATGGTGGAGTTGGGTCGTGGACCGTTCAAAAAAGAGGTAGAGGTGCTTTTCATTGTGGTCGACGCGCCCACCTCATATAATGCTATCCTAGGTCGCTCTTGGTTGTCACGGATGCACGGCGTCATCTCCACGGTGCATCAATGCCTAAAATATGTAATTGGGAACAACATTGGCACGGTCAGAAGTAGCCAGAAGATGGCACGAGAATGCTACGAAATCGCTTTGTCGTCTAAGGGAGTTCGAGGGGGACCCTCTGACTCAGCATAGCAATTAAAGGGGCCACCCTCCGAGGTCATTCTTTGTGATGATCCGAGGGAGGCCCCCGGATTTCAGGTCCCGGAGGAGGACTCTTCGACACACGAGTTCATGGCTGGGAAAGTTCTGAAAATAGGGGTTCATCTCTCCCCCGAATTTAGAGGAAAGTTAATTAATTTTTTATCTGACAGGCTCGATATGTTTGCTTGGTGTGCACAGGATGTCACGGGGGTGCCGACGGAGATTATATGTCACAAGCTCGCCTTGCGATCGGATGTCCGACCAATAGTTCAGAAAAGGAGGCCTGTCTCCCCGGAAAAGGCCTCATCAATCTTGTTGGAAGTCGAACGGCTTTTAAGTATTGGTCATATTCGCGAGTCGCATTATCCCCTATGGGCATCGAATCCGGTGTTGGTAAGGAAGAAGAATGGCAAGTGGAGAATGTGTATCGACTTCACAGAAATAAACCGTGCTTTTCCTAAGGATCCTTTTCCTGTCCCGCGCATTGATCAGTTAGTAGACTCGACTTCCGGAAATCGGTTGCTATCTTTCATGGATGCTTACTCAGGATACAATCAAATCCGACTGGCTGCTAACGATGAGGAGAGTACTTCTTTTATTACCGGGCGAGGTCTATACTGCTACAAAGTCATGCCGTTTGGGTTAAAAAACGCAGGGGCAACTTATCAGCGACTGGTCAATAAGACCTTCGAGGAGCAGATTGGGAGGAATATGGAAGCCTATATCGACGACATGTTGGTAAAAAGTGAGAAAGACGACGACCATTTTGCCGACCTCACAGAGACATTCCACAACTTGCGCAGGGTTAACCTAAAACTCAATCCAGAAAAGTGCATTTTTGGAGTACGGTCGGGTAAATTTCTTGGCTACATGATCAGTGAGAAAGGTATTGAGGCGGACCCGGAGCAATTAAGAGCATTGATCACTATGAGCCCTCCTCGAAACATTAAAGAGGTACAAATCCTGACAGGGCGATTGGCTGCCCTCAATCGATTCATTTCCCGCTCGTCGGACAAATGCGCCCCATTCTTTAAAGTTTTGCGGAATGCGAAACAGTTCTGTTGGACCGAAGAATGCTCGACGGCGTTTCGTCAAATTCAGGAGTATCTAACCTCTCCGGAGGTTTTATCTAAACCATTGGTGGGGGAGACATTGATTGTTTATATAGCGGTATCCGCGTGTGCGGTCAGTTCCATGCTCCTCCGAGAAGCTGACGCTCTCCTAAGGCCAATATATTATGTCAGCAAAAGTTTGCTGGATGCCGAAAAGCGGTATCTTACTTTGGAAAAGGTGGCTTTGGCGTTGGTGACAGCAGCGCGAAAGATGAGACCTTATTTTCAAGCGCATCCAATTGTGGTACGAACGACGTTTCCCCTGAAAAGTCTGTTACAGCGACCAGACGTCTCTGGCAGAATGACTAAATGGTCTGTTGAGTTGGGAGACTTTGACATAACGTTTGAGCCTCGCACAGCAATAAAAGCACAGGTTTTAGCGGATTTTCTGGTTGAATTTCACTCTGACAGGGACGACCAGGAGGTATCTGATATAGTTGCTGAGGAAGAATGGGTAGTACGAACGGATGGGGGGTCAAACATCTCAGGCTGCGGGGCAGGTGTTCAGTTAATATCCCCGCAAGGAGTCGCCATGTTCCAAGCCATCCGTTTCGGTTTCAAAGCCACCAATAATGAGGCTGAGTACGAAGCAGCTTTAGCCGGCCTGCGATTAGCTCAGATATGCGGAGCTCGACGGATAAAATTGGTCAGTGATTCTCAGTTGGTAATAAATCAGGTTTTAGGAGAGTCCGAGGCAAGGAAGGAAACATTGGTACAGTACTTGAAACTGATAAAAGATTTGGCGTCGGGGTTCGAAGGCGTCAAGTTCGAGCATGTCCGACGGGAAATGAATGCCATCCCGGATTCTCTTGCTTCTGCTTCTCGGACAGAAGGTTATCCTTGGGTTTTGACCCAGACATGCCCGTCGATCTCTATCTCTAAGGACCATGTGATGAATGTCTCAGAGGAAAATCATGCGATTACCCCTGATTGGAGAACAGTCATCATTGATTTTTTGGCTCATGACATCTTGCCCGCCGACAAATATGAAGCCAGAAAAGTAAGATTCAAGTCTCACGGTTACATTTTGTTGGACGGGTCGTTGTATAAGAAGTCTCTGAGTCGGCCATTGCTGAGGTGCTTGAATGGACCCGACTCACAAATTATCCTCTCCGAGTTACACGATGGCGAAGGATCCGCTCATTGTGGATATAAAGCTCTGATTCGCCGAGTATTCTTGGCAGGTTATTACTGGCCAACTATTTCAGCCGATGCAAAAGATTTGGTCAAGCGTTGTGACACGTGCCAGCGGTACGCTAATATAATCCACAAGCCAGGAGCACTGATGGAAAGCATCCCAGAGGCGGTTCCTTTTGACAGATGGGGCATTGACTTGGTTGGACCTCTACCTATGGCTTCAGGTGGCAGACAGACGATAGTTGTAGCCGTTGACTACTTTTCTAAGTGGGTAGAGGCTGAGCCACTTGCGGGCACGAAAGCCAAGGATGTGATCAAATTTGTTTTGTCTAATATCTGTTGTCGTTTTGGTATGCCATTGCAGATTACGACGGACAATGGTCCACAATTTGATAACAAGGAATTTCACAATTTTTGTGTGTCAAGGGGAATACGACAATGTTTCTCGGCGCCATTTCATCTTCAGGCAAATGGCCAGGTGGAAGTAACCAATCGCACCATCCTCGACGGGCTGAGGAAGAACTTAGAAGGAAAGGCGGGGAAATGGCCCGACTATTTACAGGAAGTGCTATGGGCATATCGAACGACCCCACGAACAGCCACCGCTGTGTCTCCTTTTGCCTTAGTTTATGGAATGGATGCCGTGGTTCCTTCAGAGATCCTTTTCCCTTCACATCGAATAGCAGCTTATGATGCCGACACGAATGACGCGCACAAAACATTGGCTTTGGACTTGGTCGAGGAAAAGAGACAGCGGGCGCAACTGACTTCCCTTCATTATCAAACTCTTATGAGGAGTCGATACGCATCCAAAGTCAACCATAGGGACTTTCAGGTGGGAGACAAGGTCCTACGGAAAATTTTCTTACACACTAAGGACAAGAGTCTGGGGAAGCTAGGCCCTAATTGGGAAGGCCCCTATGAGATCATCGACAAGATTAAACCAGGCACATATAGGCTAAAAGATAAAGATGGACGATATCTCCGTTTACCTTGGAATATTGAGCATTTAAAATTGTACCTCGATTAGCAGAGCTCATATAGAATATTGTATTTCTTTTTATTTTCTTTGTACACTTCGAAAAAACTTTTGGTGAGGACACACTCTTTCCTATCCTGCTAGGCACAGGAAGGTTTTAATGAGGTGTTTCAGTGATCCCATTAATACAACGTTTCTTTGCCTTTAACTATTTCTTGGGTCACATTAACATGTGCCTCGGAGTGTTGTCCCTCACACTATTTTTTGGGTCACATTAACATGTGCCTCGAAATGTTGTCCCTCACACTATTTTTTTTGGGTCACATTAACATGTGCCTCGAAATGTTGTCCCTCACACTATTTTTTGGGTCACATTAATACGTGCCTCGAATTGTTATCCTTCGACCTATTTTCTGAACCACATTCACATTCAGATATGCCACGATGATTTGGGATTTTCAAACTATTCTTCGGGTCACATGACGATGTGCCTCGACGATTTGGGACTGTCAAACTATTTTTAAGGGTCACAATAAGTTGAGCCATGATGATTTGGGACTTTCGAAAAAAATTTAGATCATTATGAGGTGTGCCTCGAAGCCACCCCCAGTAATGCATCGAGAAAACTTAAGTCAAATGTTAGGACAAAAGAACCCACAACTAAACTTGGTGAATATACCCAAGTAATAATTTTTCGAGGAACCAAGTGGGTAGAACGTCGAAGGCCTGATTCATATATTCGAAGGCCACATAAGTTGGAGTTCGAAGGCATAGTTGCAAATATAAAACTTGGTGAATATACCCAAGTAATAATTTTTCGAAGCCCAAGTGGGTTGAAATTCGAAGGCCCGATTCGAAGGCCTGACTCATATATTCGAAGGCCACATAAGTTGGAATTTGAAGGCCTAGTTGATTCAAATATGCCAAAGTAATAATTTTTCGAGGAACCAAGTGGGTAGAAATTCGAAGGCCTTCTTGTATATAGAACACTTACTAAAAATGTCTGCGTTATAATTGTTCGACGGCCTTAGTGCAAGTATAAAACCTGTTGAATCTTTCTAAGTGTAAATTTGTCGAAGGATAAATATGACACCTACTAAATCTATCTAAGTTAAATTCTGTCAATGGCCGTACGAATTTGTGAATTTACCCAAGTGTTCATTGTTCGAAGGGTTAGTGCAATAATAAGTTCGAAGAACAATACATTGATGAATTAAAACTTCAAGTACTTTTTGAAACAACACAAACAGCTTCCAACCGTTACAAAAAAAAACAGAGGCCTTTTAGGCCATACAAAAAACTACCTACGACCCTTTCCCTTAGTCGGCGTTCTTCGAATTATCACTCCCTTCATTTTCTGAGTCGTCGCTCTCACTGAGAACTATTTGGGGTGGACGAAGTTCTGGGGGGACAAGCTTCCAGAAGGGACCCAGTTCATATTCAGGGTGGTCGGTGTATATTTGGGTCAATAAGCCAGCTCGAGTGGCAGCATCTCGAGCTTGTAAAGTCTTCGAACATTTGGCAGCATAAGCATCTGCACCTTGTTCCTTTGCCTCTTTGATCTCTGCTGGGAAACTTCTGATCTTTCTCTTTAGATCGTCGCGCTCTTCAACTACCTTTTTAAAACCCTCACTGCATTGCTCGAAGGCATCGCATGCCTTGCGATGCCCTGCCTTGTACTCAGAGATCAACAGCTCTTGGGTGTCAGTCTTTTTCTTGTATAAGTCCCTCTCTTCCTGGCAGCAATGTTCTATCACTGTTATATAATGCTCAGCAGCAGAAAGACGCTCATACAAGGCATCAGCTTGGCCTTCGACAACTGCATGCTCCTTCTTGGCTTCTTCGAGCTTAGCGGCAGCAACTGATGCTTTAAACTTATAGTGATTCTTGCGCTTCTCGAGATGGCGCATCTTCTTTCCTCGATTAACTGACGTGTGCAGCAGCCTTCGCAGACTCATTGAAAACTCATCGTCTAAGGGGACTTCGAAGGAGATCCTAGATCTGCAGAATCGAACTCAGAAAAATCACCACAGGCCACATCAGGATGAACGAATAATGGGGGGTTTGTTCGAGGGGCAGGAATAGGAGCCACCCTTGGACTGCCTTCGAAGGAGGCTGGTTGAGATGCCTCGGTCAGGGGAGAGTGCAAAGATGGGTAGGAGGTTTCCTTGGGTGATAGGCCACCCCTGTTTTCAGCATCAACTGCACCATCTTGAACTTCTCTGTCGAAGTTAGTACCTTCATTGTTATCAGGGGTTTCTCCTCCCTCGGATTGCTCTTCGATGGGCTCAAGCAGAATACCCTTTCCTTTCAAATCCTTTCTCTTGTCGTCCTTCTTTGGTGGAAGGATAGTAGCAGCAGGTGAAGGAGTAGATATTGTTGAAGCATTTGATCGAGGGGTTTCATCGGTTCGACGGACTTCAGTTGTTCGAGGGTTACTGGAGTTCGAGGCCCTCATATTCTTCGAAGAGCTGGATTTTTGAGTCATCACGATTGGTTTGGGATTTGTTGGTTGAGATGGTATGGCCTCATCTTCTGGAGATTCATCCAGGTGACTTTGCGAGCGAGAGCGTTTGGGTAGATAGATTGTCACATCCTGCATGCTGCATCGCTCTAGCACTTCTCGTTCAGAAGGTGGAGTCATTAGGGCCCTCATACTTATACGATCCAGAGGATCGAGCCTCCAGAGTCGACTTCTGGCCAAGTTCTCATCGACAAAGCAACGGCGAAAACGATTGTCCCACTGTTCTTTTGCCCACAAGCGAAGGTTAGTGAAAACAGTGGTAGCTCCTTCGACATAGTCGGTGTAGGGTTTGGATACTCCGGTCATAGCTGCAGCAAATAACAAAGGAGAAGACTGATTACACAGAATATGTTGTTCGAAGACATGGTCACTATGAGATTCGAAGGAATACTAAACTTAGAGAAATATACTGAAAAATTTTACATTCGAGGGCATATAATGATTCGAGGAGTACTTACATTTCATGGTCCACTTTAAGGAGAGCTTATGTGGATTCGAAGGAGTGGCCGGGGAGCCGGTCTCCCAGCATCCAGAGAAAAAGAGGAACTGTTGCCTCCATTTTTTGTCTGCCTCCAAGAGATCTTTTAACACCTTTTGCCCCCGGTTGAATGTCATTGAGTAGAAGGGGAAGTAAGGGTTTCGAGCAAGACCAGCCAGACCGATGATTTGTTCTAGCAAAAATTCCTGGCCTGAAAGTCTTGAGGCCATTATGCAAGCCATCAATGTGAACCACATGTTGGGTCCAACTTGTGAGGGACAGAGATCTATTTTTGAGAGGTATTCAATGAAGAAGGGGTCTAAGGGATACCTTAGCCCCCAGTTCATGATTTCTGTGTAGACCACCACCTCATGATCCTTCACAGATAAGGGCGTCTCTCCTTCGGAAGGAAATCTGATATTGATGTAAGTAGGAATGCCCCATCGAGCCCTAAGCATTGTCTCTTCAGTCTCCGAAAAGTACTTATACTTGATGTTGGCAAGGGCCACCAGGTGCTTGTTCTCAATGCCTCTAATATTATTGCCGGTGATATTGTCTAACTCCAAGGGAAGTACTATATCTCCTTTTAATTTGGGAGCAGTCCGGCGAGCTTGCTCCTCAGACATTGTCGAAGAGGATGTTGCACCGTTCGAAGGGACTGAGGGAAGAACATTGGACACTTTCTGTTTGATGGACTTATTGACAGGCCTTGTGATTTGGGGGTCTAGAGTTTGCTCATGCAAAACACGCATGTCTTCGTCGGTAATAAGGGTCCTTGAAGGGGAGAACTGAGTACCATGAATGGTCATGGATGGTGTGGAGGGCAGACTAGAAACATCTGTTCCATGTCTTTGAAGAGGGCTGCCAACATCATGCTGACGGTCTGGATGTCGAGGAGGACTTCCAGAGATTTGTTGTTGATTTTGATTTTGAGAATTTCTTGAAGTCTGGTGCTGATTTTGTCCTCGAGGAGGGCTAGCAGAGTCACTTTGGTTCGGGTTTCGTTGAGGGCCAGCTGGTTTTCGAGGAGGGCTCCTTGAAGTCCATCGAGGGCTAGCTATTTTTCGAGGAGGACTCCTCGATGTCCGTCGAGGACTAGCTGTTCTTCGAGGAGGACTCCTCGACATCTGTTGAGGACTTGACGATCTTTGGGGCGGATGTTCAATATTGATTGGGGCAACTGGTTCTCGAATGGTCAGGGGAGCTTCCTTGGCTCGCTTTCGATCGTGCGAGCCTTTTCGGTCTCTATGGGATTTCTTCCTCTTCGAACCTGATGAGTGTTTGTGTGGCCTCTCTTTGCCCATTTCTTTGGGAGGGTTAGTTTCGTTGAGCAAGCTTTGACGAGCTACTTCACGAGGTATAATAGCGTTAGAATCGTTCGAAGGAGGCCAAGCACCGAAGAAGGTTGTGGTTAACGGTGGGGGTTGAGGCCTTACGTCTTCACCGGCGGCAACCCTCTCTTCGAACCGTTTACTAATCAATAGCCAATCAGGAATTCGGCGAGGTTTATGAGCCAGCTTTATCTCTCTAGAAATAACTGAACAAGAAGTTGCATTAATGAAGGCAGAGGTTGGTATTTATAGAGGTTTAATGGGCTTCTGTGGTAAAGAGAGCCCGGGGACAATTTTCTTTTGTTTGCGTAGGGGCATGATGGTCCTTATAGGTGAACAATGTATGATAACCTAGCTATGACGGAAGATGAAGAGTCTGGTGTCAGAGATTGTCATGGGAAGCGGAAGAGTTTTCTGACAAAGGAATGCGTACCGTTTCTCCAAAAGAATGCTGACGATGGTATTTGTGCAGTGACATCATCAATCCTAGCATCATTTTTCGCCTAAGTTAATAATTTCCCGACGACCATTTCGCTCAAAATATTGCAAGGATTGAGGGGGCTACTCAGTACAGAAGAAGTTCGAAGAGGCCTTTTTTGGATGTTCGAGAAATTATTGTTCGCAGGTCGAAGAGATGGATTGTTGAAGGGGTTCGGTAAAGCTCATTGTTCGAAGGACTCCTGTAGTTCGAAGGACTCCTGTAGTTCGAAGGAATAATGATTTTGGCCTGAGAAGAATTTTTCAGTCTTAGCAAAACGATTTTTTACTAAGACTAGGGGGCTACTGATGAGGAAGAATAAAAGACAAGGGCCAAAATGCATAGAAATAAATGTATAAGGGCCAAAATGCATAGAAATAAATGTATAAGGGCCAAAATGCATAGAAATAAATGTATAAGGGCTAAAATGCGTTAATTGTAAAGATATGGTCAAAATAGGAAGAAACTTTAGAGCAAGGACCGAAATATGTAATTAGTCCAAATTAAAGCGTGTGGGGTCCGCAATTGTACTATAAAAGGACCACACACGCTTCACAAATTTCGAGATGAATAGTACGACTTTCTCTCTCTACTACTTTAACACTTTCTCTCTCTAAGTTTGACTCTAAAGTATTTCTCTATCACGAAATCCCTACCAACAAATCCTCATCTAACAAAATCCCCCTCGGACTATCTTTCAACTCTTCAGATCTGAGTAATGAGACAAGAACAACACAATTACCTCATGCTAACCTCACATCGGTAGTGATCTCTAGTGAAAACAATGTGGAACCAGTAATCATTTCTGCTGCTGTATATTAAGACAAAATACCTCATGAAGTGAACAAGGATGATATAGTACCAATGATAAGTATAACTTCTCTACCAAACAATTCTGAGAACATTAAATAAGATGCTACTGCTAAATTTGTAATGATCTCTAGTGACAAGAATGTGAATCCAAAACAAATAATTGATACTACTGCTGAAAATCAGAACAGAATACCTCCTGAAGATAACAAGGATGATGCATAACCTGAACTGTTGCAGAGAGACAGAAAGCTATACAACAACTCAAGTGAAAAATGTTAATGTTACAGAAGATACTAAGGATATATCTGATGTAATCAAACCTAGTGAAAAAGCAAGTGCCAATGAAAATGATGATATTAATCAGCATGAAGAAGACATAATTGATGCTATCAAATCTCTTGATAACAGCATGGATTTTCCTCAGTTAGCAGATGAAATTACACCCTCAATTGTTAAATTAACACCCACAAAGGAAAATACAGGAAGCCTTCCACCATCTTCTGCTCTTAAACTCAAAAGACTTGATCCTAGTTTCTAAAATATACTAAACCAGAAGCTTAAGCAAACTAGGAGAATCAAAAGGAACAAATCACTTATTGTAAAATCTTTTCAATTTAATGAGACTAAAAGATCTTCTCTCAAGAGCTCTAAATGATAAAGCTCTTAAGCTGGAACATTAGGGAGTTGGTAACCAATCTTTAGTTTGTAGACTCAAATCCATTATCAGAAAAGAAGGTATTAAGTTATTGTTTTTACATGAGCCTATGATAAGTTATGACCATGTAAACACTCTCGTTACTAAGTTTAAACTTTATAATTCATTTTCTAATGTCTCAAATAAAATATGGGTTTTTGAGGAGCTGAAGATTAAGATCCTGATGGATAATATCCAATGCTGTCATATTGAAGTTAATCACTCCCTGCTAGATAGGACTACTTGTATTTATGCAAAATTCTAAAGAAATAGCAGAATGGAGTTGTGGAATGATATCAAATCATTTGAGCCTACTACTAAGGAATGGCTCCTACTGGGTGATTTCAACTTCATCTTGTCTCATTCTGAACAATCTGGTTGTTCTAATTTCTGTCATCAAAGTTCTAATGATTTCCTGGATATGATTAAAGACTGTCATTTAGAGGATGCTGGTTTTGTGGGTACCAGATTCACGTTGACTAACAAAACAAGATGGATAAGACTTGACAAGGTAACCGTCATTTAATCAGGAGCGATATGAGTACTTTGCTGAAACTAAAGTATTTCATCTTGCACGTACGTGTTCAGATATTAGTAAAGTACTTGACAATGGATTATTTTACTAAGCCGGTGGAAGATATTGTCAAGAACCTGAGCACGAGAGGTTTCCGTATTTGTGCAAAATAATATTATAAGTAGGTATAATATACCGAGAATATTAATGATTTAATAAAGGTCATCAGTTTCAACACGATATGATAACGGTCTTTTGAAGAAAATATGAAGTTGAACTAGATTTTTTACCCGTTATTATCCTCAAGTGAATGGCCAAGTGAAATTTACTAATAGAACAATAACCAATTGTACTAAAAAAAACTTTGAATTAGCTAAAGGTATATGACTAGATTTTTTTATAAGAGGACCCACAGGCTTATTGGACCACTCTACAAGATAATACAAGTGAGAATTCATTTGCATTGGTTTATGGTCCGAAAATAGTGGTATCATAAAAACATATGATTCATAGTCAAATAGTTCATTTTTATTCTTGAGAGTTAAATGAAGAGGACTAAAAAATTGTTGTTGATTAAATAGAAAAGCGTAGAAACCAGGCACAAGTATGAGTTAAAAGTTATATAGATTCAATAAGGAGTACATTTAACTCAAAGTTAAATTAAAAAAAATGGAATTCAATAAAAAATACATTTGACACAAAGTTAAATTAAAAAAAATTGGAATTCAATAAAAAGTACATTTGATTCAAAGTTAAATTGAAAAAATTGAAAGAATGAGACTTTGTATTGAGAAAAGGTTTTCATTGGTCAAAAGAAAAAAAATGTTGGAAAGTTAGCACTTAATTGGGATGAAACATTTAAAATTGTTTCAAAAGAACATCAAATGGCTTACATATTGGTAAATTTGAATATATATATATATATATATATTGAAACATCTTTAGAATATTCAACACTCAAAATTGTATAAAATTCTAATGTAATCAAATTAGCGTACTATCCAAGCATATTGTCGTTGACGTTTTTTTAACAAGACACCATAATAGGTAGCTATTAATACATTTTTTATATAATATTTGTGAAAATTATAAAAATAAACTATAATATCACCATTAAAAAGTTAAAAACAATATAAAAAAAATTTATAAGACAAAAAAACCAGATACGATAAAGATAAATAAAGAAACATAATTATAGGAGCTGTAAATAAATAATCAGCACGTTATATTATACATAATTTAAAATAACAATTATATACATAATTAGACGATCTATATGGTTTTAATGAGGAATTAAATACATATAGAGGTAAATGGTGCGATATTATAAAATAATGAATAAAAAAGAAAAAGAAATTAAAATAATATAACACTAATACAAAATAATGAAGAAATTTATAACATTAGTAAAAGTTAAAAGCGCATGTGTCTTATAGTCTAGTCCTATATTTATATATGATGAGGTTATGCAAGATGCCATAAACGTCTAAATTATATGTCAATCCACGAATATACCTATTAGCCAAACTCATTGTTCCAAGATATAATATAGTCACGCAAGAGGTCATCAATTCCTGAACTATATATCATGATTATAAGACAATTATATTATATAAAAAGATAATCTAGTCATGCAAGGATTGTAAACGCCAAGACTATATGTCAATTATCACATATAGTTATAACAAATATATTTGAAGATTTAAAAATCTAGGAATAAAAAATGTAAGATTAACGAGAATATAAAAATATTATATGAAGAATACTTTATAAAAATAGATAAATTTAAATTACAAATAACGACGAATTAAGTTAACATGACAAGGAAGATTCTAAAGTTAAGATAATATGGACGCAAATTGAAGAAACATAATTTCAAAAAATTTAAAGATACATAATATGTATCAACCGAACGTTAACCAACATAAACCATTCGTTTTACAAAAAATTAGTAATTCAACTCTCAGATACAAAAATCGAAGAATTTATACTTCTTTGTTTGAGGGAGTATTTCATTTTTCATAGGTAGAATCTTCAAGAGTATTTTTAATTGTAGTTTTTTATTGTTCGTCATCATTTGGAATAAAGAAATTGTTAGCATTATCGTCATCTTTATTTTTTGAAGAATCGTCTGGAGAAAATACGAGAACTTCATCCTTAATCAATAGTTGTATATGCAACATTAATTGTAAACCAAGATTTCATTTACCGATATCAAAGATAAAAAAAATTATGTACTTCGTGGAAGACCTTTTTAACGGGTGTTAACGTTTATGCTTTTACTACCTTTGTTGTCGGGTCAATTATTTGTTTCGCTGTGGTAAAATTCAGATTTTTCTTCATATTATTAAGATCTCATTTGAGGGAGTTAATTCATTCTCTAAATGAAAGTGGTGGGATATATTAAGAAACCAAATCATGGGTATCCAAAGCCTAAATATTATTCCCAGCGAAAAGTACACAATTATTTGAGGGAGTAAAATGAATGACACCAAGAAGTACATAATTATTGAAAACTAGTGAAATGAAGTTATTTTTTGTTATATGAATTTATAATATAAGAAATGTATTTAAAAAAAATAACTTTAAGGATAATATATTTATATAAATAGTAATATAAAAGAAGGAAATTTAAATGAGAATAAAGATACCTCAAAGATTATTTATATATGATGTTTTGAGATTTCAGCAGCTGTTTTAGGAAAAATATACGAATTATTGAGACACAAAGATAAATACTTGTTGAAGATGGCTCAACAAAATCTATTATGAAATGAGAATTTAATATATGTGTGGCTTGATGTGTTGCAAGATCAATATTTTCTCCTTTATATATTAGTTTGATTAGAGGTTTTTTTATTATTATTGAGTATTGGTGTTTTGATTATGAGTAACAATAATAATGGTAACAGGAGGAGGAATGACATGAATGCTTTCCTCGATTACACTCGTGGTTTCATGAGTAGTTTTCTTTCTCTTTGAAGACGATATTTTTTTTGGTTTGGATTAGCAATCATTTTTATTATCAGTGACACATATTTTAGATATTTTGTTCTTATTATAAAATTAAACATCTAGCCCATAAGAATTCTCAATGTGCACGACCGAGGATAATAAGTTCCATATCCTTAATGGTAGTAGCAACCCCGGTAGGAATAATAACAAATCCATCTATAAACATAGTTATATCGTCTATGGTGGAGGAAGAAAGTTTTTTTACTATAAATAAAAGGTAATACTTATCTTTGCAGACTTTGAGTGCATCTTCAAATAATCTCTTTAAATCTAGGTTGTCATGATTAAGTTCACATAAATTTTGGAAAATAATAGCAGAAGTTGCATAAGATAAGAAGAAATATTAGAAACTTAGTTAACATTTTCGAGATAAAAATTAAAAAGGCAAGGAATATATTTCAGTTTACATGTCTTCATCAATTGTCTTCAAATTTCTGAATCCTTCATGAGTAACAGATTCTCAATGACCACTAATATAGAAAACACTCATCATTCAAAATAATTTACATCATAAAATTTTACAATACATCAAAATCTACTAAATCCTAGATAGTTGAGTGAGATTTTGGAAACCTTAGAGAATTTACACTGGTTATGAATGTATCCAATAATTATAGGGATTTTGAAGAATATTAGAAACAATAATTAAACTAATTAGTATCCTCCAACCATTAGGAGTAAGTTGTGATGAGAAAATAGGTAAGAATTGGAAGAACTTAGTTATTAAATCACGAAAAGGAAATCTTAGTCCCCATGTAAGTAAGTTGTTAAAAATTTAAATTTCATCTTATTTAATATGATGTAGAAGCTCTCCATTTTAGGAAAGTAAATCAAAATTTGTTATGAATGCCCTATTTACACCTTATATTACTTATAAGTGAAATCATTTCTTTGTTCGATTTTCCCCGCGAACAATTCTGCCCTCATCACCAACGAAAATAGGGGGCGGCTAGGATTCAAAATAACTAAATGTGTTATGTAAAACCACACCATGATGGCTACGCAATGGGCCATACAGAGCCTTGATTCATAGAGTCAACAAAAGAAAAATGGTTATTTAACGAAGCCCATGTGGTCACGCAAAGGGCCGCACTAAGCCTGGGAAATAACGCTTAGATAAGCGGATGGGAATTAGTGTCACATTTTTAAGACTACGCAAAAGGTCATACTGTGCCTTGACTTATGAAGCCCTACAAGAAAACTAGCTAGTACACTAAGCCGAAGAGGCTACACAGTAGGCCAAACTGTCCCTAAAAAAATAAAAACTACAAAGACGACGAACAACCCTCCACCCCTCTATCTCATTGTACTAAAAATTGTCGACACGTATATGTCCAAAAAAAAGGCAAGAAATTGAAATTAAAAGAATTCAATGTGGTAACGGTGCTAACAAAGTAAATACACAAGTACAAAAAACTATCAATATCCAAAAACAGAAAAATATAAAGTAATTCATTATACAAAAACAAAGAATTACAACTACTCGACAACAACATCCTTGGCGTGAGTTCCCTCATGCCTCTCCTTAGGAATCTAGCCTTCCTTTGAAATATTATTGGTACCGACCTCGGTATCAACTAGAATACCCTTCACTCCAACCTTCTTAGAAACATCACCTCTTTACCCTACATATTTACCATTCTCTTCTTCATTTCTTCTTATTCTTCGTCATTCGAATCCCAGGGACGCTCATTCACATGTGCTAACTCCTTCAGTATTTCCATCTTCATATGAGGGTTCATCTTCTAGACATCCACAATAGTATTCTTATTAAACCTCTCGAGAAGACCTAGAGCAACTCCAAGGGTATTGTTTCCGTTATTCTCCAACTGGATGCCATATTATGTAACATTAGCCTCATGCACCTGCTTCCACAAGGATATATTTTTCCCAATTAGCTTTGTTGGTCGTTTGGCCAAAATTTCATTCTGCACGATTTGCTCACTGCTTTGAGTAATCAAAGACTTCTTCAACCCCAATAACTTCTCATTTTGCAGATTCAAGAAATACCTCTTAACATGAAGATCAACACAAGTTTCTTTAATCAAGGCCTTTTCCTTAATGATCTTTTCAAATTGAACCTTAGCCCGTCGGTAATCCCGTATGTATCACAACAACTTCAATTTTATAACCCTGCCCGAGCTAAATATTAATGGTTTTGTCTTAAAATCATCCATGGCTTTGGTATCCGTATGGGCCATCATACGATAAGCCATCACCATCTAATTATGACGACTCTGCCAAAACAAACGAGTGGAAAAGAGAGAGATAAATAAATTCTTCAATACTAAAATGTGTAACAAAACCAACATCAATATGTAGCTTATCTCTACAGCCAATTCCAGTTGGCATTGCAGAATATAAGTGATGAACATTGATGAAATCAGATATCTTATTGATTCTGATTTTATCTAAAGGAGCAATTCTGACCGGATAAATAAAAGTCAAATAAAAAAACAATAACTCAAGCGGACCTATGACTCAACTTTGTGCTTAGCACCTTAGTTCTTAGGCTTTGGGGCTTATATCATTGACCCCAATATAAGACCTGACCCGCACGACCCATGGGTCATTAGAAAAAAAATATAAATATCCAATATAAAATGGGTTGGACTTTTTCCCAAAATATTAAATACAAGTAGTTATCTTCTCTCACCACTTTCTACAAAAAAACTTAAATACTAATTACCAAAAGATCTTCCTATTCTACCCTCATAATACTTTTTACCCTCACCAAATTGGAGACCATAGTGGGAGATCAAGGTACCTGAATAGCTCTATTCAAAACCTTGTAATTCAAAGTTTGGAAATCTTTGAGATATGGATCTCAATATGCAAGAAATGCTACCCTATGAAAATAAAGGAATAATATATGGAAATGAGCAGGTTATTGTGTCTCATGTCAATTACAATTCGGAGGTCATACTATTCATGCATGATGAACATGATCAGTTAAGGGATGAGATTGAAGCTCTGAAATCCCAAACGGAAGCTGAAAGAGCATTGAAATAAAAATCTGATGTTAGAGGTATATTTACAAATGAGCATGGGGACAATAACAAACAAGGTGAAAAAAATGAGCAGTCCCCAAAGGCTCATATTCACTCTAAAAATGAGCATCAAAATAAACAGGTGATGAACACGTCAGATTTTGCTGAAAATTCAACTACAACATCTGATTCTGATGGGTCTTCTTCATCGAGTAATGACTAGGGCCGTCAAAACAATAAAGTGAGGTTAACCAAGAAACATAATAGGAAAAGGGACATGAAGAGGAAAATGAAGAAGAATAAATATCTGGAAAAAATAAAAGGGTCGACAGATCAAGGTATTAATCATCTACTAAGTGATCAATTTTCTATTCAGTCCAAACCATGTATATTTTCCACTCCTGATAAAGAAAATATGTTTAGCTGTAACCACAATTAGAGGCAATCACCTTTCTTTTCAATGATACTCTCTAGACATTTACCGATGCGGTTTGATAGTTGGAAAATGGAAAAATACGATGGAAGTAAAGATCCTGATAACCACCTCGAGTAGTTCAAGAATTTTATAATGAATTTTGATGATGATGATAAACTTTTATACCAGGATTTCTCACAAACTTTCAAGGGGAGTGCTTTAAAATGGTATAAAAGTTTACCACAAGTATCTATAAAAATCTTTGATGTTTATGGATGGTTTTTCAGAGACAATTCGTGGGAAGTAAGGAGCTTAAAGGGACTGATAATACGATCATTTATTGTGCCTAATAACCGAACGCGTATTTAAAAGAATATACCATGCGTTTTGTGAATACAAAAAATAGATTGGCCAATTGTTTTGAACAGGTAGCCATTGCTTTCCTGGGTCAAGGGTTAAATCCGAGCGAATTGGCTGATTTGGTGACTCGGAAAAAATCAATGATATGGGGTGGATTATTAAATCAGGTTGTAAAACAGATTACGGTGGCGGAAACTAAGAAATCTAGAGTACCGCGACAGAATAGGTATGCTTCTACAATGTCAATCCCATAAGCCAATATGTAATCACAGGCCACAGTTATTACATGCCTAAATATTCCGGACAAGGGTCACATCGGCCAAGAGAGAATCAATCATGTCAAGCAAAAAAATTTAAACCCAAAAAAGGTCCATGGATTCAACCTGAATGGTTTGCCGAACTGGGTGAAACTGTGGCTACCATTTATGATAGAACAAAAAATATTTTGCATTTTAGAAGACCATCACCAATTCAATCTCCTAGAGAGAATCATAATACATGTTTTTTAAGTACCACAATGATGTGGGCCATGATACGCAGGATTGCATCTGCTTAAAACAAGAAGTGCAGAAGTTGATTGAGATAAGGAAATTGTCAACTTTGGTAAAAAAGCATGAAAGCAACCTGCAAGTTAATACTCACTCTCAATCTAATGCAAATACAATGTGGGTAACGTCACCGACTGGTCCAGGGAAAAATATAGGTGCATCTACACAAGAAGATGCTATGGTCATTATAGAAAGGTTTGATGTAGATTCAATTTAGACCCTGATCCAAACCGGAATCAAGTTGGGATGATAGTGGAAAAGACTTCAACAGTATCCGATATGTGTAACTTCTTCAAAGCTTTAACCATTTTTAGGGGAGATACTATCATTGCACCCTCAAGTTGTTCAAGAAAGAGACATGTAAATAGCCTAACAACCGAGTTAGAGGGAAACATGTCTATATGTATTTATAAAATGCATGTTTCATTCATTATTTTTGATGGAAATGATTTAAAGGATATTGCGGGCCCACATGAATATGTTGTGGTGATAGGGGCATCCATTGGAGGTAATGATATACGTCGGATTTTAATTGATACATGCATCTCGGTGAACATCTCAACCATCCAACGTTCGAATAAGACCATAGTAGGAGGTACCGGGAACTCAACCAAACTAATTGAGATAGATGATCAAATGGAGGCTCCTAGTGCGATAATTCCAGTTGAAGAAGTTGAAATTCATTCGCTGGAAGAATGTAAAAGTGTCCGGATTGGATCTAAATTGTCTTTAGAGCGAAAACAAAAATTACTATCCTTTTTATCTCGTAATCTACATGTATTTGATTGGTGTAACGAGGATGTAACTGGAGTACCAAAGAGTATAATTATTCATAAGTTATCTGTGAATATCAAAGAATGTAAATACCCTCTTTGGACTGCTAGCCCAGTATTAGTCAAGAAAAAGAATATAAAATGGTGTATTTTCATTGACTTCACAGATCTCAATAGAGCTTGCCCTAAAGACCCATTTCCAGTGTCCGAGATAGATAAGCTAGTAGACTCAACATTAGGGAACAAGTTGTTGTCCTTTATGGATGCTTTCTCTTGGTATAATTGGATACATATGAATCCTAATGATTAAGACCACACTATGTTTATTACAGATAGGGGGACTCCATTGTTATAAGGTAATGCCTTTTAGGCTGAAGAATGTTGAAGCTACTTATTAACGGCTGGTGAATAGGGAATTTGCTAATCAAATCGGCAGGAATATAGAAGTTTAGATTGATGATATGATGGTAAAAATCCTTAAGGAGGAAGATCACATATCCGATCTCCAAGAAACGTTTTTGAAGTTGGAAACCATCAATTTAAAGTGATCTGGTAAATTTCTGGAGTATATGATAATTGAAAAAGGGATTTAGGATGATCTGGATCAGTTAAAAGCTTTGTTAGCTATGGAACCACCGTAAAATACTAAATAAGTTAATATATTAACTGGAAGAATGACTGCATTGAACCAGTTTATTTCAAGATCATCAGACAAATGTGCACAATTCTTCTAAGTTTTAAGGAACACTAAAGACTTCAATTGTTCTCCTAAGAAAGATCTGAAACTAAGAAAGATCACTTGATAAAATATCTACAAGTACTAAAAAAGTCACCATTGGTTTTAAATGCATCAAATATAAGCATATCTCTAGATCGAAAAACGTCATGGCAGATTCTTTAGCCACTTTAGCATACTCTAAAGCATACCTTTGAATCCTCATGCAAGAATATCCTTCCATAGATGCAACCACAAGAAAGAAGGTACGGTAAGAGAGATCATGCACTTACCCGATGTAATTTTTAAAGATTGGAGAAATGAAATCCGAGAATTTATCGCTAATGGAGTTCTACCTTTCGACAAGGATTGGGACAAAAAAATAAAATACAAAGCTAATGATTTTCTAGCCATAAGGGGGGTTTTTTTATAAATAAAAAATAACTTTCAGCAGGCCTCTACCGCGCTACCTCAGATCTGATAAGTCTCAAAATGTTCTATTAGAGTTACATGATGGAGAAGGTTCAGTAAAATGTGGTTATAGAGTTCTAACAAAAAGAGTCTTATTGGCAGGTTACTATTGGCAGAGTATTATGGCAGATGCTAAAAAATTGGTGAAAAGATGTGAAATGCAATCCATATGCCAGCAGTCCCCATGGAATGGGGACTTCATTTGGTTGAACCACTTCCAGTGGCTTCTGTGAGGGTTTTTGTACCATAATTGTGGCAATAGACTACTTCTTCAAATGGGTAAAGGTTGCACATTTATCTGGAGAAACATCTAAAGAAATAATAAAATTTATTCTCTCCAACATATGTTGTCCATTTGGTATTCCCAAGCGCATCACTAGAGATAATAGTCCTCAGTTTGAAAACAAATGCATGGTTGTATTTTGTACATCAAGAGGAACTCAACAGTCTTTTTCTTCTATTTTTCCTCCTCAAGCCAATGGACAAGTTGAAGTGGCGAATAGGATAATTTTTGTCGAGTTTAAAGAAGAATTTAGAAGGAACATATGGGAAATAGCCAAGTTACTTGCAAGAAGTACTATGGGCATACCGAACTACCCCTCATACAGCCACATATGAGTCTCTAGTTTCTCTAATTTATGGGATGGATGCTATCACACCTATAGATGCTATTCATCCTTTATTTAGAGTTTAAAATTATTCTAAAAGAAAGAATGAGATAGATTTGAGGGCTTAGTTGGATTTAACTGAAGAAAAAAGAGTGAAAGCACATTTAAGAACTGTAAGGTTTGATGAGAAACAGGTTTGCGTCTAAAGTAAAAATAAGGGATTTTCAAGTAGGAGATAAGGTGTTAAGAAAAGTTTTCATGCACACTAAAGAGAAGCAGTTTGGAAAGCTGGCTTCGAACTAGAAAGGACCATACGTCATATGTGCAAGAGTCAAGCAAGGAACATACAAGCTTCTAGATAAAAAAGGAAACCTATTAAAACATCTTTGGAATGTTGAGCATCTCAGGTTATACTTAGAATAAATTCACCTTGTAAATATTTACTTTGTTTTACTTCAATGTAAATATTTGGGGCCATACTCTTCACTAACTTAGTGGCGCAGTGAGGTTTTAATGAGGTGTCCAGATCTCAATCAATATACTATTCTTTTCCTTTTTAAAAATATTTTCTTTGAGTGGATCACATAAATTAAAGATCAGACGAATTAAAGATTTGTTAAACACTTGTTGCCCTCAAATGGATTTCCTTTGAGTGGATTAGATAAATTAAAGACACATTAAACACTTGTTTCCCTCAAATGGATTGTATTTGAGTGGATCGTATGAATTAAATACCTATTAAACATTTGTTACCCTCAAATGGATTACCTTTGAGTTGATGAGATAAATTAAAGACCTATTAAACACTTGTTTCCCTCAAATGGATTTTCTTTGAGTGGCTCAGATAAATTAAAGACCTATGGCTTGGATAAATATGAGCATGATTAAGGGTTTAGCACATTTTAAGAAAATATTTTTTAATCGCAATATTGGATTTAATATATTATCATAGTTTTGTCATTTTAAAGTACGCTCGATATTATTGGAAGTGTAAAATAAAAAAATGGAAATATACAAAGTAAATAAGAGTAAAGATAGCATAAAATGTTGATATGATCATAAAAGATATCCGGTCCATATTACAAAATATTCCTTGTATACCACAAGGAATTAAACAAACAAAGTTTTTAAAATATCCGATAAAAAACCAAAAAATATGTATGGCATGCTCCAAGGACTTTAATTCAAAACAAAAACACAGTAAAAACCGTTAACTTTAGGGCTAATTCCCCTTGGTTTTCTTATCAACCTTACCTTTCCCTTTTTCCTCTTTATCATCATCTGAATCCTCCTCAGCTTGGCCATCAGATTCAGATTCATCCGAGTAAATGTTGAGTTTATCACTTTGTGCCATAGTATGAAAGTGAATTTCTTTATATGGCACAAAACTCCACAGCTTCCCAAGAGACTGTTGGGAAAAGTTTCAAGGAACAATAAGACCATATACGATTTAACAGATGCTTCTCTCTGATCCATAGACTTTAACACCCCCTCAGTATATACGTCCACTGTATCAACTATGTCTTGAGCTTTGTTCTTTTTAAGAATAGCAATCTCTCATCTTCTTTTTCGTTAAGGGGATCTTGTAATCATTTTTATCTTCAGATAATTGGTTTATGGTGCTTCCGTTCGCGGTCAGTTGTTCCTTTAAGGAATTGATAAATTTGGAAATGGTAAACTGTAATTTGGTATGATTAGTTTACAAATTCTCATGATTGGACTTAGCTAGCTCCACATCATCATTGAGTTTTGTATTTTCTTGTTATGTTTTAAGGGAACTTTTCAGGCCTTGATTCTCAGTTCAAAGGAAAACTATGTCTTTGACTTGAGATCTAACATGCCTCTCCAAGTCGACTATTGGCCTGACATAGCCTAAAATGCATAGTCAAGTGTATCATGTTCATTGGACATTTAAAAGGACTCACCATCATGTATCACAACATTAGTAATGGTGGCAGATTGGGTGGAAGCCTTATCAAAGTCTTCTTTATCGAATTCACTAAAATGCAGGTTTCTTATATCATCCAAGTTAACATCACCTTCAGCAGAATGTTGGTCAACAGCAGGAAACACTGGTACAGAAGAATGGGCATGTACCTCTTCTTGGGTAGGAGCTTTGATAAGATATCTAGAGGGAAGGGCTTCGGATCGGAGTATGATCTCTGAACTAGTAGCAGTTTTCTTTTTTTCCCCTGCTCTCTTATTAATGCCCTCTTTATTTCTTCCCCTTCTTCTTAACAACTGGGGAGTTCAATGGCCCTTTAGCCTCACACATCATAACAACAATAGCATCTAACAAAACAGCACAAATTTTATCTGGAGGTCCCGAACCACCCACATCGAGAAACTTTTGAGAGGGATCATCAGTCTTTTTCTTATGCTTTTTTATCTTGCCAAGATGACTAGGAGCCTTGCTCTTGACCGGTAGAAAAAGCTTACCATCCGTTTCCCCAGTCCTCTTGAAGATATCAGTAGTTCCAAGAGGACTGCTAAATTGTTCCTTCGAGAGCTCCCTGGTTGAGCTTGTTCTCCACAGATGATCCCTCATAATGTTTGCTGAGGTAAAAGAATTGTAGAAACAGTTCCTCAATTCTATATGGCCCACTGATGTAGCTTTGTAAAAGCAGTTCTTCTTTCTTCCAAAAGCTGCAAACATCTTTGAAAACACCAAAAAATAAATCTGATGTGAAATTTAATGCCAATTTCCGATGTGAAATTTAATAAAAGAAATTCGTAAAGTGTTAACCTGAACTTTTCCAATATCTAGTTAGTAAGCTTGGATTTCCCTTGGAAGTAATCTTCTTTCCATTCCCAAGTGCCACTAATGTAGAGGATTTGGTTCCTCAAATGCTTGCCAGCCTTCAGGAAATCATCAACAACCTTATAATCATTCCCCATGTTGAAATAATAGAAGGGATATGATGGTATCGGCATAAGCTGTCTACAACAACTAACTCTTTCATATGAATTGGAATCTTAGACAACCTTGAAGCTATGTTTCTGGCCAACAGTGTATACCAGGCATTGGGACTTAATTGACTTGGGCATAACCTCACCAAGTGGAAATATCAGACTAAAGTGGAAATATCAGACTATCTCTGGGTCCAAAGGGAAACAAAGGCCCCAATTAAGCTATTCGGTTTAACCACTAGCTCTTCAGCCTTACTATCCATCAAAGTCTCCTCATGGATGGGAATTCTTACCTTGATGAACTCTGGAAAACCCCACTTCTTCCTAATCATGCCCAATTCGGCTGTATGGGTATATACATATGAAATTATTTTAAGGGCCATCAAATATTTAACGCTCACCTTGGATATACTTGGCCCCACTTGCCCAACAAGGCACTCCAAAAGCGGTTTGGAGATTGGCAGTCTAACCTTTTTGCTTTTTTTTTCCCGAACTGCACTAGTATCACCGGTTTGGACGAATGTCTCCAATGGAGTGTCCTCTCCACTATCATCCATATTTTCCTCCATTATTTGTGGCTGGTGGTCAGCAAGTCTAGATCCAATATCCTCTTTTTCAACATGAGGAGCCTCAATGGGTGTAGCTGATGTTACTTGATCCTCAATGGGTGTACCTTTTTATTTGGAAATCACAATGAATCTTTGAGGTTTGTTTTCTCCTACATCTGACCCCATAGCTATAAAAGAATAAGGAGGTTTACGACTACTAACGGCTTCGATATTGATAAAAGGTGTCTCGATCAACTGCGTAGCTAGATCTGGGATTGTCGAAGGTTGAGAAAGATTGTTTGTTAAGGAAAAAATTGAAGGTCTGTAAGATTATTAACTTCTATCTGGTTCTAAAATTTGTTGAACAATTAGTCCACCATGTGAAGCAAGCAGTCCATTGGCAATTTTAGCCCTTTTTTTTATCTTCCTCTAATTTGGAAAGGTTGAGCAAACTTCATTTTATTAAGGCAGTTTTTGCCGAGAACATACAAACTTTAGAGAAAAATAAAAGAAATAGGAAAAGATGAAAGATTAGGGTGTTTTTTCTATCTGGAATCAGAGTTTGAAACTTTTTCTCACGCTAGAAATGAAAACAGTAAAAAATCACACTTATATAGTTTAAAAAGTACTTGAGTGTTTTACCTAGGGGAGATGAACCTCTAGCCATGATTAAGGGCTAGTAGATGTAGCTCTTTTAATGTTTAGACACAAGTACCCAGAAAAAGCGACCAATGGGTCCAATTACCACTTGACACGTGTAAAAGAGAGTTGATTATAAAGTCGTGACCTTTGAGTTGTTCGATTGACTTTTCAAATTCACTTCAAAGGCAGATTGGACATTATCTTTCATGGTTAGCTCTTCCAAATATTATTTGGAAGAGCTATGGGGGTTATATGATCATATTGGATATCGTTAGAGGAATATCGTGGTGATTCTGATTTTATCCGAAAGGGCAGTTCAGACAAGATAAATAAAAGTCAAATAAATAAACAGTAACTCAAGTGGACCTATGATTCAGTTGTGTTCCTAACACCTTAATTCTTAAGCTTAGGGGATTATGTGATTGACTGGAATATAATATTTGACCTGCACGACCCATGGGCCCTAGAAAAAAGTATAAATACCCAAACCAACATCATTAAATGGGTTGGATTTTTTCCCAAAATATTAAATACAAGAAACTCTCTTCTCTTACTACTCTCTACAAAAACTTTAAATACTAAATTACCAAAATATCTTCCTATTTTATTCTCACAATACTTTTTACCCTCACCACACATGTTGTTGTAATATGTCACATTTGAGAAATATTTCAACTGGTGGTACATCAGTTGCGAGGGAGTCGGCATGATAATCAAAATTGGGTGTTCATCACCACCTGACATTGACGAATCTTTTTATAGAAGAAGGGTTTTTTTTTTCAAAATCTCCACTTATTTTCTAGCATCAACAGGGACGCCAGCAGAGCCAGAGGCTAGCTGCTCAATCGTTTGATTTTCATTAGAAGATTCCCTAACTATTGCCAACCCTTGACCAGAGTGACAATGGGAGAAAGGACACAATTTATAATCGAAAGGGCCTCATCGTGACAAAAACCTTCAACACTTCTTTCAGTAGAAGAGATTTCCTGTAAAAACGGAGGGTTTAAGCTAACAACCATATCTAACTTATCCTTCCCAGACTCCCCACTAGCATCCGACAAATCACGTCACTCTCCAACAGGAACACCATTTTTTATAAAAACCCTTTTTTCTTCACCGTCTCAACATCTTTAATACATAGATGACTCTTCTATCTCACTTCTTTATCACCCCTCCTCTAGGGGAACAATACGACACAATCACTTGACTTTCTTTGATAAAAAAACTCTGGGTACCCCTATCGTCCAATGGATGGACATCTATCTTGATACATCCATATTTGGAAACACCCTCCACGAGGAATATCTCCTCATCATCTTTCCTAAAGTGCCTCATTGAAAGATCCAACCCACGGCCTGCATATTTTTTTCCATACACCTGCTCTAAGAAAATTCCACCCACTTAGTCAGCACTAGCTATTTGACCCGTCATAGTATTAGTCACTTCTCCATCCTTCGTCATCGTTATCTCTAGCACATGCCACAACTCTACTAATAGAATATTCACGAGATTAAACAGGCAATAATATTCAAGATATCAGGCCGAATAAGCTACATATGATAGTCTTTCCAAAGGATTAATCTATGGTTCCCTATAAAACTGTCTCCACAACTTTTGGTACTTCCCGGAATATGTACCTTCAACAAATAAAAACATAAATATCAGTGGATAAAAAAACATAAATATTAATGAATTACCATTAATAGACCATTCATAAGAAACAAAAGTAGCACAAACCCTCAGCTTACATGTCTCCATCCACATCCCCAATGGAATGCTCCAGTTACTAAAAATAACAATAAATAAATACTTCCAATGTTTGTCAGACGAAGGCAGATAAACAAACTTATGGCCGTTACGTATTGAAATGTAGTAGTATGGGGTACTTCATGAATTATAAACATCTACATTGGATAGAAAGTCAGCCAAGCAAACAAGGATATCCAATATTTTTGAACTTACTAATATGCTCAGTATCGGCCGCCAACTATTGGCGGTAAGTTGGGCCAGGTATATCCTAATGTACCTAAAACATTCATTGATGAGTTTAGGTAGGGGTAGGCGTAGTCTCTAGTCAAAGAGGGTAGTATAAAAGTGCATTTCAGACTATACTCTATTATAAATCTACGATACCCCTCTGCAGTCAGATATTTATACAAAATGATCAAATAGTCAAAACATTGGTCCATCAATATCTTTTCTACCACCTTATCATCGGGTGGAAGGTTGGGATCGAAATTCTCATATGATAACTTCTCCTTCTTTTCAACTCCTATACGAGGCATTTATGGTATACAAATAGATAATTCATCAGAATATATTTCAAAACCCATGATAGAAGAACTTAGGGTTTGCTGATGAAGGGTAATGGGTATCTCAAAGTTAACACATCAAGCTAAGCCCATAATTTTTTACCCATTAGATAGAAAAAAAGATCGAAGTCAATAGAAGAATAGGAATTCCTTCCCCGTGACTCATTATCTCAGGTAAGCAGATGAATGTATCAGTTAAAGAATATAAGTAATAACAAAAATTTAGCAACATAACTCTCTTTTTATGGTTCAAAGTAAAAAAGTGAATCCAGTTTTGAAGAAAGGAATTTATAAAACGGGAAATGAGGGATGAAAGCCCATAAAGATAAAGTGGGCATGTGAGTAATCAATATATTAGAAATATTAACGACATAAACAATGAAGGACCGTTTTTAGGAAATGTGTATACAAGTTATGCACTGTCAAAAATAGTGACACAACGTGGCGAATATTTGATAATAACACACCACATGCCTGCAAAATCAAATAATAAAGTTAAACTATTGGGGAAACACTTGGAAAGAAATAGAGAACAACCAACATACCTCACCTCATTGTAATCTAATCCCACTCATTTAAAATTTAAATTAATAAACGAGTTAACATTATAAAAGAACTAAGGGGAATCCTGATAAGGCATAAACCCCTCAGTCAGGTTTCTTCTACCAACAAGGACGATGTGAGCTTAGTATTTTTTTTAGTAGATGGCCAATGGTAAATATCATCTATGAGGGCTATTAACAGAGGGACCTTAGTCATGTAACGTTACTACACTGAGTAAATCCGAGCTAAGAACAGTAGCACAAATAAGTGTCAATCGACCGAGACCATTGCACGAAAAGCAGTTAGTCAATGCACAAAGCCGTTAAGCATGATAATAGGAAGGTATGGAGAATGCGGAGCTTAGTACTCACCCACGAGCATTACAATTAGAAAGAAAACTGTTTCTTAGATAGTAGGAAAAACTACACGCTGAATGTAATATATAAAGAGACTTATGATCTTAGATAATATTGTATACTATTTTCTGGTAAATAAGAAAAAAAGTAAATTATACATAACATTTCTTTTCTTTCTTGATTTTAGTTAAAAATTCATCACAAAAATACAAATATTAGAGGTATGAGATCAAATAAGTTATTACTAAAGGGACTTTCCCTATTAATAAAGCATTGACAAAAATGCTAAGGCTCAAAGCTCATGGCTTCTTAGTCCTTGTGGATATTCTCTATAAAACGTCTCTTAGTCGACCTTTATTACGATGCTCTGGGTTTAATGAATCTCATGTAATAATATATTAATCACATGATGGGGAGGGATCTGCCCACCGGGGCTGTACGACTTTAAGTATAAGGGTTTTATTGGTTAGATACTATTGGTCTTCCATTATGACAGATGTTAAAGAATTAGTTCGATGGATCGATCCCTATCAACACTTTCTGAACTCAATACATATGTTAGTTGTACCTCTGGCATCTATATATGAGGTATTACCATTTGATAGATGGGGGCTTGATTGGTTGGACCCTACCAATAACGTCTGAGGATCGTCAAACCATTATTATGGGTTGAAGCAGAACTTCTCTCCGGAAGTACATCCAAACAAATTATTAAGTTTATCATGTCGAATATATGTTGTAGGTGTGGGACCCCAAGAACTATTACGACCGACAATGGCCCTCAATTTGAAAATAGGGACATGGAAGCATTATGTTCTTCCCGGGGTATTCAACATTATTTTTCATCGCCTTTCCACCCTCAAGCCAATGGGAAAGTAAAACGTGTTAAAAACACCATCATTAACAACTTAAAGCAAAATTTACAAAAGGAAGTTGGAAAATGACCAAGTTATTTACAATAAATATTGTGGGCCTATCAAACTACACCATGAATAGCAACACAATAGTCTCTATTTTCATTGATTTATGGGATGAATATTGTGACCTTAACTGAGTTACCCTCCCGTCATTCCGAGTTGAAAATTACTCTGAAAAGTTAAATGATATAGCCAAGAGAGTTGAGTTAGACATGGTTGAAAAAATTTTAATAAGCGAATATCTACGATCGCTTAACTATTAAACCCTAATGAGAATTAGATATGCGTCTCGGGTCTGAAAGAGAGAACTAAAGTGAGGGATAAAGTTTTGAAAAATGTCTTCCTACAAACTAAGGATAAAAGGTCAGGGAAGTTAGCATCTAACAGGATGGGTTTTATGAGGTTACTGAAAAAGTAAAGTCTATAATTTATCAGATGTCAAATCGAGATGGCAATCCTATTTGGCATCCATGGAATATTGAACAATTAACTCTCTCTCGAATAAGTTTAAAAAGAAATCCAGTGTTCTTTTATATCTTCAATGTAAATATCCGAGGACATACTCTTTCCTACCTTGGTGGCTCAGGTGGTTTTAATGAGGTGTCTAGACCACTTAAATTTTATGAATCATTTTTTAATTTATAATTTTCGTGTTATTTTATTTTTATGATTCAAATATTTTTGGGTAACAGTTAAAATGTTCAAACATTAGTTGGTCACAATTAAAAGGTTCCAATATTAGTTGCTCATGTGTAAAGATTCCAACATTAGTTGGTTACAATTAAAATGTTCTAACATTATTTGGTCATGTGTAAGGGTTCCAACATTAGTTAGACATAATTAAAACATTCCAATATTAGTTGGTCATGTGTAAAGGTTCCAACAATGTTTGGCCAAGATAATCAGATTCGAAGGACTAAAATTATAGAGTAAAATAATTGTTTTGATACAAAGTTGGGAGTTGGTCAAATTAAACTAAGAAAACTCTAAATGCGTTAATCAAAGAATGACTAATTTTTTGAATGATGATGAATAAAAAGAAAGCAACTCGTTCCTAAATTCTGAATAATAATTGCAAAATGTTGTGGCCATACCAAAGAATTATATAAAAAAGTCTGAATAATACTACAAAATTTCTTGCATATACTGAGGACTTTCAAAAACAGTGATACACGGATATGCAAAATAAAAATAAATTCAAATTCCTCAAGAATCTTTCCTTTCAGCATAATCTTCCTCGGAACTCCAATATTAGGAGCTTCCCCTTCACTTTAATGAGCACCTACATAGTCTGAGTCCATTTGAATGCATAGCTTATCTGCTATGACCATATTATAAGCCATAATTCTTATGGTACCAACTCCTATAGAGGTCCAAGTTTCAGCGTTGTGAATGATTTGTGGAAAACTAAAACCATATCGAACTTAATCGAGGCATCTCGCTTAGATTGGAACTTTAATATGCTATTAGCATATTCTTCCACCACAGCTTCCTTATTATTTACAGCCTGAGTCTTGAATGCATATAACTCCCCCTCGATTTTTTTAGTAAGAGCCTCTTGGTCTTCTAAGGCTTTTGTAAAATTCTCTATAGCGTCCTTATCAGTTTTAGCCTGGTCTTTATATTTTTGTATCTCTTATTCTCTGGATGACTCAAATTCACGATTTTGGCTTGGTGATCGATTTTTAGTTTAAGCTCTTTGTCAGCACATGTGGCTTAGCATCTCAAATTATCAACATGTTTGTTTTCTCTTCGAAGACTTCCTAGTGATGCTCACATTTGCTCTTAGGTAGAGCAATTGTATATTTTTTTAATTCTCACATCTCTTTCTAGCTCGTATATAAACCTCACAAAGCCCAATACATAGTGGGAAATGATATCTTCTGTTTCCAGCCGAAAAGGCACATCCACATGAAGGTTTAATTTAGAAACGTTTGGTACGAATGTATTAAAATTTATCCCATCTACATTCCCCATCGGGTTATTATCATTAAAATCCAGTTTCTTTATCATCGGAACCAAAGGGTAATACGGTTCGGTTAATAGAGGAAGCCCGGTTTGAGCTATGATTGGAACAATTTTCGAAATGGTCTCAATTCTCTTCTTCTTATTTTTCTTTTTGCCGCTATTATACTTGCTCCCTTTGTGTATTTTTGAGGCACTTGAATTCTTTTTCCTCTTTAATAATAGAAAGGTGTTTTCCCACTTCAACAGTATGATATGCCGTTACTGATAAGGGCTCTTCGCGCTGATTCGTTTACTCGACATCAACGGTGTTCTTCTTCATACCCTGCTTGTTACCCTCACCATTCTCTACCCGATGACTAGGGGACCTTGTCCTTTTTGTAAGGAAAAACTTAACATCATCAGGCTCAATTCAGTCAAGAATACCCGATGGACAAGACAGAGTAGTAAATTATGCCCATAAAAAATTACGTTTGGAATTAGTCCTCCAAAGATGACTCCAAACTGGATTATTCACAGTAAACCAGTTGTGGAAAGAATTGGACCAATTATCCTCGACCCATTGGTGCAACATTTTGAAAGTACCTTTGTGGCTTCCAAGTGTTACTGATAGGAACTTAGTATCGCTACAAAAGAAGTTCAAAATGAATCACAAACAAAAAAAGAGGCAAGAATCGTAAGTAAAACTTGAGGAATTACTTATACTTTTCCACAACCTTGGGATGCAGCTAAGATTGTATATCAATAATATATTTTTCATGATCTCCTAATAGTTTCTGATAAAGAATAACTACATATTTCAAGCTTGTCATTGTAATATGGGATGATACGAGAATTTCTTGATAACCCAGCAATAGCGGTAAATTTCTCCATTGGTATTTGAATGTTTGACAACTTCGATGCTATGATACATGACATCAAAGTAAACAATGCGTTCTGGATTTCCTGAATAGCATATAAGCTCATCATATCAAAGTATCTAACTATCTCAGTGTCTAATGGAAACCAAAGTCCCCAATTCAACACGTATGGATAGACATCTAACTCGCTTTCTCCATAGCTCATGGGTGTCAATCCATCCTTCTGTAATCGCACAGTCACCTTTTTCAAAATTCTCCACTTGGCTCGAAGTGCATCTAACTCATTATTTGAGAAGTAATTGTAGAGGATTAGGGAAAGAGCAATCAGATATTTGCGAGTCACCTCTTGGAAATTGGTCCTCACAAGCCCGACCAGTGAATGAGATAATCAACTTCCTCCTTTTCTTTAGCCATTCCCTTTATGTTCTTAGATTTTTGGGCTTTTTTCAACTTCCTTCGAGACCCCACAATTCCTTCCAGATTGGTCTGATGCTCCCAATAATGACTCTATATTAACTTCTTCTTCATCAACTAATTGTCTTGTATTGGATCTGGTGGGTAAAGTTTTACGTTGTTGTTGGGAGACATTGGTTTTATTTTTGTTTGTTTATACTTATTGAGAGCTTATTGATGATGGGGCCCATTTGTCATTCTTTTTTTGGTAACCTTTGATTGTATATATGTTTATGACGGAGATTTTTATTCAGTATCCAAACCCATAGTTATGGAAGTTGATTAACATCTTTGACTAGTTTCTCCTTGGGATTATATCATCCTCGGATAACGAATTTTTTATGTAAAGAATTAAGCAGTCGAAGGTTTGACTGATGATAACCCTCCCTTGGGATTCTGGCAACCATGCAGCTAGCTTTTCACTTCTCTTTGGGTTTCTCTTACAAGCACAAGCACTTAGTCAAAGCATTTTTGGTAGTTAACATACAAGTTCAATAAAATATTTCACTGAAGAATGATTTTGCATTGGTTATTACAACGAGCGATGAGAGTAGTGATGGTAAAATGGCATAGTTTATGTTTGTAAAAATAAGATTCTCTTTTTAGAAATTTTTGTAATATGGGAATGAGGGGAGAAACCATTTATAGGGAACTGTAGAAAAGCCAAACTGCTCATTTCTCACTAGTCCAATCGGTATAACCCTAGAGAAGTGGAACCGTTTCCGACGACTATAACTTTTAGAGAAGTGGAATCGTCTCCAACCGATATCATGCGTCACCACTTAAAGAATGAGTCGTGGGTCTAATCTATCCATGAAACATGTATATGGATATATATATATATATATATATGTCTGGCCATATTCTAAGGATATATGTGAGAAAATTTGAACCATTCCACAAATCAGTTTGAAATTATCTCTTTATTATGCGTTAAATACAATAAAATTTGCACAAGTACCAAGCCAAAATTTGAAGGTTTCATATATCATTCTTCCCGAAAAATCTTCACGAACACTAAGAGGGTTGCCTGATGAGGACTGAATTATCTGAAAGGTAAATCAGACAAATGAGTTATTTAACCAAGATTTATTTTAGATGTACCAATGTGATAAAATACAATAAGGAGAGGTGATTATCCTAATAATAGGTTTTTAGGTATAAATGGGCTTCGGTTGCCAAATGTTCCCATGGACCATATAAGTCCATTAGACTTATTGGGCTAATTTTTCTATAAATGGGACTTTAGAGCCTTTAATGAAGATTGGCGAAATTTATTTACTTTTTACCTGTATTTTTAGAACTTATCTCTCTAAGCATTTTTTTTAAAATAACTTAAATTTATCTTTGTTACCTATCTAAAAACTTAATTATCCTTTTTATTATTATTACTAGAACAACTTTCAAAAACTTTTGACACTATCAGGCTATGCTTCATGGAGATGGTTCCTCAAGATTGAGCAACCTAGCTGGTCTCTTAAGGTCAATGAGCCAAACAGTTGGTCGCTTAAGGCCAAGTGGCCAACTTTATCACAACCATACAAGACAAATTGCAATCAACTTCTTGCATAAAAGTTGTTGCATAGAAATGCAAGGCGAAGATCAAATATTGTAGCACAAATAAAAAAATGGTGGGCATTTTAACAAAAGTAATTTGGGTATTTAATAAACATTACTATAAAAAAATTAAATGGGAGTGTAGAAATTAATATGAAATTAACTCTTTGGAAATGAAGTGCAAAAATAAGCTCTAAAAAAATCTAAAAAGTCGAATGTCTAGGTTTTATGTATATGCCCAAATTCCAAGCATGGACGTGAAGAATCATACATTAACAATACAACATAAATAGTCTTATAAATTAATTAAAAAAAAATATAAAAAGTCTATATAAACATCTACGTACGAAGTTCACTCCTAAAAGAAAAATATTGAATCAAAATAACCTCTGAATATCATAAATACTGAATTACATTATTACTTCGAAATCCACATCCTCAACTACTACTCTAACTCTAAGTAAAAGACTCAACACGAACAACAATAGATTTCACACTAATGGTATTTACAAATTAGCTAAATACTAATAGTTTGCTTTGTTACAAGTAATATATATATACTAAGTATTTCACAAAATATGTATGTTTTTTGGATTTGAATAATTAATCGGCTTATTTAGAGTGATATATTGTTTAAGAAAAATGTAATATTAAATAAATGAATTGAAATATATACTATTTTAATAGGTTTAGTCTAAATGATCCATTTGGGACAAGCTTTGGAAATTTTTAGAAATGAGCATAGAGAATGGAAAGATAAGTACGGTGTTGTTAACCGAAATGGAAAGCTTAAATAACTTGGTATTGAAAAAGACATCATAAAAAAAGGATGGAAGTCGTAAGAAAATAAGCACTTTTAATACATGAACAAATACATAGTCATAAAAAAAAAACTCTCTCTCTAAGCCCGATGCTCTTTCTGGTGAAGTAACCTCCGGTGGTCTGGTTTTCGTGTCTTTCTTCTTCAATTCGTTTATGTTTCTGCATATCTCCATCATGGAGATAAGGACTAATGAGTTGTTTGAAGAGAATTTTCCATCCCTGTTTCAAAATCAAAAACAGGGGAAGATGGAACAACGTGAGAAGAATTCATATGCTGGTCTGTTTAAAGATAAAAAGGGAAACAATAAAGATTTGGATTTCAAACCGGAGAGAATCGAAAGAAAATCAAACCACATTTCGGTTCAGTTCTCCAAATAAATCAAAGACTCTTTGTTCTTGAATGCTAAAACTACCCTCATCGGAAAATTCTCTCTGGGTAAAGAAACCCCTCCTCGATGCTTTTTTTAAATCGTTAAGATATAAAGGTACATTCAAAGTATCAAATTGGGACTCGCATCATATCTTCATGGAATTTTATCTAAACGAAGACGTTGCAAAATATGGTCTAGGTATGTCTGGAAGGTGGGTACTTATACAATGAGAATTTTGCGGTGGTTGCCGGATTTTCATCCTAAGTATGAGAATCCTTCAGTTTTGGTCTGGACTAGATTAAACAGAATCATGGAATATCTGTATAATGAAGCCCTCTTGCGTGAAATAGATTCTTTTGTTGGAAAGATCTACAAAATGGAGGTGCCAAAGGAAAACAGAGCAATAAAAAACTCGGTTTATGCTTTGATTGAATTGGATTAATCTGTTCAAATTCACAATCGACTATGGGTTGGTTTTGGCCTAATGATGGGTATTGGATTAACGTTAGCTATAAGAATTTGCCTTCTTACTGTGACACTTGCTATCACTTGGGTCATAAAACTGAAGAGTGTAAGAAAAGAGTTAAAAATCATATTCAGGAAGTTATTCTGCAAACAAGAAATGGGAAAGAAGATGTAAATGGCCAGAATGTTGATAAGAATGGAAGTGGAAATCTGGATATGAGAGTTGAAAATGAGGTTGTTAGTTCCAATTTTGAGTTTTTTCCTGTATTAAAATCTATAGTTGTTCCAAGAATCGAAAAAGAAAAAGAAATCTGAAGACATCTTTTATGAAGAGAAGAAAAAGGATTATATTAATAATGATGTTAATACAAGTTTTGGTGTTAGCGTTCCTTAAATGCTGAAATCATAGAAGCTATACAACAATTACAAGTTAAATGTGGTTCTAAAGTTCTTAAGGCGGATGGTAACAACATATCAGACTTAAACTCTCCTCTTCAAAGCAATATTGGAAGCCTCCAGTAATCTCCTCAGAATAATGCTCAGTCTCCCATTGCCCAAGAGTTCAGTACTGATGAGTAAATAAATGACTTATGGAATATTTCGGATCTTGTGTCTGATGTGACTAGAGAGAGAAAGTGCAAAAATAATAGAATAATATCCAATGTCCCACCTACCAAGAAAGTGGGCCACCTTTTTATAGTAAAGTAAGGTGGACCCATTAATATTCTTAGTGGGCTGGTTTTATTATTATTTTGGCCCTTTACTAAATACATTGTTTACAAATTTACCTCTAAAGAATAGTAAGTACAATAATGGCCATACCAAATATCTTTTACTCATAATTAAGGCCTTATTATTTATTCCGGCGAATTACATCCTTATTAGTAGCCCCCCGGTCTTTGGGAGCATCGGGAGCAAAGACTTGTAGTTGAGCCTAACCATAGTGACCGCTGTGACTCGCGCCCTGGGCTGATGGTCATCCTTCTTCGGACGGACCTCCTTGCTTCTGAGCGTCGGGCGTTTCAAGACATTCCGACCCCATTAGAGTAGTGGAGACCTCTTTCCTCCCGCTGTACTTTCTATCAAACTATGTCCAGGGGCTATGTTCGGATGTTTTTTTTTTCCGTTCATCTCACATCCCGAAGGGGTTTATAGTTCTAGCCGGATCGGCTCCCGCGCTTCCTTGGTGGTTTCTTCCTGGGCTTAGTGCGGTGGGCCGGTTCTTGTGTCGAATCTGGTTGAGACGGCCCACGTCGTGCTTTGGTTTGAAGGAGCTAGTTTGGGCGAGCCCTTGTCAGGAGATGGGTGACACGTGTTGACCGTTGACGCGACGCGTGCTTGCCAGCACAGTTCCTTAGGGAGACTCTTCGCCTTCCCGCTGCTTTTTGTCGATTGGTATTTCCCGGTCATACGATGTTGCCTATAAATACTTCACAAACCTTGATCTCTCTCAGAGGCTTTCTAGAGAGAGAAAGGGCTGTCCGAACGTTTATATAGATAGAGTGCTCGTTTTATGAAAAGCAAACACCTGGCGCAACCATCAGCCAAGAAGAACAAAAAACCCGTGTTCGGTTTCAAAGAGTGGGCGAGTATTGGCGACCGAGCTGAAGAGTACCGACGTGCTGGATTGATTTGGGGTTCTAATTCCAAACCGTTCACACCCGTTCCGCAGCCCCACGATCTCGTTCTAGCCACTCTGATCCCCGCCGAATCCGTCTTTTCAGCTGAACCACCTGGCTCTCTATCCCCTAAGATCAGTCTATCTCCCGAAACTGTTAATATCTCTTCTAGAAGTAGTTCCCCTCATTCTCCAGTAGTTCGGTCAGAGAATCCGACCCCCTCGTCTGTCAATTCGTACGCCACTTCGCCTCCATTACCGCCCCGACGCGTTCTTATGACCAAGTTCTTAACAATGGGAGAAAACAGCCCTCCAACGTCTCCCTTAGGAGGTAATTATCCCGAAATGGTTCAGCTCACTCCCTCCATACGAGGGTACCGAACTGGTACTAATACTGCGGAAACGTTTTTAGGTCTTAATCAGCGGCGATTGACGCCAGATGAGTTAGACCCCGAGCGGGCTCGTCGGGAGCTGGACGCAGCTAACCTGGCGCATATTGGAAGCAGTGCTGGTCCTACAAATTCTCGGGTTCGGTCGTCAGACCCGGGCGCTGTCGCCGCCCAAAGCTCCGGTCAGGCTCCGACCGCGAATATTAAAGAATCAGAAATGGATGTTCTTCCCGCGGAGGTCAGCATTGTTGTTGTTGGGAACGCTGCTAATCCTCCTGAGGATCCTCTTCCCGAGGAGGTGGAGGCCGCAATAACCACGACCTACTTCCGTTGGCTTCCTTCGAAGGATGTTGTCTCTCTCTTCGAAGGCAAGTACCTCTACTTTCCAGCGGCTGAACACAAGGAGCTGCTGATTCGCTGGGGGATTCTCGATAACGTTACCGTTCGGTTCCCAGTCCCCGGGGAGACTCCTGTGCATGCCCAATTACGAGAGATATTAATTTTTACCGAGCTATTCAACTAGGGCCTTCGGTTCCCCTTAGATCCCGAGATCGCGCTCTACTTCCGCACCCTCCAGGTCTGCCCTTCCCAACTGACGCCCAACGCATGGTATACTTTGATGTCCTGCATAATGGCTTCGCGTCTGTCGGGTCGGGTTATGCCCATGGAAGAATACATAACCATGTCTGGTTTGTCCAAGTCTCCTAAGTCCCCGTTCTTTTACTCTTCCCTGGCGAACAAATGGAAGATAGTTAACGATTTTCTTGAAGGAGACAAGGGCTCGAAGCATCGCTTTGTATTTTTGAGCGGCTGCTGGGAAAACGGCCTTCCTTACAGCAAGGAGAACCCGAGGCAACTGCTCCGAACCTGGGTTCCCGACGGTAATCCCCTTTTTTTTTTTTTGCTAAAAGGTCCGATCCCTTGTGGAGTGACGAAGGAGTTCCTGAAAGGGCTGAAGAAGGACAATTCGAAAGCCGGTAAGATCACATTCCAAGTGCTGAAAGATTATGCTAGGCAACATTGGGGTCGGGCGATGCACCGTACCTTCAAAGACACCAACTTAATTATGAGCAACCTCTAGCGTTGCTCGTCACAGGTGCTCAGTATTGAGCAATTGCGACAGCCCCCGAGCATGGAGGATCTGATCGCGAAGACCGACGCGTCTGAGTCCCAGCTGTATCTCCTAAAACGCAATAAGGCGCCTAGCAAGCGCCTAAAGTCGGATGACGAGGCCGGGGAGAATAATACTGGGGCTGAGGAGGCAGTGGCTCGGGAAGAGGGGAATGTTGCTAAAGGCAGTGCAGGCGATCAGGCTCAGGCTCCGGTGCAGAAGAGAAAAAGTCGAGCCGACGCGGATGGGGTCAAGTTGAAGAAGCCAAAGCGTTCAAAGAAAGAGAGCGGGACCGTTGCCGGGGTGGACAGTGCCACCGTACCAGAGCTGTTTGATCAGTATGGTGGGGCTAAGGGCGATTTGATGGTTGATCCCGTAGTGGTGATTCCAGATGATGTGAGCCCCCCAAAGCCCCTTCACATGTTGTGGCTTCCTCAAGTGGAACCAAACTTCCAGTGCTGTCAGTCCCTGGTAGTCCGCACTTATTCCCATTGCAGATTACCGATGGGCTGGCTCTGTCCTTGTACAACATGTTGGTCCCCTTGGCTCTGAAGGAGCGTCGGGCCATGGAGTTGAACCGACAGTTGTCAGAGATGGAGGAAAAATTCGTCGGTCTGCAAGAGGAAGCGCAAAATGCTAAAGCGGCTCAGGCTTTGGCAGAAAAGGAACTGAAGGAGGCCGAGACTGTTTTGGAACAGACCAAAAAGGTCGGGGAGGATCGTGCTGTCGCCTTGGAGCGGGAGATCACCACATTGAAAGCGACCAACACACTTTTTGCTGGGAAATGCAAGAAGTGGGCGGAGAAGGAGACAAACGATGCCAAAGTGTCGTACATGCTGGCTTTTCACAATCGCTTCCCCGACCTCCCTCTTGGGTCGATGTGGTTGGCCGTGCCCAAAGGTGATCGGCCTACAGGAGTTTGCGTTGAAGATGATGATTCAGAGGATCCCGAGTCGGAGGGAGAGGAAGCTTGATTCCGACCTTTTTTGTGCTGTTGTTTTAATGATATTTTGTTCAACTTGTGAACTTTTTTGCGGGATGTGGAGCCCCCTGTCTATTTTTTGTAACCCAAATTTCTCTGCTACCGCTTATCATGTTCGTACTGTTTGTTTCTTTTATTATCAGAAACCAACGCAAGTTTGGTGATTTAACGTAGATTACTTCGGGAAGCGAAAAACCTATTAAGGTCGGGCAATTTAAAACGTAGGATAGTGTAAATATTGAAAAATCGGTGAAGGT
Source organism: Limnanthes douglasii subsp. nivea (assembly GCA_036936605.1). Taxonomy (NCBI): domain Eukaryota; kingdom Viridiplantae; phylum Streptophyta; class Magnoliopsida; order Brassicales; family Limnanthaceae; genus Limnanthes; species Limnanthes douglasii. The sequence continues at coordinate 26,892,939 of JAUPFV010000001.1, read as the reverse complement.
TCTGGAGATCAAATGTAAAATTAAAACATTTCCCATAGGATCAGGCAAATTAAAGATGTAGATCAGTGTAAACACTGAAAAACCTATGGAGGTTCTGTAGATCAATGTAAAATTGAAATATTTCCCAAAAGGGTCTGGAAAATTTAAAATGTAGATCAGTGTAAATACTGAAAAACCTATGAAGGTTCTGTAGATCAATGTAAAATTGAAATATTTCCCAAAAGGGTCTGGAAAATTTAAAATGTAGATCAGTGTAAATACTGAAAAACCTATGAAGGTTCTGTAGATCAATGTAAAATTGAAATATTTTCCAAAAGGGTCTGGAAAATTTAAAATGTAGATCAGTGTAAATACTGAAAAACCTATGAAGGTTTTGTAGATCAATTTTAAATTGAAACATTTCCCATAGGGTCGGGAAAATTAAAGATGTAGATCCATCAAGATCAGTAGGAACAGACACTGACCAACTCGTCAACTGATCGAGTTTGTAACACTTCAAAGTTTGGAAGGAAAAAGAAAATTTTGATTAATTCAATTAGGGGGGTCGGGTGTTTATGATGCCTCATTAAAACCTTCTCGCGCCACCGAGGTAGGAAAGAGTGCATCCCCGACCAATAAGTTTTTACAGACCATGTAGAACAAATTACAAGAACTTTATGACTATTCTAAATACAATTTTAGATGCTCAATGTTCTATCGGCTTCTCATCAGGGTCTGATAGTGTAAAGAGTTCAACTGAGCGCGACTGCGCTTCTCTTCTACGAGGTTGAGGGCGAGTCTTCTGCTGTCTCCATTTGTGTTTTCATCGTAGGTACTGATTCTGAAAGATGGAAAAATGGACTCTGCCGGAGTGAGTACGTCCATACCATACACTAGAGCATAAGGTGATTCCTGGGTGGCCGTCCGGGGGGTGGTTCGGTAGGCCCATAACACTTCTTGTAGGTAGTCTGGCCATTTACCAGCTTTTCCTTCGAGGTTCTTTTTGAGTCCGTCTAGGATAGTTCGGTTGGTGACTTCGACCTGGCCATTCGCCTGGGGATGGAATGGAGCGGAGAAACATTGTCTGATTCTGTGAGTAGTGCAAAAGGCTTTCATTTCTCCGCTGTCAAACTGTGGTCCGTTATCCATGGTTAGCCTCTGGGATACCCCGAACCGACAACATATGTTGGACCAGATAAACTTGATAATGTCTTTCGTCTTGGTAGCTGACAACGGTTCTGCTTCGACCCATTTGGAAAAATAATCTACTGCCACGACGATTGTCTGTCTCCCTTCCGATGCCATTGGCAGTGGTCCGACAAGGTCGATTCCCCATCGGTCAAAAGGTAGTCCTTCTGATATGGACTCTAGAGGAGCTGCGGGAACGTTTATCGCGTTTGTGAATCTTTGACATGTGTCGCAAGTTTTCACGATCAGTCGTGCATCTGCTGTTATCGTAGGCCAATAAAACCCGGCAAGAAAAATCCTCCTAATTAAAGTCTTGTAACCGCAATGTGCCGCACCCTCACCGTCATGTAGTTCGGATACAATTATTTGTGACTCGTGGACCCCCAGACATCTGAGCAGAGGGCGGCTGAATGATTTCTTGTATAGCACGTTGCCTAATAGTGTGTAACCCCGAGCCTTATTACGAACCTTTCGAGCCGAGGCGCTATCGCTAGGCAGTCTACCTTCGGCTAAGAAGGCGATGATATCCCGCCGCCAATCCGAGATCGTTACCGAGGAGACCTAACAGGCGATCTCAGGTCGGTTATCTAGCTCCTGCCTTTTGATAATGAAGGGATTTTCTTGCTCGGTTATCCAGGGATGATTATTGGAGCAGGAAGCCATTGCTAAGGAGTCTGCCACCACGTTCTCGCTTCTTGGGACGTGTTCGTACGTGATTTTGATAAACGAAGCAGCCAGTATTCTCAGTGCTGCTAAGTACTGGACCAGATGCTCTTTTCTTGCTTCCGCAACTCCCGAGGCTTGATTGATTAGAAGCTGGGAGTCACTAACTAGGCGTACTTGTCTTGCTCCACATACTTGTGCTAGCCTGAGTCCAGCCAGGGCAGATTCATATTCGGCTTCGTTGTTCGAGGTTGGAAAACCGAACCGAATTGCCTGGTGCATGCTGATGCCCGTGGGAGGACTATCTGCACGCCCGCTCCGCAACCATTGACATTTGCCCCTCCGTCTGTACGGACGGTCCACTCGCTTGGCCCAGTCTCTTCGGACAGCGTATCTTGATCCGGTCGCTCAGAGTGGAACTCTACCAAAAAATCAGCCAGAACTTGGCCCTTAACAGCCATCCGCGGCTCGAAACTAATATCAAAATCGCCTAGTTCGGCCGACCATTTAGACATTCTTTCGGACATGTCCGGTCGCTGGAGAATGTACTTGAGAGGAAATGATGTTCGGACCACGATAGGGTGGGCCTGAAAATATGGACGCATTTTTGGTGCCACGGTCACTAGAGCTAAAGCCATTTTCTCCAGGCGCAAATACCGTGTTTCTGCATCCAGTAAGCTCTTGCTTACAAAGTAAACCGCTGTTGGGGCTAGTCCTGACTCGCTGATTAAAGCCGCACTAACTACAAAATCTGTAACTGCAATATAAAGAAAAAGGGTCTCGCCTGTCTGAGGCTTTGTTAAAAGGTTCGAGGACGACAGATATCGCTTAATCCCTGAGAATGCTTCGTCGCACTCGGGAGTCCATACGAAGTTCTTAGCTTGTCTTAAGACCTGAAAAAAGGGGGCGCACTTGTCAGATGAGCGAGAGATAAAACGATTTAGAGCCGCCAAGCGCCTAGTCAAGATCTGGACTTCCTTGACATTCTTCGGGGGGGTCATGTCGGTAATTGCTCTGAGTTGGATGGGATCGGCCTCAATTCCTTTCTCGCTAACAAAGAAACCTAGGAACTTGCCCGACCTGACTCCGAAGGAGCATTTTTCCGGGTTGAGCTTGAGGTTTACGCCTCTAAGGTTGTCGAAGGTTTCTCGCAGATCGGAAAGGTGGTCCTCGTATGTCCCGCTTTTGACCAACATGTCGTCGATATATACTTCCATGTTCCTGCCAATCTGGCCCTCAAAAATTTTATTCACCAGCCTCTGATATGTTGCCCCGGCATTTTTCAGTCCGAATGGCATGACCTTGTAACAATAGAGACCTCAGCCCGTTATAAACGTGGTGTGTTCTTGATCTGCTGGACGGAGCTTAATCTGATTATAGTCGGCGTAGGCGTCCATGAAAGACAGCAGCCTATTTCCCGAGGTCGAATCTACCAACCGATCAATCCTTGGCATCGGGAAAGGGTCCTTTGGGCATGCCCGATTGAGGTCGGTGAAGTCCACGCACATTCTCCACTTTCCGTTTTTCTTTTTGACCAGAACGGGATTGGAAGTCCACAGCGGGTAAATTTCTTCCTTTATGTATCCGACGCTGATCATTCTCTCAACTTCGCGTAAGATTATGTCTGCCTTTTCCGGGGAGAAAGCCTGACGCTTTTGGGATATCGGTCTGACGTTTTTGTTGACAGTTAGTTTGTGAATAACACAAGATTCGGGGACCCCGGTTACATCTCTTGAGCACCATGCGAACAAATCTAGGGTTTCCCGTAATAGAGACAGTAACTGTTCCCTGAAGATTGGTGATAGGCATACCCCGACCTGCAGAACCTTCCCTTCGGAAAATAGGTGTTGTTCACATTCTTCGTCGGTGGTCAAATAGCTTGGGGCTTCCCTAGGGTCATCAACGGGTAACGATCCCGGGGAGAGCCTCTTTAATTGCTATTCTCGAGCTTGAATCATCTCTTGATCTTTTTTAGGTGCCAATGTTGCTCGGTAACACTCCCGTGCTGCTTTCTGGCTGCTTCGGACTACACCCACGTTGTTTCCGACCACGTATTTTAAACACTGGTGGATTGTAGAAGATACCGCATGCATTCGCGATATCCATGATCGGCCGAAAATTGCATTGTGGGAAGCTAGTGCGTCTACCACAACGAATAAAACAGTAACTTCTTTCTTAAATGGGCCGCGGCCTAATTGGACGGTGCCCTCAAACTCTCCTATAACGTCGGCTGCTGACCCCGTAAATCCAACTATGGTACGGTCGGACCGTGCAATGACCGGTGGTGTCCTAAACTTGGCGAAAGTGGATGCGAAGATTATGTTGGCCGAACTACCGGTATCCACCAAGATGTGTCGGACTTCCTCCCCCGCATTGGCTGCCCCGATCACAATGGCATCCTCATGGGGGGCGGCTTTGTCTCTCATGTCGTCGTCGTCGAAATACAAGATCGGAGATGGGACGCTTCTGGACTGGGAGTAAGGTCGAGCCTCTAACTGAGTGGTTAGGTTTACGATGTGCCTTTTCCTGGATGAATGCGTGGTTCCTGCCATAAAATCTCCCCCAAAAATAGTTAGGGATTCAAAGAATTCACAAAGGCTTCGTACATTACCGACGTTCTCCTCTGCCTCTTCCTCGATAATTCCGATGATGTTGCGGTTTGCTTCAGGGTCTAGGTATTCAATGGAAACATCGAAGGGGTCGGTTACTTCTGAAATGGTCATAGCGGTTTCGGGCTTTGGAATTATCACGACTTCCTTCAAAGTTGTACTCTGCTGCGCTTTCTCAACATATTCCAGGAGGTTCTCATGTTCTATGAGCATCTGTATTTCTTTCTTCAAGGCAATACAGTCTTTAGTATCATGCCCCACGTCTTCGTGATAGCGACAATAGCGGTTGTTCCTCTGCTCCCGAGGCGTCGGTATCGGGAGAGGCCTTCGGTACATTCCGTTTTTCTTAGTTTTCTCGTAGATCGATGATACACACTCTGTGAGGTCTGCAAAGTAAGCAGGCCTGATCCACTTGTTAGACATGGGTCACGAAGTCGTCTGACTCGTTTTCTTTGGTTTCTGGCTTGTTGGAGCCGAGGATTTGGCGGACACTGGCTGCGTCGGGTGTATTGTGCTGACCGGTTGGGCCGCCCGAGCGCAGTTTGATTGGGTTCCCTGCTTTATCACTACCGCTGCTTGGGCACTTTGCTGAATCTGCGCTGCCAACTCGGACGCTTCGGTTTCTTCGATCAATATTTGCTTTTATATTTGAGCAAGAAGAGCGGAGAAAGTGAATGTCTGTTTCTTCGTTACTGCTTGCTTCATAGGACCCGGGAGCAAGCCCAAACGATACGCGGTCAAGGCAACATTCTCCTCACAGTGGTCCAGGTCGGTTTTAGCATCAATAAATCGTCAGGTATACTCTCTGAGGCTTTCCTCCAACTTTTGTCTACAATTCATAATAGTGTCCCCATTGGCTTGGAAACTCTTACTCCCGATGAAATGCTGCCTAAACATTGTCCAGAACATCCCGAAGTTTTTGATGCAGCCCTGCGGTAGACGGTTGTACCACTTGGATGCCCGATCTCGGAAGGTCATAGAAAATGCCCTACACAGGAGTTTATCATCATTGTCAAAACTCAGCATAAAGTTTTTGAATGCCTCCAGGTGGTTATCCGGGTCCTTCTTCCCATCGTACTTTTCTAGCTTGGAAATATCAAACCATTTCGGGAGTTGTCCCGCTAATATGTCGTCGGACAATGGGGAGGCTCTCCAATTAACCTCGAACCCGAAAGCTCCGCCTCCGAGCCCTTAAGTCTGAATCCCATAGAGTCCATCGTCCCCGGACTGATAAACTGGCTGTTGGTTTGGTAACCCAGGTTCTGGCTGTTCGATGGTTGCCATGGCACTTGAGGCAGCGCTGCTCATTCCTCGCGACTGGTTGCGGGTACTTCTTCCTTCTCAAACGACACCGGAGTTTGTTTCTCGGTGCTACCCTTTTTGTACTTCAGGGAGTCTGTCTTGGGTCCTCGGAGGCGTCGGGAACGATTTTTATGTGTGCGTTGGACTCTTTCCCGTCGCTGGTACTCCCTGCCCAATGAGTCATCCGAGGTGTAGTCAGCTGACACGCCGCAATAGTCATCTGGGTACCGATGAGTCCTGGCGTTTCGCCCTTCCTCGGGATGAGGCTCTCGATAATACCTGACAGGTCGGGCTTCGATGCGAGGCCCAACGGTGGAGTTGGCCTCCTCCCGGTCCTCCAAGAGTGGTTCTTTGCCTTTTCCTTCACGGACCCTTTTCTCGTCTAGTGCCCGCTCTCTTTCGGCGTTCAGCCTGGCAATGTCTTCTAGGAGCTGTATTCGGGTCATTATTAGGGTCGATCGTTTGTCCCGACCCTGGTCATAGCGCCCCCGACCTGGGGCTTCTTCGCCTTCTGACACCAAAATGGCTCGGATTACTTCTCTACCGACCCTCTCTCCCACAGCTTCGTCGTTCATCTTATAAAGCGTGATTTTCAAAGAAAAAATATTCCTTTTTGGTATCACGGATTCCCACAGACGGTGCCAATGATGAGTAAATAAATGACTTATGGAATATTTCGGATCTTGTGTCTGATGTGACTAGAGAGAGAAAGTGTAGAGAGAGAAAGTGCAAAAAGAATAGAATAATATCCAATGTCCCACCTACCAAGAAAGTGGGTCACCTTTTATAGTAAAGTAATGTGGACCCATTAATATTCTTAGTGGGCTGGTTTTATTATTATTTTGGCCCTTTACTAAATACATTGTTTACAAATTTACCTCTAAAGAATAGTAAGTACAATAATGGCCATACCAAATATCTTTTACTCATAATTAAGGCCTTATTATTTATTCCGGCAAATTACATCCTTATCAAGTACTATCCGGAAAAAGAAGTTGAAATCAGTAAAGAAAATAAAGAAACCAAGCAACAAGATAATGAAATCTCTCAAATATGAAGGGACAAATAGGAAACTTAAATTATTATCTGATAATGATAAATATTATTAACTCGAACCTTCGTTGGTATCAATAACAAGCCAACTATCAGGAGACTGAAAGCTTTGATTTTCAACGAAAATAGCATTTTGGCTATACAGGAGCCTATGTCTAATTCTGAAAATATCTCTAATATTGTATCTTTACTTGGTTTCTCTAGTTACTTTTTCAATACTTCAAATAAAATTTGGGTTTTTTTGGGTGAATGATCTGAGTATTAACATCATTGTTAACCATGATCAATGTCTTAATCTTGAGGTTACTACTGTTGACAATTTTGTATTTCACTTAACTATTGTTTATGCTAAGTGTGGTAGGTTTCTTAGGTTAGTTCTCTGGAATAAATTAAAGTTGATTTCAAGGACTAATTGTGGTTGGCTTGTAGTGGGAGATTTTAATGTTATTATGACACCTGAGGAACATATTGGCTGCAAGAATATGGATCAAAATAGCACAGATGATTTTGTTCATACAATCAATGAGTGTCAATTGGAGGATACATGTTACTTAAGGCCTAAGTTTACATGGAACATGGGTTTAAAGTGGAAGCAGCTCGACAGAGCCTTATTCAATACTAATTGGACTACTATGTTTAATATTACTCAGGTTCTTCACATGGTCAGAACGTGTTCAGACCATGCTCCCATTTTAATTACTGCAAAATCTGAGAAATCAAATGAATATAACATTAATTATAAAAACTTCAAATTTATGAATATGTGGATTAATGACCCTACTTTTCTTGAGGTTGTTAATAAGAACTGGACTTTGGAAATTAGAGGTTGTCCTAATGAAGTCTTTTGGTTCAAGTTAAAGAGACTTAAAGGGTGTCTAAAAATTTGGAACAAAAACTGTGTTGGGAATATTTTCTCAAAAGTTAAAGAAACTGAAAACATTGTTAAAAGAGCAGAATTGCTTCACTCTACCTATAATAATGCATCTACTGATATGAATCTAAGGAAAGCTAATAGTTTCTACCTGCAGGCTCTTAGAAATGAAGAAACGTTTTGGAGGTAAAAGGCTTATAGTTCATGGTTAATTGAGGGAGATGATAATACCAAAATGTTTCATTCTTATGTGGCAAAGAAGAGAAGAAAGAATGTAATTACAGGAATTAAGGATGGTGATAGATGGCTCTATAATGTGGAGGATATTGGTGTTTCTGTTGAAAAATACTACAAAAAATCCTATTCTAAGAAGCTCTATAATTCAGAAGAGGATGAGTAAAATGTGTATGCAGGATGAGCTTCTCTCTTCTATTCCTAATTTTGTAACTATAGATGATAATATGCATTCAATGAAAGCTAAAATTAAATTCTATGAATCATGAAAGTGCCCCTTAGTGTTGATGGATATAATGTAATATTCTTTAAAACTTGTTGGCAGATTATTAAGGAGGATATGCTAATAGCTTTTAATTCTTACTTGTCTGGTAATAAGTTCCCTAATGGGATTTTTGCTACTCGATTATGTCTAATCCCTAAAACCACTAATCCTACTTATTGGTCTCATTATCGTCCTATTAGTCTATGTTCTTTAACTAATAAAATCTTCTTTAAGCTCACAAATGCTAGATTGTCAACTATTCTTCCTAAGATTATATCTTGCACTCAAGGTGCTTTTGTTAAACATAGATCTATTCATGATAAACATTTTGATTGCAAGAGAGCTTGCTTATGATTTAAAGAGAAAGCTTGCTAAAGGAAATATAATGGTTAAGCTTGATATGTCTATGGATTTTGACATGTTATCTATGTATTTTATTCATAAAGTTTTGACTCTTTTTGGTTTCTCTAATCAATTCATTAATCTTATTAATGGAATGATTAAGAATATAAGCATTTTTATTCTGATTAATGGGAAAATTTATGGTTTTTTCAAAACTGTTTGGGGTTTGAGACAAGGGGACCCTCTGTCCCCTAGTCTTTTTATTATCAGTGAGGAGGTGCTTGTTAGGGGTCTGGTTACTCTTTATAACAAGAATAATTCTATGACTTATGCATCTAGATCTTCTATTAATGTTTCTAGTATCTCTTTTACTGATGATATATTGATTTTTACTAACAGTTCTAACAAAGCTATTCAAATTCTTAGTACTTTTTTAACCGATATCAACTAATATCAGGACAAGTCATTAATAAAGAAAAGACTCAAATTCTTACCTCAAGAAGCATGCCAACACTGGTTATAAGACTGATCATCTTCCAATCAACTATCTTGGTGTGAACTTGACATGCAACAATAAAGCATAAAATTTCAAAAAGATATTGGACAACATCAACAATAAAATAGCTATTTAGGACAACAAGTTTTTGTCATTTGGGGGAAGACTTTCTTTAATCTCTAATATTCTTATGTTTGTTCTATATTTTTGGATGCATACTACCATCATTCCTAATTATGTGATTAACATCATTGAAAATACTTTTAACATAGTTTTATGGATATCTAAGTTTGATGTAAAAGCTATTCATTGGACTGCTTGGAAAAACATTTGTAGGCCTTTTGATGAGGGAGGTCTGTATATCAGAAGTCTCATTGATATTCAGACTACATTCTTAAAAATTATGGTTTAATTTCAGAAAGCAATCTAGTTTCTGGGCTAAACTTATGAATGACATATATAATGAAGGAAATCATCCTTTAAAATCTAACTTCAAAAAGACTGGTTCAATCACTTGGAAACGTTTGGTCAATATTAAAGACATGGCTGAATCTAACATTTACTGGTTACTTGGTAGGGTTGAGATGGATTTCTGGTTGGAGAATTGGCATAACCAATCTCCAATTATGAATCACAACAGTCTTGAAGCTAATCCTTGGTATTTGGATCAGAAGGTGAACAATTTTTGGAAGGGGAACAATTGGGCTATTGATCTGTTGAAAAGTTTCCTTAGTGAAGATAAAGTCAACCAGATTTCTATGTTCAAAATAGATCAATGTAAAGAAGACAGAATGGTCTGGGAAAATTCTCTTAATCTAGAGTTCAACACTAACTATACTTGGAACAACACTAGGCAGCAGTTTAACAAGTCCTCTATTTTCAAGAAAAATTGGAATCAGCTTACTCCCAGGAAGTTTTCTTTCTTCCTATGGAAACTTATAAGAAGTTTTTTACCTATTGATTCTATTATGCAGCTTAGACATGTCAGTTTAGCATCGAAATGCATTTTCTGTCCAAATTGTGAAAGCAAAAACCATCTATTTGTAAATTGTAACTTCTCCTGGTCGATTTGGACTCATTTCAGCTTTTTTTCAAGGTTAAAATCGAGAGATTCATGAGTCTAACTCACCTAATTAGAGAATGGTTCTGGTCTTCTAACCTGAAGGTCCATATTACGCATGTTATATCTTCTATCATCTGTTGGACTATCTGGAAGTCTAGAAATGATAGTATATTCAAAAATAAATTAATTTCTTATCAGTCTGGTATAACTTATATTAACAAAGTTATTTACAGTTTGGACTCTAAACTAACTAAAAAACACTAGTCTAAAGTGCGAAATGCAGGTATTGCTATTGGTTGCAATTCGATTTATGATAAGAAAAGAAATGAAACTTATCTAAAGTGGATACATCCGATTAAAGATAGGCTGAAGCTCAATGTGGATGGAGCTTGCTCGAGAACAGGCGAATTAACTGGAGGCATTATTTTCAGAGATAGGAATGGTGGTATCGAAGCTGGTCTCGGAAAAACTTTTGGGAAACTGACTCCCATCTTAGCTGAAACTCTCGCTTTACTTGAGGGTTTGCTTTTGTGTAGAGAAAGGAACTGGATTAAGGTTGATATCGAATCTGATAATCAATCCTTAATCGAGTTATTGGCTAAAGGAAAAAGCCTAGATTACTTGTCTCATCTGCTTTCCATTTACAAGAGATTAATCCACCCTTGCATGACTCTTAAATCTATTTCCCGAATTCAGAATCGCGCAACCGACTGGTTGGAAAAAATGGACTCTTAGATGTAAACAAAAGATTGAAATCAATAGATCATAAATATCGAATTGGATTAAAGCTCTAGGGTTTAAAGAAATTGGGAGCTTTTAATTTCTTTGAGCTTCTGGACCGATTTTAATGGAGATGTGATTAAGGAAGATTCAAACTCTGGTTTTTTTTGGGCTCTTAAAGAAGTTAGATGGTTAAAGCTTTCGATAGTGAAGTCTTTAGAGAGAGAGAGAGTCGCTCCATCGAATCAAATCTGTTTCCTAGCTTTAGATTTTGGTCTTATTGACTTCAAGTCTTTAGTTTTGTATTTTAGCCAAATTTAGTCCCTAACTTTATATTTTTTCGATTTGGTAATAAAGTGTATTTTGATTTAAAAAAAATACATATATTTAACAAATGAGACACACGATTCTAAGAGACCTAGTATGAAGACATTGTCATTCCAAAAAGTCAAAATTTGAACCGTGATGCTCCGTATTCACAAAGTGTGCCGTATTTTGCTTTTAGTAATAGTTTGAGAAGTCCGAAATTGACAGATCCGAGAGGGTCAAAATGGAATTCCCAAAAAAAGTTAAAAGCGACGAAGAGATGATCAAAAAGAGAAACACGCTAACCTCTATGCACAATAGTCTCCTCACTCATATTATTCTTTTTTTATGGTGAGAGTAAGGTGTCGACCCTTATTCTATCAGAAGGAGTTAGATGGCCAACCATTTATTTACTTGGATGACTCTAACCTATCCTTTTCAGATGGCACCATTTATTTATCTAAATTACTTGGATGACTAACCTATCTTTTTCTACATGAGGGAACCGGATGATCTATCATTTTATTATTGTAAAAGTATATAGGTTGAACCCCTCTTTGCGTTTTGAAGAAAGAAAAATGTTCGATCACTCAATTTTAGGTTGTGAATGATTGAGATGTCAACTTTCTTTTCAATTTTTCATTTTTTTTAATAGAATTTAATCTTTTGGGGTTATTTTTCTACTGCATTATCAAAAATATGAATAAAAACAACACATAATATAAAAGTAAGATATTTTATTAAGAATTAGGTATGCAAGTGTCTCGATAAGTAAGGGTGCTGGAACCGCGTATAAAAGCTGGACAACGGTTAATAATCCGGCGGGTAACCTATGAACCGGGCCCATTAAAACTGCAACCCACCAGAACTGCAAATTGGTAGAACTGTTTAACCGTTAGAACCGCATAAGCAGTAACCCGTTAGAACTGCAAACCGGCACAACTGCAATCTGCTAGAACTGCAAACCGCCAGACCTGTAAATCGTCAGACCTGTTTAAATATTATAGGTGTTTTAATTATTTTATAACCAAAATGATACGTTAAGTTATATTTAAAAAATATTGATATAATTTATATGATTATAAAATTATTATTACATTTTGGTTAATATTAATTTGTTTTGGTTATTAATATTTTAAGGGTTGTAATTATTATATAAACCAAAACTTTAAATATTACTTATGTTATTATTACATTTTGAATATTAGTATTATGTTTTGGGATCCAATATTAGTAGTGTTGATATTATGTTATAAACCAAAACTATATCTTATTATGTTAATATATTACAAATTTTATGGTTATAAGTTTAATATTACATTTTGAATATTATTATTATTATGAATTGGTTATAAATATTACAAGTGTTATTTATTATTTTTTAAACCAAAATCATAATTTATCATGGTAAGAGATTACAAGTTATATTATTATAATTTTAATATTACATTTTGAATATTATTATTATTGTTTGGTTATAAATATTACAAGTGTTATTTATTATTTTTTAAACCAAAATCATATTTTATCATCGTAAAAGATTACAAGTTATATTGTTATAATTTTAATATTACATTTGAATATTATTATTGTGATTTTTTTTAAATATAACAAGTGTTGTTATTATTATTTTTTAAACCAAAATCATATTTTATCATGGTAAAAGATTACAAGTTATATTATTATAATTTTAATATTACATTTTGAATATTATTATTATTATTTGGTTATAAATATTACAAGTGTTATTTATTACCTTGTAACCATTTTAAAAGGCAAACAATGTATCCAACCATTTTTACCTTGTTCTGGGCTCTTCTCAAGTCAGGTTCGACCTATCCTGTTTACCACAGTGAACCAATTTTTCACTGTCTTTCTAACTGGATGCTGGTTTCTAATTACTACCTAGTTAGATTCCTAACTATGTGCTCAACGGTCATCCCCTGATCTTCTGCTTTTCTAAAAAGCAACGCCTCTACCCTTCTACCCTCTCTCCTCTCGTTTTGGCAATCTGTTGTAACCCTTTCCCTGACCATTCCATCTCTCCTTTCTATTCCCAAGTCAAGTCTAATCTTAAGCCTTACCCAAACCCTCAACCCTGCCCTAACCCTAAGCCTAGATACAGAATGATATCTGATTCCCCTGTACCAATATCCTTACCTCAGGCACCCCCCCAATCACCTAATTCTTCCACCTATAGCCTCCCCCTCTACTAATAAAACCCTCATAGTCTATTTAGCACTCAATCCTTCTTACCCTAAACACTCAACCAGCAACTCAGTCATTCAAATCCCAAAAACTCAAAGAATCAAACAGAAAACTAAGTACCTGCTGCTGTATTCCATGGACTCTCCAACTTCGTTTCGACCTGCAAACCTTCAGGCAAAATGGGTTCATTCTCCCCCTTATGCTCTGAAGGAGTCTCCTCTTCACTGATATCCACCCTACCACCCCATTTGCCTCTTTCACCTCAAGCCAACCTGCCTCCTTCGATGTCATCTGCTCTAGCTAGCCTTCCCTCTGCTCCAGGCCTGGAAATTGAAAATAAAAATCTTATTACTTCTCAACATGAGGAGTATGTGAGAAACTCGCTTGCCGTGGCCTGACACCACATGGAGTCTGTCCAGGGACACATCATCTTCCAAAATGTGGCCTCACCTGAAACGAGAAATTTCTTACCTCGTGTGATTCCGATTAGTAAGCTGCCTCCTCTGGATTTCTCATCTGCTTTAGGTTATGCTCCTATCCCTCTCTTGGAAGCTCCCTCCGGTGACTCGATTCTTCCCTCCATCTCGACCGGTTTCTACTGCAATCTGGTAGCCTCCATAAGAGACAACCCAATCGAACCCCTAACTTCAATCACCGCATGCCTTCATGCTGCTCTATGCGAAAGAATCGAGCAAGAGCCTCCTTCCTGTAACTTCTCCAATCTGGGTAACCCTAAGCCAAAACCCCTTGGACCCAGAATCTTTGTTTCTTCCCTGGATTCTGCTAGGGTTCGATTCGGTTTCGCCTCGCCTTCTTCGATCAGCTCCATTCCCTCCTCTGATGAACCTGGTGTTGGAATCTTGGTGGAGAACTGTTCGAATCTCAGAGCGAAAACCCCTCTTCATCGGAGCTCCTCATCTGATTTACCAGGGTCTCAATCTGTCTACTGCTCTACTGGATTTCGTGCCCAACCCAGCTCGAGTCCTCTTCATGACTCTCTGGCCTCGAATCGGTTCACTTAGTAGGCCAGAAAGCTGAATCGCCAAGTCTGGTCCTTAAAAGATCGTTGGGTCTGAGGACTGACTCGCTGGGCCTAAAAAGTGATGGTCAAAATAGTAAATAGCTAGGTGACATGCTGAATTTAGGCTTACAGTCTGGTTCTGTGGGCCAAGCTAAATTTGTGGGCCAAACTGAAATTATCTCTTACGTTGGGCCATTGCAAAACAAAGATAAAGGTCTTCTTGGAGTCGGTTCATCTTATAGGCCATACTCCATTATTCGAAATTACGGCAATGCCGGGAAAGGTCCTTAGGGAAGAAACTTTTTGAATAAATTAGCTCAAATTCACAAATCATTGTCAAAGGTTTCGAAATCTTCTTCTTCAAATTCCAACTCATTCGGGCTCAAATCTCGACCCAATTCTCACCATATCTCAACCTATGCTAGCATCATTGCGGGACATCCTGATAACCGTTCTCCATTGGTTATTGGCCTTAACCATATGGATCATGATGGAGTAGATTTTATTCTAAATGAGTCGGTAATGGGACCACCTCATTTATGGAAGGCTTGTCTTTCAGGGTACTTCCTTTCTCAACCCCAAAACTTTACTCTTCTCAGAGAAAATGTGGATTCTTTATGGAGGAAATTTGGCCTCTTCAAATTTAAGTTTTTTCCCGATGGCTACTTTCTATTTAAATTTGGGTCGGAAGAGATGGTTAAAAAAGTGTTGGATCAGTCCCCTTGGCACTTTGGTGGGAATTTGATCATCCTCAAGAAATGGACTCCTCTTTCCACCATTACTAAAGAACCCCACAAAGAAATACCAATCTGGGTCAAGCTTTTTAATCTGCCTCTGGAGCTTTGGACTGCTGAGGGATTTAGCAAAATTGGATCAGTCTTAGGCACTCCTTTGTATGTGGACAACCAAACGGAAAGGATGGAAAAGCTTTTCTTTGCTCGTATTTTGCATCATGATTGCTGCTGGTTCTGTAATTCGCTCTGGCCTCACTTTCAAGATTAGTGGAAAATCCATCACGGTGAATTTCGAATATCAAGGGCTCCCCCCCCCCCAATGTGCAAATTGTGTTGTCTTTGGGCACTCTTCTCGACATTGTAAAAAAAGAGTTATGCCATCCTCCTTTATCTCTTCGGAGGAGTCTGATCCCTCTGAAATTGAGCCAGATCGCAGTAGTGGACATTATCTTCATACACTTGAAGAGGTCAAGGAGGTGGAAAGTGGAGAAGAGGTGGACTCGCCTCCAAAAATGCATTGCCTATCTGGTGATAAGGCTAATGGTATTTTGGATTTTTCCTCTGACAGGACCTGCGACTAAAGTACTGTAAGTTCTCTATTTTAAGTCCTCTATTTTAAGCTCTCTATTTTATGAATATTGCATCTTGGAATGTCAGGGGATTAAATGACACTGTCAGACAAAAAGATGTTACTAATTTTATTATTAGTAACAATATCTCTTTATTAATTCTAGTCGAAACTAAGGTCCTTTATCCTAAAGTAGACTCTATCGTTAGGAATATGGTTCCTTTTTGGCATGTCCTTACGAATCACGCTTCTCACATTCTAGGTAGAATTTGGATAATTTGGAACCCTAGTGTCATTACTATAACTAGAGAATCCCAATCCCCCAGTTTATTCATTGTTATGGAAAATGTCACAATCTTAATGTTTTGTTTAGATTTACTGCAATTTATGCTTTCAATGAAGCTGTTGACAGAGCTCCCCTGTGGAAGGACTTTTCAAACATCTCCATGTTGGACAAGATCACTCACTGGGCTTTACTCGGAGACTTCAATGTCATTCGTCACCCGATGGAGCGTTTGAGATCCTCCGAAAATTGGTCATCAGCTATAGATGATTTCAATAATTGTTGCTTCCAGTGTGAGCTCAGTGATCTTTGATCTACCGGGTTCCATTTCACCTGGATCAAAAAACAGTCTGACAATCCGATTCTATCCAAGCTTGATAGAGTCCTTGTCAACCCTGTCTCGGATGATTTATTCCCAATGTCGTATGCCCACTTCGGGTACCTTAGATTATATGACCATACTACTGTTATGCTTAATCTAGGATTCCCTCGGCCTAAGCGTAAAAAACCTTTCAAATTTTTCTATATGTGGCAATCTCACCCTCATTTCAAAGAGTTACTTAAGCAAAGTTGGAACTCTCCCGTAGGCTCTTCTGGAATGAGATTAATCTCTGAAAAACTTTTAAGGTTGCAGTCAGTGCTTGCGGGTCTCAATCGAAAAGAATTTGGTGACATTAGTTCCAGAGTTGAGAATGCACAAAATAGGCTTCTCCAAGCCCAATCCAATCTAGCTTGTGATCCTCTCAACTCTTCCTTGGTTCGGGAAGAATGCGAAGCTTCTTCGGCTTTTATTTTTCTTAGTAGAGCTGAAGAATCCTTCCTTGAGCAAAATCTAGAGAGAACTGGATCAAGCTTGGTGACAAAAACAATAAATTTTTCCACAATAGTATCAAAGCCCATATTTTTAGAAATAAGATCATCTCTATCTCTAACGAGCTAGGAGAAATTGTCTCTACTCCGTCTAGTGTCTCTAAGGTGTTTGTAGATTACTTTGAAAAAACTCTTGGTACCAGATACTCTGCTGACTATCCTGGTCTTGAATCCGTTGCTTCTCTTCTTACCTCGGTTGTTACCACTACGGATAAGGATTCTATGACTCGTGAGATTACTTACGATGAAATAAAATCAGCTCTGTTCAGTATTTAAAGTAACAAATCTTTGGGTCCTGACGGGTACAACTCTCACTTCTTCAAGACCAACTGGAGTATTGTTGGCCAAGACATCTGTAATGGTGATCTTGACTTCTTTCATTCTGATTCTTTGGAGAGCTCTTGGAAATCTACTTCTATAGCTCTCATTCCCAAAAAGGACTCTCCCACAGGGCCTGCTGACTTCAGACCCATTGCGCTCTGTAATGTTAGCTACAAGATCATATCCAAAATCTTAGCAAACAGAATTAAAGAGTTTTTCCCTTATCTTATCGATAACTCTCAATCGACTTTTGTGAAAGGTAGAAATATCTCTGATAACATCCTCCTTTCCCAAGAGCTATTGAAGGGGTACCATTCTAATCAACCAGTTAAAAAGGTTGCGCTCAAAATCGACTTAATGAAAGCCTTTGATAACGTCAGATGGCACCTCATTCTTGATATTCTTGTACCAATGCAATTCCCTGATAAAATGATCACCTGGATTATTAAATGTATATCTTCTCCTTCTTATTCCATAAATATTAATGGAGATCCCTATGGTAATTTCAAAGGTAGGAAAGGGTTAAGACAAGGCAACCCGCTCTCCCCCTTTCTCTTTGTTCTGGTCATGCAGGTTCTCTCCAGTATTCTCAAAAAGAAGAGTCAAGATAAAAATTTTCGATTTCACTGGAAATGTCAAAATCTCAAAATCATTAATCTCTACATTGCCGATGACTTAATGATTTTTTGTCACGGAGACTTTAAATCCCTTCTTCTTATCAAAGAAGCCCTTGAGGAATTCTATACCCTCTCTGGACTTAAAGTCAACCCTGCTAAAAGTAATTTTTTTTCTCTGGTATTGAAGATTCTCTTATGGTAGACCTATGCTCGCTCATGGGATACCCTGAAGGATCTCTTCCAGTCAAATACTTAGGAGTACCCCTTCTTACTAGCCGCCTCACCCACTTAGATTTTCGCCCCCTTCTCCATAAAATCACTACGAGAATTGAATCTTGGACCTCTAAGCATCTCTCTTACGCTGGTATACTTCAACTTATTAAGTCTGTCCTATTTGCGGGCCAAGTCTATTGGTCATCTATTTTTATCCTCCCCTCAAGGATAATCAAAGAATTAACTCAGTACCTTCGTCGCTTTCTCTGGTCGGGATCGGCCATGAAAATGCATGGGGCCAAAGTCGCTTGGGCCACGGTCACTTCGCCCACATCAGAGGGCGGCCTTGGGATTCTCGACCTAAAAAATCTGGAATCAGGCAGCTGTCCTCAAGCATCTCTGGTCTATCATCAAGAATAATTCTCACTCCATTTGGAGTGAATGGATTAAAATGGAAAAAATTAAAAATAATAATTTTTGAAATCTTCCCGTGGTATCCTCGTCCTCCTGGATCTGGAGGAAAATATTGCGTCTCTGCCCTCTGGCTTGTAATCTTTGCAGGGTGGCAATTGGTAATGGTTCGAGTACCTCCTTCTGGTACGATCCATGGTTCATATCTTCCTCGCTTGCCTCCCATTATGGCGACAGTATCATCAAAGATTCCAGACTCGGGAAAAACCTCAAGGTCTCGGATAACATCCTTAATGGTACCTGGAATTGGCCATCAAATATTCGATCAGCATCAGCTCGAAGTCGCACAAGCTTGCTGGAAATTCAAAGTCTCATCCTCTCCCTCCCTCCACCAAATGTTCATTCCATTGATATTCCCTTTTGGAAGGCGAAGCAAGGATGCGCTTCTTTCACAATCAAGGACACGTATCAAGCCATTCGACAGCCCAACCCTACTGTAGGGTGGGCCGGGTTAGTTTGGAATAAATCAAATATCCCCCGTCATTCTTTCATCTTATGGCTTGCTATCTATGGAAAGCTTGTCACCAAAGACAAACTCATTAGTTGGGACTACAACATCCCAGCCAGTTGTGCCCTGTGTAACTCTGATAATGAAACTATCTCTCATCTCTTTTTTTACTGTAGCTTCACTTAGAGTATCTGGTCCCATGCTAGTATTAAAATTGGATACCCTCTCAACGCCTCTTGTTGGCAGTCTTAGGTTTGCGAAGCGTCAAATTGGTCTCAATCTCGAAACCTTCACATTTGGCAGTCTAGTTTTGCCGCGGTAATTTACCATGTCTGGAAGGAGAGGAACCTTAGAACTTTTGGTTCCCCTCCTGCCATTGCCTCTTCGGTTTCTTACCGGATCTTTTCATATCTTCGTTTTAGATACCAAGGCACCAAGACCGGGTGGCCTTTCTAAAATTATTATTTATTACTCTACTTTTTTGCAGGATTCCTTTGATGGGGGCGGTTCGTGTTCAGACTCTCTTTGCTCTCTTGGACGCTTGTGGATGCCGTCTTTGATGCTTAGAAGTTTATGCCGTATTTTGATTACTAGTTTTGGATGATCTCTATTACTATAATTGGACCGTTTCAATGTTTACCTTCCAGTTTATTTCACAATGAAACTCTCGTAGTTGATTGACGAGGTCTCTCTCGGGGTATGCCCCAGAGTACTGTATGCAACCTATTTCAATTAATTAATGCTTTTTTACACCAAAAAAAAAGATTACAAGTTATATTTTTATAATTTTAATATTACATTTTGAATATTATTATTGTGATTTTTTTTAAATATTACAAGTGTTGTTATTATTATTTTTTAATAAAAATGTTATCTTATAATTATTTGATAGTCCAGCTGTTGTTATTATAATAAAAGATAAATATTTTTTTTTTTATTTAGCCGTTCATAGTTTATACTCTTGCAAGAAAGAGTTGTACAAATGATTTCAAATTAAAATACAAAATCTAAAATACTTTTTTTAGTCTCTTGTCGCTAGCCACGTTTTTTAGACGCAACATTTTTTCAACAGTAACTGCAATTTGTAAAGGATCTGCGAAAATGTGTCCTCGTGTCTCACGATTAACCTTACTTAGCGCAGCAGCAATCAAATCGAACATCTTCGTCTTCGTACTAAGACTTTGTTTAGGAACAACGGTCTTACTCTTAGTTATAGTCGGGTGTTTGACATTTCGTGTCACCTTGTCGACCATTTCGGAACTAAAAGTTTGTTTGGCGGTCTTACTCAAAGTCGTAGGTGTAGTGGCAGGTTTGACGCTTCATGTCTCCTTATCGACCATCTTGGAACTAAAAGTTTTTTTGACGGTATTACTCATATTCGTAGGTGCAGTGGCAGATTTGACGCGTCGTGTGATCGGATCTCTCCCGGTGGAGGAGACATCATAAAGGAAGAAAATTCCAAAAAATAAGTTTTCTTGGTTGCTTGTCCTAACCTGTTGAAGCCATAAAACGTCATTGGGATAGTCACAAATAACAACTACTAAAAACTAATAACAATTATTTTTCGAAAAAAAATCGAACTATTTCGAAAGTAGAACTACAATATGTAAAATAAGAAAGTAGAGTTTTGTAGAAATTCTAGAACTAGTAGAGAGATTTCGAGAGATGCAGACTAGATTTAGAGAGTGTGTGAGTTTGGAGCTGGGGTCTCCTCTATTTATAGGGGAGACCTATAAAAAAATTCAAAAAATTCAAAAAAAAGAAGTCTGGACCATCCGGACTCTCGTACGGCTAGTTGCTCAAACTAGCCGTTAATCCATCCGGACAAATAGGGAATTTGAACTATTATTAAAAGTTATTTAAATATCTTTCAATTTAAATTTTTATTTTGTTATTCAAAGGAGATTTATGTTTATGCATAAACTTATACAATTTTAAAAACTTTAAATTTATACTTCAAATATTGAATAGTTGGAAAAAAAATAGTCGTAAACTATTTAAATCATCTAAACATATACATTTTAAGCTTGAAAGATCTAAAGAACTACCTAATAATTTAAAATAAGAATACAATTATATGTCTAGGTATATATTATTTAATATGTACCTAATATTAAATAAAATATCTTAAATATCTAAATATAATCAAACAATATACAAATCATATTACAATTATATTGTTTACGATATCTTGTTTAAGACAATTAAATTATTAATTTTATAGATTTTCTCAAGTCGATGGACTAAATTTATAGGTTTTCAAGCGAGAGACTAAATTTATAGATTTTCAAGCGAGAGACTAAATTTATAGATTTTTCCAAGTCCGTGGACCCTCATCGGTGATTTTGAAGTCGATGGATTAAATGAAAAAAAATGGGATAGTCAAGAGATTATTCAATAGTTTGATCCTCACTCGTATGCTAAAAAACTTTGAAATCATAAGATTGATAAAGGTATATCACACTATGAGCTCTGTTGTCATATATAAGATTGATTATAGGAATATCACACTAGAAGCTATTTCGTTATATATGATGAGGGCCTTTATATTTATAATTATTAATTTCAAACTTACAATTATATATAATAAGAGACTTTATATTTATACTTATTAGTTTCAAAATTACAATTAGTGGATAACGATGATTGAATTCATAAACTAGTTGATTGCATAAGTAAAGATTCTATAGATGTGTTAAACAATTTTTGAATCTATTATATGAGTAAAAATTGTAACGAAAATTCATTTATAGTTTTGAAGTCATGCTCATTAATGGATAAGATAACAATCAAACTTGACGATGTCTTATTTCTTAAGACTAAACATTGGCATGGTGACCTCAATGTAGCTATATCATTAAATTGATTCTCTCTCCCCAACCCCCTATTCGGAATAGGCTTCAAATTGAATTGTGACAGATCTTGTCTTTTAAATGGTGAAGAAAGTAGTGGTATTATTATAAGAATTTATCTTGGAAACATGGTCTTAGCTTCTGGTCATCTTTATAGAAACAATTCAGCTATCATTGCTCAAATAAAGGCCATACTAGCTTGTCTAATATTATTTTATAATAATAACTTCACCCATGTTGATATAAAGTCTGAATACATTCACCCATCTTTTGGATTTAATACATTCAGATGTGTGGGGAGAGGCCTCTCTACTTATGTAAAAAAAGCTTTGAATTCTACATTTTGTTTATTGATGACTGCACTAGATTCACTTGGTTATAACCCCTTAAAAACAAAGGTGATACCCTAAACACATTCAAGTATTTCAAAGTTTTTATTGAGAATCAATTTAAGAGAAAGATTAAAAGTCTTCAATCTGATTGGGGAGGGGAATTTAAAGTTCTTTCCCCTTTAACAAAAGAGTATGGAATTCTGCTTCGCACATCTTGCCCTCGTACTTTTCTCCAGAATGTCAGAGCTGAGAGGAAGCATAGACATGTTGTCGAAAATGGTTTAACACTCCTAGCTCATGCATCTCTTCCTTACTATTTCTGGCCAGAAGCCTTTTAGACTGCTACCAACTTAATAAATAGATTCCTTACTTCAATCTTACACAATCATTATTTGAAAAACTTTTTCACACAAAACAAGACTATTCTTATCTAAAGGTTTTTAAGTGTTTATGTTTCCCATGTCTAAGGCCATATCAAACACATAAATTTCAGTTTCATTCAACAAAATGTGTCTCCCTAGGCTACATTGACACACACAAAGGGTACAAATGCTTAAGTTCTGCATGCAGACTATACATTTCAAGAAATGTAATTTTTAATTAAAAGGATTTTCTTTGGCTTATGAGTTATTAAACATACAAATCCTGAAGCTAAATGTGTTATTAATTGGCTACCAATTCTTCATGGACTATCTACATCTACTAGCACTACCTCTAATGCATGGATAACCTATGTCTCTAATAAGTCGCTCATACCTACATATCTAGTCCAACAAACAACAAGCAACACAAAAAAAACCAGTCACAACAAATATCACATTCACCCTGCAATCAATATCCATATACTCCTATCTCACATGACTATCAACCTGCATCACAAAATACACACTTGGCCTTCCCCAATACATAGTCATCAACCACACACAACACACCTACCGTAATTATTGACCTACAACTACCACAAATCACACAACACACACATACATCTGATATACAACATGATCACTAGAGCAAAACATGGTATTCACAAACCTAAACAACCCTACATTGGCATGACCACTGCTCACTCAGTAATCCTATCAAAACCCATTATTTTTTCTCCTACTATCAAAAATACTAATTGGGTTCAAGCTATAGAAACATAATATGTTATTCTTCTCAAGAGCAAGACTTGGACCCTTGTTCCCTACACGTCCAACATGAACATAGTAAACTCTAAAATGGTTTATAAGGTAAAGTATAACTTTGATGCGTCTATTCAGAGATATAAAGCACGTTTTGTAGCCAAGGATTTCCATCATACGCCAAGTATTGACTTCACATAAACTTTTAGTCATGTGATAAAACCTTCTATAATCAGACTTGTTATGAGTCTAGCATTCTCCAAAGATAGGGCACTTCGACAACTAGACATTAACAATACCTTCCTGAATGGGGTAGTCATTGATGATCTATACATTACTCAGCTTGAAGGTTTTGAGAATCCTAGGCAGTTGTCTCACAACTGCAAGTTTCAGAAGGCCTTATATGGCCTCAAACAAACCCAAGGACTTGGTACTCTAAACTACGGGAGACTCTAACTCTGTGGGGTTTTACAAATTCTAAAGCTGACAACTCTATGTATTTTCTTGTGTCCAAGCAGGTTATTCTTTTCCTATTGGTCGACGTGGATGATATTACCATCACTGGAAATAATCCTACTCACCTACAAGCCTTTATTAAGATACTAAATCTAATGTTTGCTCTAAAGGGCATGTGGGATCTACACTATTTCTTGGGCATCAAGGTTTCAAGGGACTCAACTGGCTTCTACCTAACACAACATACATACATTAGAAATCTGCTAGCAAATGAAGGACTTACCTCAGCCAATTCGTGCACTACTCTAATGCATGTCTCCCCTGTCATTTCTCTTGCTGAAGGCACTCCTCTCCTACAACCAAAAAGTTACTGCAATCTGTTAAGTTTATTGCAGTATCTGCTTCACACAAGAGCTGACATTTCTATTGTTGTGAACAAACTTAGTCGATTTCAACAAAACCCAACTAATGTTCACCTAAAAGCAGTAAAGTGAGCACGAAGCCTGAATTTTAATCTTCATATCAAACCCAGCCTCACTCTCTACCTCAATGAGTTTATTGATGCTGACTGGATCTCCTTTGCTAATATTAAATACTTCTGTTTATTTTGGGTAAACTCTTATATCATGGTCTCCGAAATGACAACATGTGATAGCTCGATCGAGTACTGATTCCGAATACGTGCTCTTGCAATTCTTTCGGCTGATAAAAATGAAAGCTTATCTTTCTGAAACACATGTTCTTTTATATAGAAAGAAGCACAAAACTGACCCATGTTGATACGAGATTATAGCCCAACAAACAAAACACATCCCAAGTAGAATCCATATTCTTACACCATTACTTTATCCATATTTTTACACCCTTTTTTTATACAAAACATAACATACAGTCGTTTTTGCACAGCCTAATATTGTTACATTTTCTGTTACGACTAAAGAATATAGTTATTCCCACTACCCTCGTTGTAACAATGTGTAGCTTCGTCTATATATATATGTACTCCTGCCACTTTTAAAGTTGTAAACAAAATATAAACACTCTTAATTCTAACTGATTATTGTCCAGATGAGATCCCATTGAAACGGGAAATAAGAAAGCCACATTGCCGCGTTAATCTATTATATATCAGCACGTCTTAAGCATTATGAAATTCAGTACATGTAAATCAGCCAACGTATGAAATTCAGTACATTTGCTTAAAGACGTACCTAAAGCGAAGACAAAAATAACTACACCAAATAAACTATGGATATATATTTTAAAAAAACATGCACCTACCTGGTGCAAATGGATATATCCGGATATTCATTACAGAATAAGAAAGATAAAGAGATCTGTTATAAAATACTATGCAATTATCACAAAATGGCTCAAGCACAAAATATATACGAAGGAAAGATTTAAATGAAACACAGGATTTAACGTGGTTCGACAATTGTCTACGTCCACGGGCGCCGCCAGAGAAAGAGTTTCACTATGATAGAAAAGGTTACAGATTTCTAATTGTGTTTCGTGTCGCCCTAGTAATCTATTTATAGGGAATTAATAGAGTTACTAGACTATGGGCCTAATGGGCTCATACCACAAGACTAACTCAAGTGATTGGAAAATATCACTATCATAACACAAAACTGTATTGCCGGACACAGTACACTGTCAAGGCACTATTCGACTCATTCACAACAAATCTTCCCTTTGAGGCGAATATCCTTTCTTCACTATCAACAAAGAATATTCTCTTCTTCTGACTCACCAAATTCTCTTAAGGCATTCACTCTATAGTGCGAACACCGATCCAGTTTAGGCACTCCCTAAACTTTCCAACTGATACTGCCTTGGTCATTATATCTGCTGGATTATCGTGTGTAGACACTTTCTTCACATCAACAATTCCCTTTGATATTATATCACGAATAAAATGATACCTGATATCTATGTGCTTTGTACGCTCATGGTACATCTGGTTCCCTGTAAGGTGTATGTCGCTTTGACTGTCACAAAACACTTTTGTAGTACTCCTATCCAAGCCCAAATCTGCCACCAAACCCTGCAACCATATTGCCTTTTTAACTGCTTATGTTACCGACATGTACTTTGCCTCTGTTGTAGACAAAGCTACAGTAGCTTGCAACTGTACTTTCCAACTGATCGCACTCCCAGCTAGAGTAAATACATATCCTGTCAGAGATCTTCTTTTATCTATATCACCTGCAAAATCAGAATCAACAAAACCAACCAATAATCCTGCAACATCATTCAGCGATTCACCAATATCAGTTTTGTTAAAAGTTAAGCCAACGTTCACAGTATGCTTCAGATACCGAAGTATCCATTTCACTGCCTGCCAGTGCTCTTTCCCAGGACATCCCATGTACCTGCTAACTAAACTAACCGCATGTGAAATATCAGGACGTGTGCATACCATAGCATACAAGATACTACCAACTGCACTTGCATATCGAACCTTCGACATTTGTTCCAACTCAGCATCGTCCTTGGCCGCTCCTACTGCAGACAACTTGAAATGAGTAGCAAAAGGAATGCTAACTGTTTTAGCATCAAACATGTTGAATCGTTTTAACACTTTCTCAATATAGCTTCGTTGAGACAAGTGTAATGATCCTAAATTTTTGTTCCTGATAATCTCCATACCAAGAATTTTCTTTCCTCTACCCAGATCATTCATCTCAAACTTGGCACTAAACTGCTTCTTTAACTGCACAGTGTGTGACATACTACAAGCAGCAATAAGCATATCATCCACATACAACAACAAGTAAACATAAGAATCATCTGACATATTTTGATGATACACACAACTATCATATGGACTCCTCGTGAACCCTTTTGACACCATGAATGTATCAAAACGTTTGTACCATTGCCTAGGTGACTGTTTCAAACCATACAGTGACTTTTTCAGCAGACAGACTTTTTCCTCCATATTAGGTTCGATAAATCCCTCTGGTTGTCTCATGTAGATTTGCTCCTCCAATTCACCATGTAGAAACGCGGTCTTCACATCCAACTGCTCAAGCTCTAAATCTTGCAAAACTATTATGGCTAACAAAACTCGAATCGAACTATGCTTCATCACTGGAGAAAACACTTCATTGAAGTCAATTCATTCTCTTTGAGTAAAACCCTTAGCGACCAATCTTGCTTTGAATCGAGATGCCTCAACCCCTGGATTACCTTCCTTTTTCTTGAACACCCATTTACTGCCTACTGTCTTCTGTCCTTTAGGCAAGTCAACAAGCTTCCATGTTTGATTCTTATGAAGAGATTCAATATCTTCCCACATAGCACCAATCCATCGATATGCCTCTGAACTTGCTATAACTTCTCTGGAGCTACTAGGTTCCTGCATCTCAACTTCTTCTTCAATTGACAGAGCATATGCAAATAGATTCACATACCTTTTTGGAAGTCTAATGTCTCTTCTTTCTCTGCCCAATGTTATGCTATAAGGTTGTTATTCTGGTTCAGGCGCATCATCGTCACTATCATCTTATGCTAAGGCTTCACCTCCTGATTCTGGATCCACCTCAGAACCACTTGAATTATTGGGCCTGCTAGGAACTGACTACTTCAAGCTCCACCTGTTTACTCACAACCGATCCTGATTCGACCATTTCTCCTACTTCCTTCCGACTGTCTATAGAAGCAAACTCATTAAAAGTAATGTCCCTACTGATGAGAAAACCTGGAGACTTTGGAGAGGTACATCATAACCTATATCCGTTCACTCCAGTAGCATAACCTAGAAATATGCATCTCTTTGCCCTCGGCTCAAGCTTACCATCTCTCATATGAGCATACGCAGGACAACTGAACACCCTCAAATGTTCATAATCGGCCGACGATCCAGACCAAATCTCAAAAGGAGTTTTACAATCAATAGCCGTTGATAGAGACCGATTCACCAAGTAACACGCTGTATTGATAGCTTCAGCCCAAAAATCCTTTCCCACACCGGAATGCGAGAGCATACTTCGTGCCTTGTCACAAAGTGTTCTGTTCATTCTTTCTGCGACTCCATTCTGTTGTGGTGTTCTAGAACAAGTGCGATGTTGTGGTGTTCTATTCCCTCAGCTTCGCAAAACTCGTTGAACTCACGGCTGCAATATTCTAACCCATTATCTGTCCTAAGACGTTTGATTTTTCTTCCTGTTTGTTTCTCAGTCATCGTCTTCCATTTGAAAAAGGTTGAATATGCTTCATCTTTCGTTTTCAGAAAGTAAACCCACACCATCCTTGAATAATCATCAATCAAACTCATGTAGTATCTGGCTCCGCTCTTGGATGGAATTCTGTTTGGACCCCAAAGATCTGAGTGAATGTAGTTCACTGTCCCTTTAGTCTTTCTTACAGTTGATTTGCTGAATTTGACTCTAGTTTGTTTACCAAACACACAGTGCTCACAAAATCCCAATGATCATGCTTTATACCCTTTCAACAAATCTCTCTTTCCCAAAACAGCTAATCCTCTGTCACTCATGTAACCAAGACGTCAATGCCATAACTTATTTTGATCCTGCCTACTTTGGCTATTACTCCCTGATGATGCTATTGCGGCATCACCCATAACAACACTCCCCTGGAGAATGTAAAGACCCTTCTGCAAACTGTCTTTCATGCATACCATTGAGCCTTTTGTCACTTTGATTACACCATTTTTTTCATGGTACTTGTAACCTCGAGAGTCTAGAGTCCCAAGAGAAATCAGGTTTCTTTTTAACCCAGGAACATGCCAGCACGTCAAGATTCTAACAACCCCGTCAAACATTCTGATTCTGACGTTACCAATACCACCAACAGTCAACGAATGATTGTTCCCTAAATAGACAGTTCCCTGCATTGGCTTGTACGTATCAAACCACTGCTTGAACTGACACATGTGATATGTAGCGCCAGTATCAAGTACCCAAGAGTTTTGCCCAAAGTCTGAATTCACGGACAATACATCTCCTTTACCACTGTTTTCACTATCGTCGGAATCGTTCACACCTTCAACAATGTTTGCTGCATTTTGCTTTTGATTTCCCTTCTTACCATTTAGTTTCAGACAATCTCTCCTATAATGACCCTGCTCACCGCATTCATAACAGTTTGAGTGCTTCACGCTTGACTTGGACCTCCAGTTCTTCCTTCTTAAAGAACTCGCTTTGCTTTTAGATCTTCCCCTAGTCATAAGATCTTCCCCTTCAACTTGATTGTCTGGCTGCAACTGTCTCATCTCTTTTGATTTCAGTGCCCCTTTGACATCTGCTAGCGATAACTTATCATTACCATACATAATGGTATCTACGAAGTTTTCATAGGGAGCTGGTAACGATCTCAATACAAACAAAGCTTGATCATCATCCTCAATATTGATATCTATGGTCTCCAAGTCCGTTATAATTGATTTAAAATTATCTAGGTGCTGTGTTATGGACATACCTTCTTTCAATCTGAAATCATACAAACGTTTCTTCAAGTATAATCGGTTTACTACTGATTTCTCTGAGTAAAGATCTCCTATCTTTTTCCATGCGCAGGCAGCAGTCTTCTCACCACTAATCTCGCGAAGCACATTGTCTTTCACACTCATTAAAATTCAGCACAAAGCCCTTTCTTGAAGATCTTGTTTCTCCTCTTCTTTCATCTCTTCTGGTAACTTATTCTCCACAGCCTTCCACAACCCTTGCAGTACCAATGAAGATTTCAGTTTAATCTTCCACAACGCAAAGCTGGATCCCCCATCAAATTTTTCAATCATGTATTCTGTTGCTGTAGACGCCATTGTGAAACCCTAATTACAAAAGCCCTAATTTCACCACGTGGCTCTGATACCAATTTTGTTATAAAATACTATACAATTATGGCTCAAGCACAAAATATATACGAAGGAATAAATGAAACACAGGATTTAACGTGGTTCGACAATTGTCTACGTCTACGGGCGCCGCCAGAGAAAGAGTTTCACTATGATAGAAAAGGTTACAGATTTCAGATTGTGTTTTGTGTCGCCCTAGTAATCTATTTATAGGGAATTAATAGACTTACTAGGCTATGAGCCTAATGAGCTCATACCACAAGACTAACTCAAGTGATTGGACAATATCACTCTCACAACACAAAACTGTACTGCCAGACACAGTACACTATCAAAACACTATTCGACTCATTCACAACAAATCAAAACTTAACCAACCTAAACAGTTCCCAATAAAAAAAAGAATTCATTAAATTTTAATTTATTTAATATAATAATATATTCAGGTCTAAATGCTGTCTGAATCATAACACAGAATTATATTCTTAGGCGTAGAAAAAGATGTTAAAATTATTTCAACCCACCTCAAATTAATGACACATGGGTACAATTACAAACATCCCCCCTCCCTCTTTCCTTGAAGGAAACTAGTTTATTCCAAAGACATTACACTATTGCATTACATAAACCAAGAGTAACAACACTCAACAGATGTGATGGATTCAAACAAACCTCCAAGCTACTTCCGCACCCTGTCTTTCTCAATAGAAAGAACCCCTTTAGCAACCCAACCACACTTTGATATTGAGAAAGAACCCCTTTAGCAACCCAACCACACTTTGACATATAAAATGCCCCTACACGATAGGGTTCTCATCCAGCCTAATAGGGTTCTCGTTGAGCCTAGCTGCTGCAGCAACAGCTTCTGCAACTCCATGATGGTGGGTAGCTATATCAGGGCTGTTGCGCATTTCCGCACTCACTATCCCCTCCGCGTCATTCCTCGTCGCCACCTTATCTACAGGTAGTTTAGATGCAGCTCCCTAAACAATAATAAAAACGATCCGACCAGTAGTTCTTATAGTTACTATAATTATTACGTAGTATAAAATGTGAAGGTCATAACATATAAACAAATAAAATATATCCAACACTATCATTCTAATAGTGACCGCTAATAAATAATATAAACGTAAGATTGATGTTATAGAAAATGCTCTAAATGGAAATAATTACAGAAATTGTTGCTTACTCCCAAAATATCCCCAAGTTTAATCTTATCCTCATCGCGCTCCGTTCGGGCATTGTGTAACGCAGCAGACTGTGCAGAAGCCGCGACACCACCAGGTGTTATGAGATTGCTACCGGTGGCTCTAACTTCCGCGGCTTGAATCGCAGCTGCGTCGCTTTGATCGACTGGCTTGTCTCCTGCTGTTCTGGCGGTTACTTCTAGAGCCTCACCTATTGTTATAGCACCTTGTTGGAATGATCGTAAATTCCCCTCGGTTTGTACCACTGGTTTCGGCTCTATAACTTGTGCTATGGCCTATATGCATTAAGTATTTATTATATATATTATATTAAACTCACAACAATATTTAGTTTCTTAAATCTATTTTTAAATTGATCTTAAATATGTAATTATGGGATTGGTTAAACTTAACTAAAATATTTTAGATAGAGAATAATAGATTTTGTTATTATATTATAGTACTAATAATTTGCTTCACTCTTAAATAAACCTCTTTTTATTTTATATCATTTTATTAAGTGAAAAAAAATAAATTTCTAATTTTAATCTAAGCATAAATTTGTTAGCCTTTGTAATCGTTGATTATACTAAAAAGACAATATTTTTAACTTAAACTTAAAAAAAACATCACCTGTCCACCAACAAACTCGGTAATAATCCGAGCACCGGGAACATCAGTCTGAGCAACAGTGACTCCATATTCACCGGCAACATCACTAGTGTCTCGATGACCAACAAGACCTGCCTGCTCATTATGTGTTGCAGCCGATTGCATGGCAGAAGCCGGTCCACCCTTTTGTGTCTGTCCAAACGTCATCATTTCAGCTGCCTGCATCATGTTAGCATCATCAGGAGCGATCGGCTTCGAAGCAAGTTCACCGGAGACGTTGAAAACGTCGCCGTATTTAATGGGCTCTTGTTCATAAGTTGTTACGTCAGATCCCACTGGCTTTTCTTGACTCATATTTTAGAAATTTTGTGTTTTGGTTTCAGGGTTTTGGAGACGAATAAAGTGGGTCGGGCACGGGCAGACATGTATCTTTAGGGTTTATAAAATATGCCTAACCGTGGGTGGAAGACATTGGTAGTGACACGCGTCTCTGTAGAAACATGTGTCATGCAGCGACCTAAAGATAGTGTCATGACTCATGTAAGTCTTGTCGGCAATTTCCAATCATTTTGGGTGCCGTATTGAGCTTGTCTGAATTCGGTTAACCCCGAGCTGGCAACGTTACTGCTCGGCGTATTTCATGATTTATAGTTTTTGGCGGGATATACATGAAGTAACGTGACAGATTTTCGTATAAGGTGACAGGTTATTATGTGTGGTATTTCTTTTGTTTTAAAACGTACGTCGTTTTGAAAACTTATTAACTATTTATCAATGTAAATTTTAATATTATTTATTATTAATTATTTTTTTTAAAGTAATAATGATATATTATCTTTATAATTTTAAGACCACATACATTTAGAATGGAAGAATAATATTTTTACGGGATTATTATGTATGATAAAGTTTCACGTGATATGACAGTTGTACACTGTATTGGCATGATAGATTATCCTATACATGATATTTCTAACGTGTCATCCTCATATTTTTTATATGTGTATTGAAAATTAATTTGTATGTGTGAATTTTTTCTAATTTCAGTAATTAAAATAGGGTTAGGAATCACTTAACATCCAAAAACAAAAATATTATTTACTTAAGATCCATATTTTCATGTATTTTCAAAAAAGATTCATCTCACCCAAATATTTAGCATCATGCCGTTTATACCCTACTTAATTATTTAAAAGCTTAGATGGTTCTTACTTCATCTTTTTTTCGCCTATTTTTTTTGCTTTCTATTCTATTACGTGAAATTGAACGGTACCATAATAATTTAGGTGAAGATTCGATTTTGTACTCGATTTATTATATATTTTTTTATTTTCGTATAATTTTAATTGTGTTTTTATTTGATTTCAAAGTTTGATTTTGTATATCTGTTTAGATAGGTCGATTTGTGTTTTTAGGTAAGTCGATTTTTTATCTCGAAATATGGAACTCGAGTTCTGTTTCCTTTATGATTTTTGGGTTTCTTCTTGTATTATTTTGATTTTGTAGTGTAATCGACTTATTGGAGTAAATTGTAATCAATTTTAGTGTGTTTGGTGTGTTTAATTTGTTTTTGGAAAATCTGGTTCGAAAAATTAGTTCAAGCTTCAAAGAAGAAGACGGAGTTTTTGAAGATGCGAAACATGTTTATTGTTCGTAGTGGTAGATGTGAAACATGGTTATTTTTTGTACTAGTAGATGCAAAACTTGTGTAATAATAGATGCGAAACCTTTTTACTTTAAGTACTGATAGATGCGAAACAGGATAGATGAGAATATGCAAAACGTTGTTTTTGTTAGATGCAAAACCTTTTTTAGTTTTTATACTACTAGATGTGAAACCAGGCAACTAGAATAACTATGATAGATGAGAAACCAGACCAACTATGATAGATGCTAGATGCTAGATGTGAAACCAGACATATGATAGATGCAAAACTAGGTAACGTAATCATATACCAGTGTAAAATATAAATTTTTTAAAAAAAAATTCAAAACATATCAAGAATGGATCTAGTTTTGTTCGTCTTATAAAAACAAAACCAATGGCAAACGAAGAAGACTACTCTTTTTAAATTTCTAATTTTACACTGTAAACGAAGAAGACTACTCTTTTGAAGAAGATATGAAACCTTATTTTTTTATAGATGCGAAACGTGTTTAAATTTTATAAACTAGATGCGAAACCAAACCCACTATGATAGATGTGAAACCAGGTCCACTATGATAGCTGCGAAACCAAACCTACTATGATAGATATGAAACCATGTCCACTATGATAGATGCGAAACCAGACTCACTATGATAGTTGCAAAACTATATAATGAGAAATGAGTGTAAAATATAAATTTTTACAAAAATATTCAAAACATATCATGAGTGGTACTAGTTTTGTTTGCCTTAAAAAACAAAACAAATGATATTTTCGGAATTATTTTTTCGAGTTATGGTTTAAAAGAAATGAACCTTTAAAACGTCGAATTAAAAAAATGTGTCGAGTTGTTTGGTGGATTTAATATACAAGGGTATTTCACATATAAAGTCTTTTAAATTGTTTGGGCTTTTATCTGTAATATGTTTGTATTATGGACGGGTAAATCTCCTATTAAAATATGTAAATACTTGTAATATTTATTTGATATTTTTATAATTTTATATATATAGATATTATAAATAGTTTATTTTATAAACAAAATAATTTTTTTATTAGATTGGAAAAGAGTACAAAGACGTTACCATCGTGCTACAATATAATCTATTTTAAGACTATTATAAAAGAATAAGAACCCGATTAAAAAGTCAAAAGCTTGAAGACCACTTATTTACCAACTCAATACTACACCCCAAAAATAGCCGAATAATGAAAATCCTAAATCGGAAGAGGGCTTCCATGGAAACCTAGGCAAATTTCCGAAAAACCCATCAGAAGGACTTAGATCTGAAGAGCAAATCGAACATCACTTGGAAGAATCGTACCACTATCGTACTACTGGCTATCGGATCATGTTGACAAAAAATTCAGCTGAGAAGAGAGATGCTGGTGGCAAATGGGTCTGGACCTGCCAAAAATAAATGGGTACCTGTTCGAATTTAAATGTATCTGCAGACATGATTCGTTTACTTGTTACCTGTCAGATCTGTTTATCTGTTTAAGTAGTTACCTGCCAGATTTGCGACCTGTCAGACTTGTTTATTTGCATAAGCAATTACTTGTCAGACCTGCCACCTTTTAGACATGTTTACATTTTGATTATTATTATTATGCTACCTCTTATACCTGTTTACATTTTGATTATTATTATTATATGGTTATAAATATTATAATTGTTGTAATTATTTTATAAACCAAAATCATACCCTAAGTTATATTTAAAAACTATTTTTATAATGTATATGATTATAAATTTATTATTACAATTTGGTTAGCATTATCATGATTTGGTTATTAATATTTTAAGTATTTTAATTATTTTATAAACCAAAATTTTAAATATTACTATTAAGGTTATAATATTATTATTACATTTTGGTTATAAATATTAGAAGTATTGATATTATGTTATAAACAAAAACCATATCTTATCATGTTAAAATATTATAAGTTTTATGGTTATAACTTTAATATTACATTTTGAATATTATTATTATGGCTTGGTTATAAATAGTAGTAGTGTTGTTATTATTTTTCAAAACCAAAATTATATCTTATGATGGTAAATATTACAAGTTATATGGTTGTCATTTTATTATTATATTTTTTATTAATATTATGCTTTGGTTATAAATATTACAAGTGTTTGTTATTATTTTTCAAACCGAAATCATATCTTATCATGGTAAAATTTTACAAGTTATATGGTTATAATTTTAATATTACAAGTTATATGGTTATAATTTTAATATTAGATTTTGATTATTATTGTGATTTCGTTTTAAATATTACAAGGGTTGTTATTATTAGTTTTTTCAAAAATCATATCTTATAATTATTTGATAGTACAATTGTTGTTATTATAAAAAAAAAGGTAAATAGTTTTTCTTAGTTTTTTTAGTCTTTCACAGTTTATACTCTTGCGAGCCATGAGTTGTACAAATATTTTCAAATTAAAATACAAAATCTAAAAAAACTATTACAAACATCATTCATCTTCTTCAAGTTCTTCTTCGTAAGTATAATCTCCCTCCTCACTTGATTCACCTTCAGCTTCATTTTCTTCCATAATTTCTTGTTCAAGTGTTTATTCATAATCATCCGGATAATCTTCGAAGATGTCGTCTACATTCACTTCATCTCTAACCTCTCTGTCTTGTAGCCTTTTATCCGTCGCGGTACAATCCTTGACTGCCACAAGCACTCTAACTGTTTTACTCGTCAATCTTGTTCTCTTAGTCGTGTATTGCAACCTCGCTTGGCTAAAAGAACACTCACTTGAAACTGTAGACATATGTATTGCATAAATCTTTTTAACAAACCTGCAAAGAATAGAATAATCATTAGTTTTGGTACTCCACCATCTTATGATATCTTCAATACCATAGTCGGTATAATTCGTTAAATCAAACATAGTGCTCAAATATCTAGACAACTCATTATCAGATTAAGGGGTTTCTCTAAATTCATTGTTTTGTAACATTGCCATTTGAACATAGTTAGTAGAAGATTTCCCTCTACCCCTATTGTTACTACCCCTTACATTTGAACTTGTAATTTCGTCTATATCTTTCAGCATACTTATCATACATACTAAGCATACAATAATATATGCCGACAATATACCCTTCAGGGTTAACTGGGTCATCCGGTGGATTAGTTTCAGAAAACTATAAGGATTTATAAAAACATTTAACTAGCAATTCAAATTTATATTTTCGTGAAAAATGATCCAAAATGCAAGCAATAGAATAAGGCATATGGATTGGATGGAAATACTTTGAAATTTTTAATTCCATTTGGGGCATCATGTCTACGCATGCAAGATGGGATCTAAATTCATTCATATGCATGGCAAGATTAGTAATCATGAAAATGGTCAAGTGAATATACGGTTGATTTTGTGAAGAAAAGGTATTAGTGTTATCTTTAAAAAGTTTTAAAAATCTTAACATGGTTGCATAATATTTCCAATGTTGACTTTCAAGAAATATTTGAGGATAAGATGCATTATAAAGCGATGTAATCTCTTCTTTAAAAACATGAGCACATGCAAGCATTGTATAAGTAGAATTCCATCTAGTTTCGACATCTAATATAAGTTTCTTATATGTTTTCCCATTTTTAATAACAAGTGTTTTAAAAACTTTTTTTAGCAGCGGAGGCCGTGCAAAATAGGATCCCCTTTTTAATAGGAGCAATATAATCTTACAAAATCATATTTATTCCATCTTTCGTAACTAATTGAAGTACATGGCATAAATATTTGGTGTGAAACAAATTATGAAAATTGGGATTGCAATCATCTCTAGGCAATTTTATAGCACTCAAATTAGCAGATGCATTATCGAACGAAATAGGCATAATCTTATTTTTAGTTCCATAAATATTCATGCATTCAACTAGAATCTCTCTATTTACTTGTGCGTTATGTTGGCCAATAGATTCAAACCCCACAATTCTCCTTTGTAGTACCCATTCGGGATCCATCCAAGAAAGGGTAACACATATCATATCAAAATCGGTAAAAGAAGCTATGTCACTAGTAATAGAAATATTTCATGAAAAAGCTAGCATAGTTTCAATAATGTTTTTTTTTTCTTTTTTTAAAAATATTTAAAGGCTAGCGATCGCAAAGAGCTACGTGGAATGCGTTTGGCTTGTGGGTTTACCCCAGATTGCATCCAATTTTTGTATCTCCAAGTATTTGCATAACCGAAAGGTTGTAAACTACCAATTGCATAAATCATTGTTTCTTCCATATACTTATCTTGGTTAAACTCAAAAGGAAAACCGGTTTGAGGGTTTACAAAAATATTATTTTCGTTAGGTTTTAAAGGATAAAATAATTCATGAGTTTTTAAATCTTTTACCCAAATGCTAGTGCCCATATTTTTATTTTCTCCTCTATAAGCATAACTTCTATCGCACACTTTACAACTAGTGAAGGTATTATCATCCCAAGCACTAAAGTACTCCCAAATCTAAGATGTTTTCTTACGGGACATCAACCCACCACTTGTACTTCCACCACCACTTTTGTGGGAGGAGAGTGTGTCAATGTGAAGGGATTCTCTAGGAAAATCATCATCGCTATTGAGATCTACATTAGCGGGTGGGTTAGCATTAGTATTTCAACGTTTTGAAGCCATTTTAAAACTTAAAACAATATTTTTTTAAATATACAATAAAATACTAAACGAAACTAATATCGCAATTAATAAAAACTAAATTTAGACTAATACTTACTAATATCACAAATGAAAATGAGTTTTCTTTTTAAAATAAACTAAACAAATAACAACTAATCTAAACAACTACAACAAGTAAATAACTTGATAAATTATATGAAGCTATTAATTAAGCTAGTATAATGTTATCACAATGTTATTTAAGTGTTTATATCAAAGAAAAATGATAATTTAATTTCATGTCACTTATTACGCTTCCATTATACTTAAAATCGTCGTCGGTTAACAAGTTTTTGTTGTGTTTCAACGTGTTTTTCATTCATTCTCGTAGGTATAACAATATGCAGACGGTATAAATGTTTTGGGAATAGAATGCTCATAATGTTCTTAATAATTTATAATTTTGTATGTTTTATTTCCCTTTAACATTTTTATGGCTAGATTGACTATTGTTTATGTTCGTAACCTTCATTTTATTTCAGTGCAAAGACATGCATATAAGTGACAGTAGTCCTGAGAGATTTCGATAAGAATTGTTCATTATTACGATTACGATCCAATGATTTTAATATTTCATTTTATTTGGCATCGCAGGAAAATGTTGGTTCCTTTACCTGCATCACTAGGCCTTATGTTCCAAAAAAAATTATAGTAAAGAGATGGAGTTGTGCCGCGGATAAATTGTGATAATATTAATAAATTTGGGGTTGAAATTGAAGAAACTAGAAAATTAATGTACTTGAGGAAAATTTTGGAACAAGTTTTGGGTCTGTTGATCCAAAGTCGTACACATGGGCTTTATGGGGCTCATGAATCAGAAGAAACCAAAAAAGGAAACAGAAGGAACAAAAAAAGTAATTTGACTACTAGGGTTTATAGGCAGTATATATAAATAGACGAAAAGGAGGAGGAAAAATTAGAATTGGCTACTTGCTTAACCTACCGAATACAAAGTAAATTAGCTACCTTTTCGATCATGCATGACTAATATAGAACGAGAAAAAAAGAAAAAAAGGAATTGACTACCTTTTTTGGGTTTGGTCGTCTGCTTTTAGCTTTGGGTTTTCGATTAGAATATACAAAAAGAGAAGGAAGACAGGTGAGGCGCCGTTTTGGGTTTTCTTTCGGCAAGCAACATACTACAACGAGATACCATGAGGTAAGCAGTTGCTTCGGTGGTTTTCGAGAGGCAACACGTGACAGCTACTACCATTTTCGACCGGCAGTTGAGGTAACGGCTACGGTGTTTTCGATCGGTAGTTTATGTATCGCTCGAGACAAGTGACGGCTACTTTTTTTCTTTGTTTTCGATTGGTAGTTTACGGATTGTTTCTGTCAGGTGATACTTTGTGGTTATTGTTCGATTTGACATTCTCTAAACGCTTATTCATCTATTTACATTCGTCTTAGATTTATGTTAACTTTTGAGCCCATGATGATGATTCATTCGATTATGAACTAATCGTTGTCATGGAACTCTAATGCATTTTTTTGAATAATACTCATGGTATGATTGCTTGATTGATTTTTGAGATACGTTTATCGGTTACCTAGTATGGTTGTGCTTATCGTTAGATGCATCGCGAACATCTAGTTTGTTAACATTTAATGAATGCGAAAGTGGATTTAAGGGTTTAGAACTTGCCATGCTAGCATAGGTTCTTGAATGATTCGTATTGTGATTGTTCATTATTCGTAATATGTCACTAACCATATCATATTACCCTGTGTAATCGAAATAGATGACTTGTGCTTAAAACCAATTGTACCTCAATTCGTATAGACATATAGGATTGTCATGCAAGCGGTGTCTGCTTAACTGCTATCTCTTTTGTGGTTGTTTAAGTGGTTTGGTTTACGTATACTAAAAGGTAGCGTATATTTATTTCGTGTTATTTGATTAGTAATCGTCGTTATCATACATATTGATTAAGTATCGTCATACTCTAAGTAAAATAAATAATGAATTTAGGGTTCTATGTTTTCTCTCGCATAAGTAAACTCGTTAGTTAATCTCGTTAGTTAATTTGCTTAGTTATAATCATTCACTCGTATTTTATTACTAGTTCAAGCATTAGTCTAATAATCATACGTTGTTGCATAAGTAAATTATTGTCATATACACCTGGTCTTCGTGGGAACGATCTTACTTACTTATTACTTACTACTTTTTGACCACATATACTTGCGTGAGAAAAGGACTAACAAAAAACAAATAGCGGAGAAAAATATTTAAACTATTCTTAAAGTAGAACTATAATATCTAAAATAAGAAACTAAAGCTTTCTAGAATTTGCAGAACTAGTAAAGAGATTTAGAGAGCTGTAGAGTACTTTTGAGAGATGATGAGTTTAGATTTGGAGTCTCCTCTATTTATATTGGAGATTCCTTAAAAAAATTTAAAAAAAAATCGGATATCTGGACTCAAAATCCGGATATCCGAATTGCCAATTCGGATATTTGGACTCAAAATCCAGATATCTGGAGTCTCAAATCGGATATCCAAATTCCAAATTCGGATATCCGAATGAAAACATCGATAACGGCTATTTTTATAATAAAACAAATCCTATAAATAGACCACCCTCCCATTTCTTCACTTACACCATCAATCTCTCTAAATTAGTACAATATTCTCTCTAAAAAAACTAATTTCAAACACAAAAAATCCTACAACTACTATCTCAATGTCGTCTTCGAGAAAATCAAAGGAGGTCTGGAGGAGTGGAGATGATTCATCATCCTCGAAACGAAGAACAAATGCCAAAAGAAGTTTAGAGTATGAAGAGTGGAGGAATGGGAGAGCCAGACAATCGAACTTCACGACGAAGGGGTGGTTCGCGTCTGTAACTCGTAAGCACCACGAGGTGTAACCAAAATGTACTCGGGTATGTATTTAAATGACGAAGAACTGATTCAAGTTAAAGGTATGCAAAACAAATTCAGACTTCTTCATCCTAATAGTGGCGTAGGTTGGATGTATCTTGCTAGATTCCAGTGT
Organism: Limnanthes douglasii subsp. nivea; assembly: GCA_036936605.1. Classification (NCBI taxonomy): domain Eukaryota; kingdom Viridiplantae; phylum Streptophyta; class Magnoliopsida; order Brassicales; family Limnanthaceae; genus Limnanthes; species Limnanthes douglasii. The sequence goes on along the minus strand of JAUPFV010000001.1, from coordinate 26,852,364 downwards.
GAATGGTATATCGAATTAGTACAAAAATTATATGCCACCGCACGTACTATTGAGAATGATTCATATGGTCGAGGTTTAGAAATGAGGTGTGTAATTAATGGTGTTGCCTATAGTTTTTTTTGAAACTAATTTTCAAGATCTGTGGGGATATGTATATTGGTGAAAAAATAGCTTCTCTTTCTTTTCCTCGTTTGGGTTGGGGTGTTGATTGGCCTATGACCTACGATGATGCAGCAGAGCTTCTGATTTGTGGTTTGGCCACTCCAAAAGTTAACGGTAAACATAGAGTCGTAAGAGGTAATTTGGATACTAATGGGAAATTAGCTTTGAAATTGGTTAACGGTTTATTTCTTACCCCTAGTAACAATGATTCAAAACTTTCCTAGATTCAAACATTTTTAACTACTTTTATGGTACGAAATGAGGGAAGAATTAATTTGGCTAGTTTGATGATTCGGAATATGGCTATAAAAATTGGGGACGATAAACTACCTTATGGGATGATATTGAGTCATTTGCTTGTTAAGCAAGGGGTTGATGTGAGTATGTACACTCCGATCAAACTTAGGCCAAGTAGTGAGTGTTATAGGTAGAAACTCTTTGAAATTGCATGAGATATATAGTTGGGATGGAGAGTTGACATCAAAATGGCAGGCGTGGAGTCGCCATTTGCACTTGTTGGATGATATATGGGTTGCGAACAATGTTACCAACCCACCAAATTCACCTCCTTGATAGCCTCAGCAAGAAATTCAGCCGTTTATCGGTGCAGTGACTGTTGGTAGTTCTTCTAGACTACTACGACAACAAGGACGTTCCGACCGCGAATATACAGAGTGGGCGCATGAACGACAAATGGAGTATGCCCAGTGGGTGCATACTCAACAAACGGAGTGGCATGGTCAATATACGCACTGGCATGGTCAATTTGAGCAGTGGCATGAGCAGTCGCAGGTTCAAAGCAATGAGCGACATGCTCAATATGAGCAGTGGCAGGTTCAAAACAACGAGCATGTTGGTCGATTCTAGCATTGGCGGGGTGAATACGACCAGTGGCATGGTGAATACGTGCAGTGGCATGATAGACAAGAGGGATGAAATGATCGATTTGCAACCTCTCAAGCAGAACAATCCGAATACATGCGACAAATGATGGAGAACATGCATTTGCAAGGTCCACCACCACCTTCAAACAACAACGACGAAGCTCCTTATATTTTTTTTGAAATTTGATTGTATTTGGCATTTTCATTGTTATGTTTTTTTTTATTTGATTGAACAACTATATTTTCTTTTTGGTTTTAATTATTAAAGAATTGTTTGTTTTGTTTATATATTTAACAAATGTTAATTAAATCTCTTTCAATTTTTATTTTGTTATTTATAAGTAGTTTATGTTTATGTATATACTTATACAATTCTAAAAGCTATAAATTTATACTTCAAATATTCAATAGTTGAAAATACAATAAACTATTTAAATCATCTAAACATACACACTTCAAGCTTGAAAGATATAAAGAACTACCTAATATTTAAAAATCAAAATACAATTAAATGTCTAATAGGTATATATTATTTAATATCTACCTAATATTACATAAAATATCTTAAATATGTAAATATAATCAAACAATATCAAAATCATATTACAATTATCTTGTTTATAATATACATGTATTCTTGATTATAGAATTTCGATTTAGTTAAGACATACAAATTATTATTTTTATAATCGTAAAAATATTTTAATAATATAATATTTTTAAATCAAAATACAATTAGATGTCTAATAGATATATATTAGTTAATATCTACCTAATATTAAATAAACTATCTTAAATATCTAAATATAATCAAACAATATCAAAATCATATTACAATTATCTTGTTTATAATACATGTCTTAATTATAAATTTTCGATTTAAATAATATAATATGTGAATTAAAATACAATAAATATCATAATTATTTCGTTTATATTATACAATCTCAATTATTAAATATTATTTAATTAACGCATGCAAATTAGTTTTTTAAATAATATTATAATATACTTGATAAGCATTACCTTAAATGGGTCTTCTGGTGGATAACCTGCGTGGATTTAACTGCCAGACCCGCTACCTGTCAGACTTATTTACCTGTTTACCTGCGTAAGCAGTTACTTGCCAGACCTGCTACCTATTAGACATGTACCTCTTTAAATCCGTTAAATGGATAATCTGCTACATGTGAGACCCGTACTTGTTTAAAAAAATAAATGGGTAAGATGGGTCGTGGGTCTACCTATTTGCCACCACTAGAGAGATGGGTGGTAGTACTCTCTCTTGCTCTCATTTTATCTTGTTGGCATTTAAACTGCCTTACAAGCTTACGAATCTAATAATGTCAGGAGAGATGAGCTTAATAAATTTCTGAGGACCCCCACATTACACGCCTTCTTCAAGTTGTACGGGATTGTATAAGGTGGAAGACTCTGACCCACCGAAAAACCAATTGAGTCAACCATTCCTCCTTCCCGTTGAGTCACCACGCCTAATGGAACACCTAGTTCTAATAGAAATCGTCTCACGATATCACATCCTCCTGGATGAAGATTGGAAGCCAGGTAGCACTCTCTATTGCTGTCATTTTATCTTGCAAGAATTTAGACTGCCTTACTTGCTTACAAATCGAAAAACCAACTGATTCCACCATGCATCATTCCCTTTGGGCCATCACGCCTAACGAAATACCTACTTCCAACAGAAACTATATCTGAGGAGGATTGTAAAGTTGCAATAAAGCTGACAAAATGAACCCAAGAATCGTATCTTGAAGCTCATCAGTGGATGAGAGTTAGATCAAATCAAAATTGACCCCTATATCATTCCATGGATGGAATTCTCCGCTTGATACTTGATATTCGCCGCTGGACCATTTTGAACAATTCTGACTCTATGATTCCACCATTCTCGAAGATTGTCAGAAGCTCAGAAGAATTAGAAGGCATGGGCTGTCAATATTGAGAAGATAGAAGCGTTAAAAGCATGCTAATTAGAGACGAGTTCAACGGAGCAGACGGAACACCTTTGTGCAGACGAGTCAATCAAAAGAAGAAAATCCCAAATCCAACTCCACGAGCACATATCATGCTGAATCTTGATGCAATCAGCTACCTGAAAAGGGAAATTGGGGAAGTATTATCAAGCAAAGCTTGTCACTTTAGATATGAGGTTTACCAGAATTAAAGAATCAGTTCCGACATCGATGTTTCACCAGCTTTTTATTTTGTAGGTGAGGAGACCGTTAAGTAGAGTACTCAGCCATGACAGGGGTTAATTTCCCATAAAGATTGTTAGAGCCTAAAATATTATCACCAGAGTTGTTCCTAACCAAGATGGATCTACTCGAGTCCTTGTTCAGAAGACAAGAAACATCAACATTGAGTTTAAGTGTACCCTGATCATGCGATTTCCACATAATGTGAGTTATGTTATTCTTAGATTTTATATAATTATAACAACCTATTTCAGTAGCAACATGGTAATAACTCTTCCAATGTTTAACTTTGAAATTGTTAGAGATATCAAGACTGATTATTATGTGTATTATGTAATTAATAGCTTGGTTAGGATTAGAAACACTTCCCTTAAATTTAGCGTTATTCATCTCCCTCCAAATAACTCAATAGATGATTTGAGGGATAATAGTCCTGGCATAAACCACCTTACTTGTTCACCAGAACCAAGACCTAGTCATATGGGCTACATTCATAAACTGAATGGTTTTAATCTTGAATAGATCAGCGAAATAACTCCATATAGACCAAGCAAATTTACAGGATATGAATAAATAATTAGGGTCTTTAATAGATTTACAAAATTGGCATTTAGAGACTGTAATCATGTTCTTTTTCTGCAAATAGTGTCAATAGGAATATAATTTAACAAAGGTTTCAAAAGTAAAAAATAAAACTTCTTAGAAGTTATGTTATTCCAGATCTTAGTCAGATATTAGACTTATAAAATTGATTTCTAATATGATTCCAAGTTTCATTGGTACTAAACTTTGAATCCTTAGAAAGATTCTAAATAATAGTGTTATTAGCATCTTGATTAAGAGGATTAGAATCAATTAAAAATATTATATTGAGTAAGAAAACCTCTGAGTCTCTTATTGTTCCAGTTGTTTCCTTCCCATAACTTCTTTACTTTCTCCTGTTGAAATCATAGATTGTCCATAATATCATTAAGCTTGATATGTGGAGAGTGGTTGAACCAGTTATCAAGCCAGAAATCCAGTTCCCTTCCCAAGCTTCCACCTTATGTTCTTTTAAGCAAAATCCTTGATTTTAGCCATCCTTTTCCACGCATGAGAACCGCATTTGTTATAAAAAAAACCTGAAGAGGATATAAGTTTTGCAATAGGTATTATGAATTAGATTAGTCCACAGACTAGTATTTTGTCTAAAGTTATACCACATTTTACAAGAATAAATGTCATGTATATCAGATAACTTCTTAATATTAAGCTATTTTATCACTGTAAGGGTAGCCTAAATTATGCCACTTACACCAATGGATTCTATTTTCCTCAGAGCTAGAACCTCAAAAGAATTTATTACAAATTTTCTCAATCCTAGAAATCATGCAAGAAGGAATCGAATGGGTTTGAATCCAATAATATGGAATAACCATTATGACAGATTTGATTAAAGTTAACCTGTCACCATAGGATAGATTTTTGTTCTCCCAATCCGAAATTTTGGAATTGATCTTGTTTAAAAGATTATTGTAATTGATTGCTCTGTCATTGTTGTTTAGAGTGATTCTAAGGTAGTCATTAGGTAAATAGCTTGATCCAAAACCAGTTTGATCCATAGTAGATGAGATCATAGTGTTGCTCAATCTTGAAGGGATAATTATCTTTGTTTTCTCGTTGCTAATCACCTCGCCTGAAACATCTTGATAAGTTGAAGGAAATTACCAAGATTAGCTATAGTGTTATCATTGTTTTCAGTAAAGATTAAAATATCATCTGCAAAAAACAAAATATGAATGAGAAGATGACTTCTAGCAGAGAAATTCATATCTTTATTAGATTCAACCAACTTATAGATTCCTCTAATGAGGACTTCCTCAGCAATAACAAAGAGAATTGGGGCAAGGGGATCCCCTTGTCTCAAGCCTCTTTTAGTACTAGTCAATAACATCTTCATTTATTAGAATAGAGACAAAGACATAGCTAATTAGCTTGTAAATAATGCTGATAAAGTTAGTAGAAAAACCAAAAGAACTAAGAACTTTAATAAGAAAACTGTGGGATAATTTGTCAAAGGATTTTTATTTCCATAATATTTCCATAATAAGAAAACTGTGGGATAATTTGTCAAAGGATTATGCCAGAAAACATAGAGAGGAAAATCACTTATAGTCTTATTCTAATTTTTTTTTAAAAATTTTAAAATATCTTTATCCATAGACCACATGTTTTAAAATCTGAAACTTTTCTTAGTGTTAAGGTTGTTTATACAGATAGATATGTTTAAAGGAGCATGGTCAGAATAAGTTCTGACCATGTGAAAACCCTTAGTTTCACTAACAAAGCTAGCTCAGGCAGAGTTGATTAGCACTTTCTTTAGTCTTTTCCACTTTGACTTGTTAGACCACGTATACTTAGAACCACTATAACCTGCATCCTCTAGCTGATAGCCTCTAGTCTCATTAAAGTCTTTTGTACTGTTAAAGCAGTAAGTAGAACAACCTAGTTGCTCGTTAGGAGAGGTAACAACATTAAAATCACCCATTGTAAGTCATTCCTTATTAGTATTAGAGATTTCTCTAAGAATATTCTAAAGATCATGCATGTTAATCGTCTGACACTTAGCATACACAGTTGTTAGTAAAAATCTGTTACTTACATTAGCATATGATATTTTAGTATGTAAACATTGACAATTATCAAGTACGATTTTAACTTTAAAATAATCATTCCAAAACAACCATATCTTATTAGAGCAATTAGAAGTATAATTAATCAAACCAAGTTAAACAGAAATGGTAGAGAGGTTATCAACTTTAGTGAGAAGCTTCTGAATACCCGCAAAATTGATATTCTCTATGAAAATAATCGACTTAAGTCTTCTAACATAATATTTTTAATTGATACCATGAATGTTCCATTTATACTTTGATCATCTTTATTTGGAATAAGGACTTCTATTTGGCCCCGAGAAATTCAAAGATTTGATAGCTAGATTTGTAAACTTCTTTGTACCATGGTTTGTTTCAATTTCTTATTCAGTATTTCCTCAACTTCTGTGTTTACCTTAATCTTTTTATGCAAATGAGTAGTAGGCATACGCCCTATGTTATCTTGAATAGGGGACTCATATCTAGATAATGAGTAATCATTGTCTAAAGAAACATACAGATTATATCATGATTCTAGAGACTTGATAGCCTCAATAATCTATTCCTCATCTGGAACATTATTATCATTCTCTGTGGAAATTCTTCTTTGTTTAGCTGGCTTTTTATCTTGATTTATATTGCAAATTTCCTAAGTTGTCTGGATATTACTATCACTCTTCTTTTTAGGGTTTTTAACTATAACTAATTTGATCTTGTGTGTTATGCAATCATCTTCCTTGATACAATCGTCTTTATACGTTTCTACGCTCACATCTTTCTTATTTAATTTCTTGCATTTGGCATGATCATGTCCACGATGATTACACATCTTGCAGTAGGTTGGAATGTATTTGTAACTAACATACAACCAACATCTTTGGTTCTCACCAAAATCTACCCATATTTGTTGCTATAGCTCCTTAAATAAATCCAATTCCATCAAAGTGAAGGATGCATTGTAATATGCCCTATTTTTTTCCAAGTATTTGAATTTTTAAAGGATCTCCTATAGTTTATGTTATTGTTTGCATCATATTCTCATCGAAGAGAAACTCTGGAACATTTTTAATTCTAACTCAGACCGGAGCAGTAGGATCTTTGCTTTTAGGGTTGAAATTAGGTCTCCACTTTAATAGTCTCATTGTAGAATCTCCGAAAAACCAAACAGATTTACTTCAAATTTTTCATTAATCTGCTTTGGAATCAAATTCAAGAATAACATACCTCGAGTCTCATGCAACATAACATAACTATAGTCTCTTTCAAATTTGAAAGATTGCAAGAACTGTATTAGCTTTTCTTTTTTAGGAATACCTTGATTGAACTTGCCAATTAAAGTATAATTTATGTTAGCCGTTAAAATATCATTCACCTCTTATTCAAACTGGATCGAAATATGGTTTTTTATGCATTATGCTCGTGGGTTTAAATCCAGCGGTTATATCTACTTTGTTATCTTGATTACAAAGCATATCATTGTATGTCTAGAACCTTTGATTATTATTGTTTTCTCGGTATTGCTTCTTCAGGATCCTGATTCGAAGATTGAAGATGATTGACATATCGAAGAATATGAAATTCTTCAAGAGAATCAACACTGCTACTCATCATCACGATCTTTGATAAATGACATCGAAGAAGAATATGAAATTCTTCAAGAGAATCAATACTTCTACTCATCATCACGATCTTTGATAAATGACATCGAAGAAGAATATGACATCACAATCTTTGATAAATGACATCGAAAAAGTAAGCAGAAGGATTAGGCTACCCGCAAAAGAAGAATGAAGAAGGATAAAAAATTTGGAGAGCAAGAAAGCCAATCTTGGAATTTTTTTATATTTTCACTCTAGGGTCTCTTCTCTCAAAATTAATTCCCTACTAATGTTTAGTTTCGTAACTTTTTTTATATAAATAGTTCAAATATTAAAAAAAGTATTTATAATATTGAAGTATTAGATATTTATTATATTCTGTACTCATAATTAAATATATTTTATATGTTTATTAAAAAATAAATTTGTATGTGCTAATTTATTCGAATTTTAATAATTACGATATATATATCATAAATGAAATACATAATATTTTGTAATTATATTTATCCATTATAAATAGTTTATTTCGAATAAAAAAATATATTTATAATATCTAACTATTAAATTATTTGATATTTTTTCATTTGTATTTAGATATATTTTATATATTTATTAAAAATTAATTTATTATGCATTAATTTATTCAAATTTCGATAATTATGATATGTATATCATAAACCAAAGACTTACTAACTTTTGTAATTATAGTTTATTTAAAATATTTTTAAAAAATATTTATAATATCTACTTATTAGATATTTGATATCTTTGTATTTATATTTAGATAATATTTATTATAAAATAAATTATAAACGTTAATTTATTTGAATGTCTATAATTATGATATGTATATCATTAACGAGATATTTGTATATCTTTTGTAATTATATTTCGATATCATAAATAGTTTATTCTAAATATTGTAAAAACATATTTATAATATCTAAATATTATATATTTCATATTTTTTGTATTTAGATTTAGATATAGTTTATATGTTTATTAAAAATTAATATGGATGCGTTAATTTACTCGAATGTCATTAATTACCATATGTATATCATAAAGGAAATACTTGTATATATATATATTTTAAATATGTGAATAACAAAGTAAAATTTAAGAGATATTTAATTGATCATAAATAAAAAATATAATATATATAAAAAATGGTTAATTGGGCCAAATAAAAATGTTGTTGAATAAAATAAAAAACTAAAACATTACAATAAAAAAAATGCTTAATACGATATAAAACAAGCCAAATGATCAAAATGCTTAATACTTTGAAATGCTCGATGACCAAACAAGTCAAATTAATTATATCATGCATCTTTATTATAGCTGACAGAGTCGGATTATATTATAGTTCGGAATAGTAAAGAGGATCGGAGACCTAAAAACTAAATCATGATGAGTAAGCAATATGCGTAATGACTCAGCTAAGTGGCTAATTCACTTACTTTTAGGCCTATGGGCTTACAAGGCTGACTCGGATGTATGACCCGATTCGAATGGTCTACGGGTCCAAAAAAGAGTAAAAATAGTTTGACAGACACCATTAAATGGGGTGAATATTCTCTCTCTAGATATTAAACAGAAGCACTTATATTCTATCCCTGCTCTCCATCGTGAATTTAATATTACATAACATAAATAACTTCCAAAACTAAACTCTGATAAGTTTTTACCAACACGAAATTAGCGAACACACTAGGAGGTGAGGTGCCCGAATAGCTTTATGCAAAACGTAACTTATGAATTGTGCTTCGGATTTCTTGAGGCGTGGATCTTGACATGAAAATTGATCCCCTATTTAAAATGAGGGGATAAGGGGTGATAATGAGCACACTAATGCATCTCATGCAAATCATAATACAGAAGAAAGACATATCATGCAAGAAGAGCGTGATCAACTGAGGGCATGGATCGAAGCATTGAAAGCCCAAATACAAGCTGAATTAGAACTAAAGGGAAACACTTATTTAGGATCTCTTGGTCCCGATGAGCCCGATAACAACCATAAACAAGATTAAAGTGATCATTCCCAAAGGCTCGTAATGGAACGAAAATAGAACATTGGGCTAAGTAATTCTCGAACACGTCGGATTCTGTTGGAAACTCAACCACTGAATCAGACTCTGATATCTCTTCTTCCTCGTCAAGTAGTGATCATGGCCATCAAATAAAGAAAAAAAAATTAACAAAAAAACATTCAAAGAAAAGATCAAGTAAAGAGGAAGAAAATGGGAAGAAAAATGATAGAAAGGGCAAAGGGAAAAATAAATGTTATCAAGGGTCGGCAAACCACAATATTGATCATTTGCTAAGCGATCAGTTTTCCATCCAGTCCGAATCAGGTATCTTTGTCAATCCCGATGAGAAACATATATTTAGCCAAGGTCATAATTAGAGGCAGTCACCATTGTTTTCAAAATTATTTATGGGCATATATCGAGGTGTTTTGATAGCTCAAAATTGAGAAATATAATAGAAGTCAAGATCCTGATAATCATCTTGAACAATTTAAACAATTTATGATGAATTTTAATAACGTCTTTTTTGTAAACTTTCAAATGAAATGCCTTGAAATGGTATAGAAGATTACCGATAAAAAACTTTGACATGTTTTTACATGTTACTGTGACACCATAATTCATTGCACACACGAACTAAATGAGTCTTTAAAGGATTACATTAGCCATTTTGTGAATAAAAAGAATGGATTGGTTAATTATTTTCAGCAATTAGTTATCGCCTCTCTAAAGCAGGGCATAATGCCGGGCGATTTGTCTGATTCAGTTAGTCGGAAGAAAACGATGATTTGAGGAGGATAATTGAAGCAGGTCGGAAAAAAAATCACGATGAAAGATACCAAGAAGTCAAGATTACCACGTTATAATAAATCTGTTCCCACAAGTTCTATCCCACAATCAAGTTCTTAATCTCAAGCTACTATCAATTACCATCCTAAGGAATCCGACCAAGGTTCATATCAGTCTAGATAAAGTCAGTCAAATCAGGACCAACAGTCTAGACCAAGGAAAATCAGTGGGTTCAACATGAATAGTTTGCGAAATTAGGTGAAAATATAGCCACCATTTATGATAAAAACTAAGAATGTTGTACATTTCCAACGGTCAGCACCAATTTAATTCCCCAGAGAAAATCGAAACACACACTTTTGTAGGTACCACTATGATGTGGGCCATGATAACCAAGATTACATTTCCCTGAAGCAAGAGGTGCAAACATTGAATGAAAGTGAGAAATTATCTTCTTTTGTTAAAAAACAATGAGGTAACATGCAAGCTAACACACTAGCTCAGCCTAGTGCAAGTACACCCCAGGTTACATCACCAAATATTCAAAGACAAAGTATGAAAACATCTAAACAAGAAAATGTGATAGTAATTGTGGAATGATTAGATGTAAATTCAGAGTATTTACACCCTGATCCAGATGAGAATCAAATGGGTGTGAAAATAGAGAAAGCAACGAAAGTATCCGATCTATGTCGCTAGTTTGAACCTTTAACTATTTTCGGGGGAGATACTGTCGCAACACTATCAAGGGTGCATACAGTAACATCTATTGTTCATCAATGTTTGAACTATGTTGTTGAGGTCAAGTAGGGGTGGTTCGAAGTACCCAAAAGGTAGGAAGAGAATGTTATGTTACCGATATCGCTCCAAAATCATTAAAAGTAGTGGTAACTGGAAAAGAATAGCAACTAATAGCGTCTTCTGCAAAATCAAACAAGATAGATGATCCTATAAAGAATCCTAGTGTTTTTATCCCAATCAAATAGGTTGAAATTCAACATCTGACAGAAAGGAAATACGTCAGGGTCTGATCCAAATTACCCTTAGAATGGAAGAAAAATGATTGTTCTTTTTATCTAAGAGTTTACATGTGTTCGTTCGGTGCAATAAGGATGTAATTGGAGTACCATCGAGTGTTATCAGCCATTAACTGTATGTCAGATATGATGCGGGTCCGGTGGTGCAAAGAAGGAAACAAATTTCTAAAGAAAAATCAGAAGCTATAGTTCAAGAAGTGGATCAGTTAACCAAGGTGGGGTACTATTATTATGGTGATCGATTACTTTTCCAAGTGGGTGGAAGCTGCACCACTTGCCGGAACAATGTCTAAAGCAGTAATCAAATTCATTCTTTCTAACATATGTTGTATATTTGGCATTCCCAAAGGTATCACTACAGATAGCGGTCTTCAATTCGACAACAGAGATATGGAATTATTTTGTGCATCAGGAGGAATTCGTCATTGTTTATCTTCTCTTGTTCATCCTTAAGCTAATGAACAGGTGAAGGTAGCAAACCATACGATTTTAACGGCTTTAAAGAAGAATTTGGAGGGTGCATATGGGAAGTTACCAAATTATCTACAAGAAGTATTATAGGCTTATGGAACTACTCCTCATACAGCTACTCAAGAGTCTCTATTTTCTTTGGTTTATGGAATGGATGTAATCACACATGTGAAAGGTAATATTCCATCTTTCAGAGTTCATAATTATTCCGAATAGAATAACGATTTTGCAGTAAGGGCCTAGTTGGATATGATTGAGGAAATAAGAATTAAAGCTCGTTTGAAAATTGTTCACTACGAAGGCCTAATGAGAAACAGTTATGCATCAAAATTTAGAAGAATAAGGTTTCAAGTAGGAGATTAAGTTATAAGAAAAGTATTTTTACATACTAAAGAAAGGAAGTTCCGAAAACTGGCCCCGAACTGGGAAGGGCCATACACTGTGTACGAAAGGATCAAGCAATGAACATATAGGCTTTTGGACCAAGAAGGAAATATTTTGAAGCACCCATGGAACTTTGAGCATCTTATATTCAGAATATGTTTATCTTTTAATGTAAATATTACGGGGCATACTCTTTCCTATTTTGGTGGCTGAGAGATTTTAATGAGGTGTCTGAACCATAATTAATCTATTGTATTTTGCCTTTAATAGGTTTTTTGCTATTTATCCTCTTACCTTCAAATGTATTACCTTCAAATGGTTTGGTTGAATTAAATTCGCGTTGCCTTTGAATGGATTACTTTCGAATGGATTACTTTCGAATGGCTTGGATACGTTAAAAGTTTCATTACCTTCAAATGGATTACCTTCAAATGGTTTGTTGCATTTGAATTGGTTACATCTGAATGGCTTCGTTGAACTAAATTCTTGGATTCTTTGAATGTATATAATCTGTATGTTTCTTTAGACAATGATTACTCATTATCTAGATATGAGTCCCCTATTCAAGATAACATAGGGCGTATGCCTACTACTCATTTGCATAAAAAGATTAAGGTAAACACAGAAGTTGAGGAAATACTGAATAAGAAATTGAAACAAACCATGGTAAAAAGAAGTTTACAAATCTAGCTATCAAATCTTTGAAGTTCTCGGGGCCAAATAGAATTCCTTATTCCAAATCAAGATGATCAAAGTGTAAATGGAACATTCATGGTATCAATTACAAATATTATGTTAGAAGACTTAAGTCGATTATTTTCATTGAGAATATCAATTTTGCGGGTATTCAGAAGCTTCTAAAGTTGATAACCTCTCTAACATTGCTGTTAAACTTGGTTTGATTAATTATACTTCTAATTGCTTTAATAAGATATGGTTGTTTTGGAATGATTATATTAAAGTTAAAATCGTACTTGATAATTGTCAATGTTTACATACTAAAATATCATATGCTAATGTAAGTAAAAGATTTTTACTAACAACTGTGTATGCTAAGTGTCAGACGATTAACATGCATGATCTTTAGAATATTCTTACAAAAATCTCTAATACTAATAACGAATGACTTACAATGGGTGATTTTAATGTTGTTACCTCTCCTAACAAGCAACTAGGTTGTTCTACTTACTGCTTTAATAGTACAAAAGACTTTAATGAGACTAAAGGCTGTCAGCTAGAGGATGCAGGTTATAGTGGTTCTAAGTATACGTGGTCTAACAAGTCAAAGTGGAAAAGACTAAAGAAAGTGCTAATCAACTCTTCCTGAGCTAGCTTTGTTAGTGAAACTAAGGTTTTTCACATGGTCAGAACTTGTTCTGTATAAACAACCTTAACACTAAGAAAAGTTTCAGATTTTAAAACATGTGGTCTATGGATAAAGATATTCTAAAATTTTTAAAGAAAAAATAGAATAAGACTATAAGTGATTTTCCTCTCTATGTTTTCTGGCATAAGTTAAAAAGACTAAAGCTTGGTCTTAAAGAGTGGAACATCTCTCATCGTAGTACTATATTTAACAAAGTGCATGATTCTAAAGAACATGTCAAGAAAATAGATATGAGACATCAAGATCTTAACAACTTTGAGTGTAAAAGATTCAAATGGCTTGTTTCCTTTGAATCGGTTGCATTCGAATGGCTTGGTTGAACTGAATTCTTGTTATCTTTGAATGGATTACCTTCGAATGGATTATCTTCGAATGGATAACCTTCGAATGGATTGGTTGTGTTAAATGTGATTGCCTTCAAATGTATAGTCTTCGAATGGCTTGGTTAAGTTAAAATTCAGGCTTATTTATTTTAAGTTTTGATCATATTTGAATAAATCATACTTAGTTAAGGACGAATATGAATATAAATGAAAATGTATTGGAACATAAAATTGAAAAGAATAAAGATAACATAAAATACCTTGGATGATCCATGGTTAAATAAAATCCGAAGTTAAGTTATAAAATGCCTTTGGTAAAACCAAATACTTACACAAACCTATCCGATCTAAACACAACAAAATGCCTTATGTGTATCAAAGACTTCACTTCAAAGATTTACTTAAAACAAAAACACATACATATCAAAACATTTTAACCTTAGGGCTCGTTCCCATCGGTTTTCTTATCTTCTTTATCTTCTGGATTCTCACCATCAGAATCCTCTTGATCGAAGTCATACTCATCTGAATCATTAGATATATTAAACTTGTCACCTAAAGCGAAGCTGTGATAAGGAATCTGATCAACTAGCACATGTCTCCATAGATCCTTAAGAGATAATTTGAGGAACGTTTTATGCAATAACATCACCATATCAAACTTAATCTATTCATCACTCTCTTGTAAATATTCCAACACTTTGTCAGCATATATATCATAAGCATCAGCTACCTCCTGAGCCGTCTTTGCCTTGATATAAGTGATTTTATTTTCTTTCTTTTAAGGAGGTCTTCAAGCTTTTTCTTCTTTTCGGACAAGTTCTTAATGATAGGCTTGTCCTTAGTTTGTTGATTTTATAAGGAAGTGATATCTTTGGAGTTGGTTGATTGCAAATTTTTGAAGTCAAATTGTACTTTATCACGTTCGGATTTTGTTTGAACCAGCTCATCCTTGATGGTTTTCATTTCCCCACTCAAACTTTCAACTCTACCCTTCTCTGCCTTGATAGAATTCTTTAGCATATGATTTTCATTTCCAAGAGAATCGATTACTTTGACTTGTTCCCTCTCTTGCATTTTCGAATCAACAATGGGCCTTATAAGATATCGCATCATATATCACAATATTCACATGGCTGGTGGACTTAGGAAAAACTTGGTCGAAGTCGTTGAAATTAAAGTTCCCCAAGTCATCCATTTGGTCAAAACCTTAAAACGTTAGCCTGTTATTTGTGTGAAGTAGTGGGGAATGAGGATCGGTAGATGCAGCTTTTTGAGGAGGAATCTCAATAGGAATGATCGAATTGAGGACTTCGAATCGAAGAATGGTCTCTGAACCAATTGAAGTATTTTTCTTCTTCATTTCTCTCTTATCACTACCCTCCTTACTCTCTTTTTTTCCCTTTCTTATTAGAAGTCAGAGAATCTAACGGTCTTTCAGCCTCTCCAAGAGTAATTGCAATAACTTTCAACAATGATGCATCAATCTCATCAGGTGGCCTTTTACTCCCTAGTTCGGGAATAACTTGAGACGAACCATATTTCTTATTATTCTTCTTCGTATTCTTGTATCGGTGAATGGGAGACATATTCCTAGATGATAGATAAATTTTACCATCAGCCGCCTCGGTCTTTTTGAAAATTTCAGAGGACTGGGGATGAGTGGTGAACAGTTTCTATGAAAGTTCACGAGTCAGATTTGTTTTCCATAGGTGGGATTGCACCATATTTCCTATAGTAAAGCAGCTGTGAAACTTGGTAGACCATTTATTAGTGTCCCATTGATTCAACTTTTTAAAATTTATTTCCCCATCTTCCAAATGTTGTGCAAAGAGCATCGAGAATACTACAAAACAAGTCTGAATTAAGAAATAATAACATCAAAATGTGGAAAATAAAGAAATATTAAAAAAACTTACGTGAAATTTTCCTGTATCTTGTGAACATACTCGGATTTCCTTTAGACGTGAATTTTTTTTATTAGCCAAAGCACCACTAACAAATACGAACGGAGTCCTCCAAGGTTTGTCATCTTCCAAAAGATCATGTACCGCCTTAAATTCATTCCCCATATTAAAACAATAAAATAGGATATGACCATTGCGGCACAAAAAACTACAACAACTAGTTGTTCCATAGGCATCATAATTCTGGATATCCTAGAAGCTATGATGCTAGCTAACAGTGTGAACCAAGTATTACGGCTTAATTGACTTGGGCATGATTTTACCAAATGGAAATACCTCACTAACTTTGGATACAGGGGAAACTGAAGGCCCCAATTGAGCATATTGGTATACATTACCAACTCTCATGTCTTGCTGTCCATCGTAGTATCTACAGGTTGGGGTAGCCTCACTTTGAATGATTCAGGAAATCCTTATTTTTTTCTTAATCCCTTCAAGTTCGGATTCGTGAAAGTAAACGTATGATATTCTTTGTAAAACCAAGAGATACTTGACATTCACCCTAGTAAAATTGGGCCAAATTCGCCCAACGAGACATTTAAGAAATGGTTCGGATTTGAGCAAGACAACATTTTATTTTTTTTCTTATGTCACTTTTTAAGTGTCCCCAGTTTGTCTGTATTCTGAAGTTTGAGTCACAGCAACTCCACCTTGTGAATCAAGTAATCCAACAACGATTCTGGCTTGCCTATTTTCTTTTTATAATTCGGATAAATTAAGCCAACCTCCTTTAACTAGTGTGTTCCTGGCTTTAAACATACAAACACTATGAAATACTGGAAAAATACTCAACAATGAACAATGTCGAAGAAGAGGGTAAAATCCAATTTAAGAAATTTATTTCTTCTCTATTTAGAATTATGGATTAAACTCTTTCTCACTCTAGAAATAGCAACAATAAAAGTTATTACTCTTATAAAGACAGGGAAGAAACACTTGAGTGTTTTTACTATGGAAAAGAAACCGACAATAATAATTACAATGGGCTATTAAATATAGTCGATTTCTTATTTTGTATAGATGTTGTTACCAAGATAAAAACCGGTTAGTATGTTTGATAACTACTTGACACATGTCTTGAAAAGGTAACCACATTAAAGTTGTGACCTTTGAGAAATAACCGTTTTGAATATATCATTTAGAAGGGGTTTTGAAATCATTGAACATGTTCGCTCTCCAAAAGTACTTCTAAGAGAGCTAAGGGGGCTAGATGATAGGGTCATATTATATTGGAGGTGAGAATGGTAAAGAGGGTCAGAATTTTATTAGAAGGGTAATTCAGACCTTAAACTAAATCATAATAAGTAAGTAGTATGCCTAGTGACTCAGCTAAGTTCCTAGTTCACTTATTTTTGGGTCTGGGGGCTTACAAGGCTGACCCGGATATATGACATGCTCTAAATGGCTCATGGATCCGAAAAAGACTATAAATAGTTTGACTAACAGTATTAAATGGGTCGGACATTCTCTCTAGATGAAATACAAGCACATATATTCTCGCTCTACTCTCTATCCAGAATATAATATTACATAATTTAAATAACTTCTGAAACTACCATCTGATCAGTTTTTACCCACACCAATAGCAATAGTAAAATGTGATACGACAATTGTGAATCATTGTTGTGTGTAGAATAGAACAACTATTAATTATTTCCAAAGCTAATTTATTTTGGCAATCCAAATTAGCTCTAATAGTTTTACATTTACCATTAATCATTGGTTGCTCATTACCACAACTTAGTGTCTCCACTGCCTCATCGAAAGACATAGGTTAATCAGTACCTCATTGCATCTTAGGAAAAATAAAGGAGGTTGAATTTTAACCACCGTATAATGGACGAATTGGAAGCATAAATTGTCCTACTAAGTTTGTTTGAAAAAAAAAACCTATACTCACGATTATCAATTGTGTAACTCATTCTGAAACCTCGAGCATCATCACAAATTATACGTCCAGTTGCATAAACATTTTGAACTAATTCAATATACCAATCATAATTGAACTTAGCAATAACTAACCAACATAAACCTTTATCACTATCAAGTAGAGATAAAAAAAACGTTCGCCTATCAGCTATTTGGATAAGTTCTTCGTTGTCGAGAAACATACCCAAATAAATTATATCTCCCCTTCCAGTGCAAGATATATCTGAATGCGAACCTCTCCTTCGGGCCTATGTTACATACTCTCGGATAGTTCCATATCTTGGAGCAAATAACTTCTTTTGGAACTTGTTCTTCTTCTCGATGCTGATACAGATAAATATTTTCCTCGTTGAATATTTTCAATTTTCTAGAAGCCATAAAATAAATTCAACAAATTTTTTGTAAGATTTTTTAAAATAAAAAAGTTTTTTTTTTGTTTTGAAGTGTGTAGAAAATATGGGAGCAAATAGGGGTATTCATACCGGTTTTTTCTTCATGTTAGGAATCAGACTTCTGATTCTTGCCATAAAGTTTTTTAATTTGTTTTGTGCTTCTCTTCTATAAATAGAGGAGAAACAAAAAAAATCTATAATTCACCTCTCAATTATTCTCTCAAAATCTCTATTACTATAAAAACTCTAAAAATCATAAGTTTTAGTTATTTTTATAGTTTATTTCTTATAGTTACTTACTTTTGTTTCATTTTTTGATTATAAGTTTCAATCGATAAAATAAATCAAATATGGTTAAGATAAGATTATACTCATTGATTTAGCATCTTTGTATAATCTTTCGATTTATTAGGTTGTAATATTAGTTTCGATTATTAGTTTTTTTAAATTTATAAAAAAATCATAATATCTTTTTACCTGATTGTTTTTTATATTAGTTTGAATATTCATTTTATTAATTTGCGATATTATTTGATATTATACTTATTAGGTTTTATTTGTATTAGTTTTAGTTAGTGTTTTTTAAATATTTTTATAAAAATTTAAATCTTGTAACTTATTTTTTCAAACATTATTTAAGTTTTAAAATGGCTCCAAAATGTGGCAATAGCAAACCTAACGTTGAAGTTCACTCTCTCTCTAGGCTCGACCTATTTCTTATCGTGTTTATCCCATGGAATCCTCATACCTCGAAACGCTCTTTCCCCATGGAAGTGGTGGTGATAGTACGGGTCGTGGGTTGAAGTCTAGGAACAAAACATTATGGATATGGGATCATTTTAGTGAGAATTATGATAATACATCACCTAAGCGCAACGTATGTGCGAAGTCATATGTTTATAACATTAGGACTAGAAAGTTTGGCACCGGTGACCCTAATAAAGTTTGGAAAGAGGGGAATACATCTATAGACTTTCAAACCGGTAATTTATTTGTTTTTAACCTAAATACATATAGGGAAAAAACAATGATATATGCGGTTGTAGCTACACAACCTTTTAATTTTGGCGATAATTTGAGATATAAAAACTAAATGCCTAATGGGGTAAACCCACGAGCCACACACATCCCACGTAGTTCCATGCAATCGAAAACTGTTAAATATTATTTACTAAAAAAATCATTATTGATATTATACTGGCTTTGCCATGGTATGTATTTATTACTAGTGATATAACTACATTTACTGGTTTTGATATGTTGTGTGTTATCCTTCATTGGATGGATCTTGAATGGGTACTCTAAAGGAGAATTGTGTGGTTTGAATCTATTGGCAAACATAACGCATATATAATTAACGAAAGTATCGTTGAGTGCATGAATGCATTTGAAATTTAAAAAAAGAACAATGCAGTTATTGATTATCTTAAAACTGATTGCAATCTTATATTTCTTAAATTGTTTCACACTATATGTTTGTGCCATGTAGTTCAATTAGTTATGAAAGATGGAATAAGTATGACTATGGATTATTTTATTAATCATATCGAAGCATAGGTCATATATTTGCTCGATATCGGTTTCTAAAAAAAAGTGTAAAAGTATTATTATTGCTAATGGAAAAACATATAAAAAACTTATTTTAGATGTCGAAACTAGATGGAACTCCACTTATCATCTTCTTGCACGTGCTTATAAATTGAAAGATGAGATAAATATGGTGTATAATAGATATTCTCTTTATAAATTTCTTGAAAATCAAAATTGGGTTCTACAATGTTAAAATAATTAAATTATTTTAAAGAAGCAACTAAAAATATTTCTATGCAATATATTCCTAACACTCACTTGACCTTTCATAAAATTTCAAATCTTGCAATCCATATGAATAGATTCAGGGATAATAATGTATATGTACAAATGGTTCCCTATATTGAAGCAAAATTTATTAATTATTTTTATCCAATCCCTATGGTTTATTCTGTTAGGTGCATTTTTTATCCTTTTAGATAACGAACCCAATTCAAATGGTTAGTTACTTATTTTTATCAATCCTTAGTAATTCTTTATAATGTAACCGTTAATCCTAAAGCATATATTCATGAACTTGATGATTGTATTTATACAATGTATAATGGGTATGCTGAAAGATACGGGCCATATGGAAATATTTCAAATACAAATATAAGGGGTAGTAACAATATGGGTAGAGGTAGAAATCTTCCGAAATATGCAGCAATATCAATGCTAAATAACTTGGATATAAGAGAAACCTCTCAAGTTGATAATGAGATGGTTAGATATTTGAGCACTAGTTTTTGATTTACCAAATTATGACTCTAAAAACGCACAATATATTTTAAGATGGTGGAGTAGCAATATAGACGAGTTTCATATTCTTTGCATGTTAGCCAGAGAGATAATTACAATATATATGTCTACAGTTGCAAGTGAATTCGCTTTTAATCAAGCTAGGTTGCAATACACGACTAAACGAACGAGATTGATAGGAAAAGCACTTGGAGTACTTGTTGCAATCAAGGAATGGGTTGCGGGTGATTATAGGATACAAGACCAAAAGTCTCAATAAAAACCGAATGTAGACAACATATTCGATGAATTTCCAGAAAATTATGAAGGGCACTTGAACAAAAATTTATGGAGGAAGATGAAGATGAAGAAAGTGATTATGAAGATCTTAAACGAGAAGAAAATGAAGATGAATGACATTTGTAATAAAGTTTTTAGTATATGTATTTCATTTTACAAACATTTATACAACTCCTGGCCCGTAAGAGTATAAATTGTGAACGACTAAAATTCAATAAAATTTATTTTCTAACTTCCAATGTCATAACAACACTTGTAGTAGTAAATAATATCAAACAACAACAACACTTGTAGTTATAAATAATATCAAGATATGACAACACTTGTAGTATTTATAATCAAACCACAATAATAATCTAAGTCTAATAATAAAATAGTAATAATAATTTATATAACAGTTTGTTTATCAAACAATAACAACAATTATAATAGTAAATAATATTAAGATATAACAACAATAATCAAACTATAATAATAATCAAATTCTAATAATAAAAATAATAAATAACTTTATTCTATTGTTTATAAATTACAATATATAATCTATAAACAATTTGTTTATCAAACAATACCAACACTTGTACAAGTAAATAATTTTAAAATATAAAAAATATTATAGTATTTATAATCAAACCAAAATAATAGTTATAACGACTTTTGGCTTTCCTCTTATTACCACTACTACTACCGGTATCCGTTACATTTGACGATTATGTAGTTGCACAAGCCCATGGCTATATGGTCTTTTTAGACAAACGAAAACATGCTTTATATGGGGCTCAGTTATCCGAATTAGGCATTGCGACCACTCAAATCGAACACGTCGAGAAGCCCAACGAATTTTGAAATCATCACGAGGGAAAAGCATCGTGATGAAGTGCAAGCCCGGAAATCCACCAATTATGCCATATTTTTGTTGTTTTCGTTATTCTTATACATTTTCCTATTTTTGTTAGATTTAGTTAAAATAATTAACCAGATTCAATAGCTTTAAAATTAGGTTTGACTTTATTTTCTTTCGTGCGGAACAATGTTTCATTTTGGTGTAGGGTTTCGAGCACTTCTATAAAAAGCTTTCAAACCCTATTTTTTCCGTTAGACTTTTTGAATCATATTTGAGAATTGTTTTTTTCTAAGTCTCTTATACTCTAACCTAGGCTTAGGTTTAATATATCTAATGTTTTGTTTCTTTCTTCTTGATTTCTTACAGTCTATGATTCTGTTCTGACACTAGTCGCCATAAGTTGGTATCAGAGCGACAGAGCTCCTACGATGTGGGTTAAGGAGATATGTCACCAAAAATATCTATGCGCGAGAAGTTCATTCTTCAAATTGCAGAACCGGTCAATCAGGAGAAGATAGAACACTAATTTGGCCAGATGAATGAACGAATGAATTCATTGGGAGACCAGATGAGGGGCGTACAAGAAGCTATACATATGCTGCTCAACAACCAAACCATTGGATTTCGAGCTCAAGGTTTGAGCACCCAGCCGTTGGGATCCGAGAGAGAGACGGGTCGCAAGAAAATTTGTTTTCTCCTTGGAGGGAACAAGGTAGAGGTCAATATTACCCTAGAACTGTCGCGAACAGTTGCCAGCGAGAGATTTCGATCAAAATGCCAGCAGCGGGTGGGAATCAAGATTCAGACTTGAGATCCTAGAGTTCCATGGAGTCTCAAACCGAAAGAGTTTTTAGATTGGATCGCTCAGTTGAAGTCTTTGATTTTAAGGAGGCTTTGGATGAAAAACGGGTACAGTTGGCTGTAACTAAGTTCTGAGGCCGATTTACATCTTAGTGGCAGTATTTAAAGCAGACCAGGTATAAGCAAGGTAAGCCAAAAATAACAACATGGGCTAAATTTGTGAAGCACTTGAGGGATACATTTTTCCTTACAATTATGCATGTATAATGTACCAGTAGTTCCAAAACCTTAAACAAGGGTCGAGGACTGTTGATGAATACACTAACGATCTTTAAAGTTGCAGAACCGTGTGGATATTGTTGATTCGGAATATCAATTAATATTTTACTATATAGGTGGGATGAGACAACACTTTACGGACCATGTGAATGTGTATGAGGTACATCAACATGCACTGCATCTTGAGAAAGCCCTTCTGAGAAGGCCTTATGGAGGAGATACTGCTAGGACATGACCAATGGCGTTTCCAAAAAGGACAGTTCCAGGTCCTAGCTCAGCAGTACCAACTGTTGCCCCTATTCGTGCAAGTGCTAAGTCATATGTCCCTAGTCGCACATGTACTTCCTCGCAATCCAAGTGCTACCATTGTCACAAACTAGGGAACGTTATTTTACAATGTCCGAAATTGCAACAACAACCACAACAATTAAAGGGTTTTTTCACCGGAGCTGTTGATTTTGATCTGGAAGGTGAGCCATAGTTTGATGAGGCATCAAGAGATAGTGTTGATGAGGTTTAGAAGGACCAGCTTACTGGAGGAGATGTTGGATAGTGAATTGGTTTTAAGACGTGTCTATTTTACGCCTAAGTAAAGAGGTGAAGGGGATGATTGGCTGCGAAATAATATTTTCCAGTCGACTTTTACCATCGGTTGAAAAGGTATGTAAATTAGTGATTGATATTAGAAGTTGCGAGAATTTAATTTTTGAAGAAGCTGTGCAGAAGCTGGTTTTGAAAATAAAATACCACCTTAACCCTTACAAACTCGGCTGATTAAAGAAAGTTAGTAAGGGAACAGTCTCTAAAAGATGTTTGGTGTCTTTTTATGTCGGTAACTATAAGGATAAAACATAGTATGATGGTATTGCTATGGACGTTTGTCACTTATTGATAGGCCGACCATGTAAATATGATAGAATTTTCATGTACGATGGTAGGAAAAACCGTTATAGTTTCATATAGAATAACATTGATGGTGATGAAGTGTATTAAAGGGGTAAATTTGGTAAGATGAAAATTTGATCAAGGTTATTTCTGGTAGTTGGATGATAATATTAAATACTTTGGTAGAGAGTAATGAGATAATTGAGTTGGTGTGAAGCTTAGACGTAGTCAAGATCCTTCATTAATGAGGTCTTTTGGAGTACTTACAACTAGTGCTAGGGTCATGGTTGGGTCAAGATTTTAAGTATAACATTGATGGTGATGAAGTGTATTAAAGGGGTAAATTTGGTAAGATGAAAATTTGATCAAGGTTATTTCTGGTAGTTGGATGATAATATTAAATACTTCGATAGAGAGTAATGAGATAATTGAGTTGGTGTGAAGCTTAGGCGTAGTCAAGATCCTTCATCAATGAGGTCTTTTGGAGTACTTACAGTTAGTGTTAGGGTCATGGTTGGGTCAAGATTTTAAGTATGACATTGATGGTGATGAAGTGTACTAGAGGGGTACATTTGGTAAGATAAAAATTTGATAAAGGTTATTTCTGATAGTTGGATGATAATATTAAATACTTCGGTAAAGAGTAATGATATAATTGCGTTGGTGTGAAGCTTAGGCGTAGTCAAGATCCTTTATTAATGAGGTCTTTTGGAGTACTTACAACTAGTGCTAGGGTCATGGTTGGGTCAAGATTTTAAGTATTAATGATCCATTTGTGCTATGGGCCAATTCCAAATTTAAGTTGTTATCAGCCCATATTAGTAGACATACTGCTTAGTCACAAGGTAATAAAGTAATTTTATTTTTCAGTCCAAACAAAGTCATTCGAAAATGCTCTTCGAACAATTGTCTAAACTGCCCTTCGGATGATAGTCAAAACTATCATTCGGATTGTTTTAACACTAGGTTTAACTTACTTCCAACAATATCCGACCCATCATATAGCCCCCATTAGTCTTTACAAAGGTTTATTTGAGGATTAATAATGATGTAGAATCAACTCGGAGTTTTTATATTTGAAATTTAGTGTTTTAAGTAATAATATTTGAAACCATTTCGAAGTCCGGAAACTTACCGTTTTTCTCCCCCGTAGTTTTGACACGTGTCAGTTTCTTAGTGGACTTCGAATTTATTATGCCCTAGGTAACGTAAGCCAATAAATGAGCGACATTTACACTCCATTAAAGATTTCAGTAATGGGCATGTCTCCACGTAGTTAATAGGGTACTCAAAAGTTTTAAAGTCTCATTAATAGGAATCTTAAGTAACCTTTAAGTTGTTTCTATATAAGTTAATCTTCATTTTGCCAGTTTTACACATTTTTAGAGAGAGAGCTATTACTTAAACAAGAAATAAAAATTTGGGTGCTTGTATGATTACTGCGAGAACACCTTTTATCAAAGGTGGTTGGTTGAATCTTTCTGAATTAGTGAAGAGAAAAAGAAAGCCTGAATTATTGTTGGACTTCCTTCTTCTTCTCCTTCAATAGTTACTAGTCAAGTTATTGAGTACGGTGTGTCTTACTCTTATAGTAAAATTATTCCCCCAAAAACTTCTACAACCGCTCAATCATCTACTTCACCCCAACACTTCTCAAACCCATCTCATTGTCGAAAAGCCTCAAGTCGTCGAAAACATTCAACATATAAAACAATGAGATCGGATTCAGAGAATATTATTCTAACTAGGGTGACCAGACAGTCGGTGGCTAAAGTCAAAGTTATTGCAGAGTCATTAGTACTGATTGATTCTCCTTCTTCTTCGAGTCCAAACAAGCACTCATCTGCCTTAGAAGATGTCGATGGTACTCAACCCATCGGTCAGTTAGAATCGGACCCTAAAATAATGCAAGACGTTATGGAGGACCTGAATGAAGACTTCGAAACCCTTTATTGATTGAATTAAGACAAGTTTGAAATCTGGGGACAATAATGACATTGCAGAAGAAGAGTCCGACGAGCTTCCAATATCGTTGGTCGTACGTGTTTGCCCTAATTTTAAGAAAGTAAGTATCAAATATCTCATAGCAATAAATAAGATATCTTCTACCTATTTTTATGATATAGAATTATATGTTGTTTGCACCAAATGGGGATTTCCTGATATAACTACAGTCAGGTTGTCAAAGATCGGAGAAACTTCGATGAACCGTCGTTCGAACGAGTTAGTGGTTTTTACATAAGTGCTTATTTGGGTTCTTAGGTTTCCCTTAGATCCCAAAATTGTTAGGTACTTTCAATTGGTTAGGTTATATCCGATCCAGGCCACTCCGAACGCCTAGTTCACTTTGCTTGCATGTATTATAGCATCAAGGCTTTCCAAAATGCTTATGCACATGAAGCAGGTAGCAGTTATTGAAGGATTATGTCGCAACTCTAAGATCCCATTTTCTTACTTCAACTTTGGGAATGAGTTTAAAGTATTTAACGACCTACTAGAATCGGATAGAATATGGAAAACACGGTTTTTTTTATTAGCGGACCATGGGAAAATGGTCAAAAAATCTCTTCCTCAAAAGGGAATCCTAGCAAACTCGTTAGATTCTGGAAGAGTACAGGTATTCTTGCTTTAAAACTTATTTGTTATTTTGTTTGTCTTGTTTTTTTTGGATTTAAATTTATATTTATTTTCTCTTAGTTATGTGGAACCGCTTCACACGTCATCTGAAAAGTCAACAAGTAACTCTTAGGAAGTTGCACGACTGAGCATAAAGAAAGTGGGGAAACTATTTTGATGAATGCTTTACTACAACAAATCTGACACGTAGTTTTCTTTGGAGAACTAGTTGAAAAAGGGAATTTTCATGGAAGGAACCTAGTACTCCTCTGTTGGCCACTTCCCTCCTACAACACGACTGGACATAAAGAAAGTGGGGAAACTATTTTCATGAATGCTTTACTACAACAAATCTGACATGTAGTTATCTTTGGAGAACTAGTTCAAAAAGAGAATTTTCATGGAATGAACCTACTACTCCTCTGTTGGCCACTTCCCTCCTGCAAAGAATTGAGGCAGTTAATGGGAAGATTCTTCTTCTGACGAGAAGAAAACCCCTCAGTCATAAACAAAAGAAAAAGGTACTTCACAAAGCGTTGTTGGAAAAGATATTGAAGGTCAACCACAAGGGATTGATGCATCATTGTAGGATGCAGTTACCGCTACTATGGAGGGAGATGTTATGCCCACATATGTAGTTGATCCTAAAAATAAGGCTAAAATGCCACAAAGAATTTAGTGACGAGAGAAGAAAAAACAAAAGCAAGACTTTGACCAGTTTGGATTTGGTGTTGCATCTGAATATTCCAGTTCCTACTATTCTGATGCCAGATAATCCTTTTTTTATTTCCAAATTTTGAGGGTGAAGGCACAACAGGGATTAATAACCCAATGGATGAGTTCATAAGGTTTGATTATGAGGCCTTTAACAAGGCTTTTTCAAGTTCAGTCCCTAATATGATATATGACGATATTTCTTTCGAACTCTCAAAAGAAAATAACATTGTATGATAATCGATAATAGGTTGTGTAAGGCCCTCTGTTGAATTGGAAAAGGAGGTTAAAACTCAACGAGAAACCATCTCAGATTTTCAACAGGAGAATAAGAAACTTTAAAAATCCTTTGAAGCAGAGAAGGCTAAGACTGATATTGCAATTAAGGAAGCTGATAGACTCATATCAGAGGTGGGAAAGGCTAAGGAGGAGGTATCAAAATCGCAAAATGAGCTTAAGGAATTTCATACCTCTAGTACCAAATAGATATCTGAATTACAAGATCAGCAGAAGACTAGTAAAGAGTCTATGGATCGTATCATTAGAGAGAAATAAGTTTTAGAGAAGACAAAATGAGAGTTAGAAGAATAAATCAAGGAATTAAAGGCTAAGTCTACTCAAGAATATGATAATTTGTTTGAAGTATATGCTGACACCACTGTAGATAAATTAAATGAGTGGGATGCTTCGATCAAATCGGATATGGTTTTATTGTTCCATAAAAAACTTCTGAATTTAAGTGTTGGATCACTGTGGGGCTTGGTTCCAGAAAAAATTATGCCGCCGAATATATCTTTGGCAGACAAGATGGCTGCTTCTAAAGAGTCATCAGATGAAAGTTCTAAAGGAAATGATAAAATGGAATCCAAAAAAAGAAGTTCAGATAGGAAAGGGGAGAAATTCAAAGGGACAAAGCTCATGGATTGATAACTAATAATTTCAAAGTTTGTTTAAGCCCTTGAAAAGTACAATGAAATTTTGTTATTCTATTTAGATTGACTTTTGATAAGTCCTTGGATGGCCAATGCATTTTGTAAGGTTATCTTGAACATTTTGTTTAATGTTTGGGCTCCGGTTTCTCTTAATTTTTAAAAATCTTATTCCTTTTTTGTTATATCCTTGCTTCGAATTTCTAATTTTACTTTGAATAATCTATTATAAGATGAGTAAAATATTCACGAATAGTTAAAAACTCAAACATAAACTATTTCAAAATAATTTGTTCGAACGCTGAATTCCCGGGTCCGCTTGAAATCCCTTTTCATTGATAATGTAACCCAAGAATTTCCAAGATCGGACGCTGAAAGTGCATTTTTGGATTTAACTTTAAATTAATAGCCTAAATGTTAGAAAAGTTCTCTCTGATACCGAACAAATGATCCTCCTCTTTGATGCTTTTAACCATCATATCATCCATGTACACTTTTATGTTTCTACCAATTTGGTTGGCAAATGTCTTATTCACCAAACATTTATAAGTATCCCCAGCATTCTTTAAACTGAAATTCCTTACTTTGTAGCAATGCAGTCCCGGATCAGTAATGAACGTAGTATGGTCTTGATCTTTCAGATCCATCTGAATCTGGTTATACCCCGCGAAAGCGTCAATAAAGGATAATAATTTGTTTTCAGACATGGAATCTACCAGCTGATCTATTTGAGGCATTGGAAAATGATCTTTTGGACAAGATTTATGAAGATCAGTAAAGTTGATGCACATTCGTCATTCGTCATTTTTTATTGTTTACCATCACCGGGTTTGCTATCCACAAAGGGTACTGCGACTCTCTAATATGGCCTATTTTCGTTAATTGATCCACCTCTTTACAAATCACTTCAGATTTTTCATTAGAAAAATCCCTTCTTATTTGAATCACAAGACCTGCATCAGATCTTACTAATAATTTATGACAAATAACATCGGCCAACACGCATGTTACATCTTCACTACACCAAGTAAAAACATCTTGATAGTTAAATAGGAAAGTTAGTAACTCTTTTTTCAAGTCTATCGATAGCTTCGAACTAATTCTACATTTTCCATTGAACAAACTATAAATTTCTACTCTTAAACTGGAATAACCACACTATGAGTCTCTTTTGGATCTTATATATGATTATAATCCAAAGAGGACTCTAGTAATTGTTATTATGATTTAGTAACTGAATGGTTAAGAGTTTTAGGGGCCAGTGTTGTGGCATAGCATTGTCTGACTACTTTCTGACTGCTTCGAACTAAACTGATTTGACTCCCCACAACATACTTTAAACACTGATGAACGGTGGATGCAACAACATGCATTCTTGAGATACAAGACCGGCCAAAAATAGCATTATAAGAAGTTTGGAAATTTACCACCACAAACAATATTCTGACTGTTTTCTTGAAATGTCCCTTGTCGAGAGCTGCCTCTCCTTCGAATTCTCTAACTACATCTGTAAGTATTGCCCCTGAATTCTATAATAGTTCAGTTCGAATGTTGAATCACTGGGGGGTTCTTCATCTGTTTATACACTGATAGAAATAATACATTGACTGAGCTACTAGTATCGATGGGGATCCTTCAGAATTCTGTACATTCAATAGATTCATTGATTACCACAACGTCTTCATGCGGTCCCGTAATGTCTCTCAAATCATCTTCATTGATGAGCCCGGATAACTTAACCACTGCTTACTGATATTTCCAGACAAGGGCAATTTGGACAAAAGCTTGCCACTGAACTATCCAGACAGGACAAAAGTAAAAAAATGACTAAACACCTTTTGACTAAGCTATATGCTAATAAGCTTAATAAGTAAACGGGTCCTTAAACTTGACATGGTTCCATAATTCGACCCAAAAGCCCATGAGTCCACAATTAAGGGTATAAATACCCCCAACTACTTTCATTAATGAGGGTAATGGACATTTAATACAACCAGACAGCTCAAATCTCTCACTACTAAACACCCAAACATTTAATGCTCTCAAAACACTTGACAAAATTACCCTCAACTTTAAATAAACCTCACTATTCATCATAAACTATGAACGGTGAGGGGCCTTGGTATAAGTGAGTCGAGATATTTTCTTTCAATTGAACATCTAAAGCATTCACATGTCTTTTATTAGAGTAGTTTGAAGGCGTTGTTGTTGTATTTCCTCTGAATATTGTTAATGATTCGATGAATTTAAATAAATGGGAAACCATCCCATCGCTTCCATTTACCATATTTACAAGACCTCGATGAGGATCTAGATATTCCGAATCTATATCGAATGGGTCTTCGTTATGTTCCGTGATTACCATGGTTTGTTTATATTAAGAAACTTATGTAGTCGGTCTTCAAACATTCGAAACGACGGCTTGTTTTTTGCCACTACTAGATCCTGGCTTATTCTAACTATGGGGTCTATTCGTTCCTTGTGCTTTTATGAAGGTTGTTAACTTCCCATTCTTGATTAACAACTGAATTTCTTATATCAAATCTATATAGTCTTTAGTATTGTGTCTTGTATCCTCATGATATTTGAAAAAAGTGGGCCTTTTCATTTTCTAATAGAGTTTGAATATGTAAAGGTCTTTGAAATTGTATATGACCCTTGGACCTGTAATAGAGTGTCGCTACATTTCCAATTAACTCTGTAAAATAACTTGGTTGTACCCATTGATGTTCTCTTGGCATGTACAGTTGAGATTGGTTTGACCTAGACCGGTCTGATGCATAAACAGATTCTCGAGGATGAGCGTTAGAGGAAACGTGCGATTGGCCACTAACTTGTTGCTGTGTAGGAATTATAATGGGTTTATTCTGCTGAGGTTTCCTTAACAGATTGATTTCTTCTACAGTAATTTGTATCCCAACCTGATTCAATAATCCATCCCAAGTCTCTGTCTTTTTCCTAGTTATTGTATCATCTTTAACTTTTAGAGCTTTAATGGATCAAGTTGAGGATCAGATTAAAGTCGATGAGTCAACTAGAGTGCAAGGAGGATCAGTTAGCACTCCAAAGAATTCGAGTCAGGTGGCCAATAATCAAGGGTAACCATTGAATGGAAATGGTAATCAGCAGACACGACAAAAGAATAACAACTTGCCACCTATGGCTGGTGGATATTCAAATCACGTTCCATCTTACAACTATAACAGACCAAGGCAAAATTAATGGGTTAAACCAGAGTAATATGTTGATCAGACGGAGAATGTAGCTGTGATTTGGGATAAGACCAAAAGCTTCGTAAATTTTAGGAAACCAGCTCCACTTAATAGGCCAAGAAAGGAAAAGAACAACAAATATTACAGATATCATGAGGATATCGGGCATGATACCAATGAATGCATTGCTCTGAAAAAAGAGGTTCAGACTTTGATCGAAATTGGGAAGATCCTAACTTATGTGAAGTCGTAGGCGAGCGGTGTGAAAAATAACGTAGCGTCAACTTCGAAAGCTGCATTAGCTGAGAATTTGATAGTTTTATATTCAAAGTTTAAATCATTTTATGCTTCTTTGGAATATGTGGAGAAGGATCCGAACAGGTTACATTTGATGGCAGTCGAAGAGCCAATAGAATAGGGGCATGTGTGAGATTTATGTAAATTTTTTGACTCATTAGCTATTTTCGGAGGCGATTCGATGACTGACAACTCAAATTGAAGGGAAGATGACTACATATTTGTATGTAAAAAAGGCTATTCCTTTCATTTTGTTTGATGAAGATGATCTGCGAAGAACAGTAGGGCCACATGAAGATGATGTGGTTATTGGAGCAGATGTGGCTGGCGTCGAAATTCAACATGTGCTTATTGACACTAGCAGTTCTGCTAATGTCCTTTTAAAGTCAACCTATGATAGAATGACAAATCCACCTCGGATTTCTCAGTCGGATCGGACAATTATAGGTTTTACGGGTGTAACAGCTCGTGTTATTAGGGAATTCGAGGGAGAAGTAAGTTTAGGAAATTGAACATTTCAGAAGAAGGTCCAAGTGTTTTTTGTGGTGGTGGACTGCCCCACGAGTTACAATGCTATTTTTGGAAGGTCATGTATTTCTGGGTTGTGTGGGGTTGTATCAATAGTTCACCAATGTTTCAAGTATGTGGTTGGAGATCGGATTAGGGTCATTCGAGGCGACCATAAGGTAGCTAGAGAATGTTATACCACTGCACTCCGGATCCAAAGATCCAGCAGTGGGGATTTAATGCATAAATAGAAGTTAGAAGGGGTGCCCTCAGATTTAGAAGAAAGGGTTGACGATCCGAGGGAAACCCCATGGTCTTTAACGGTAAGTGAAGAAATTGAGGAGTTTACTTTTTCGGAAGGGAGAGTGCTTCGAATTGGAACCTTACAGACCCTACTCTTACGTCAACAAGTGCTGAATTTTTTATCTGTTAATTTGTATGTTTTCACTTGGAAGACAGAAGATATAACAGTAGTACCAATTGAGGTGATTCGTCACAGCTTGGCTATTGATCCGAAGGTGAAGCCAGTAATTCAAAAAAGAAGGGAATTTTCCTCGAAAAAAGCGGAAGTAATTGTTTCTGAGGTGGACCTGTTATCCAAGGTCGGACTTATAAGGGAGTCAAAGTATCCTTTGTGGACGGCAAATCCGGTAATGGTTAAATAAAAGAATGGGAAATGGATAATGTGTGTGGATTTTACAGACTTAAATCGAGTTTGTCCTAAAGATCCATTTCATGTTCCTCGAATAGATCAGCTTATTGATTCTACCTCAGGAAATAAAATTCTAACTTTCATGGACGATTTTGCAGGATACAATCAAATTTAAATGGATCCAAAAGATCAAGAATGCACAACTTTCATAACTGATAGGGGCTTACACTATTATAGGGTTATGCCTTTTGGATTGAAAAATGCTGGAGCCACTTATAAAATATTGATGAATAAAGCTTTTGTCACTCAGATCGGAAGAAATATTGAGGTATATATAGACGATATGGTGGGAAAACGTTCAAAGGATGAAGTGCATCTTGATGATTTAGAGGAAGTGTTTCTGAATTTAAGGGCAATCAGGTTAAACCTGGAATCTGAAAAATGTAACTTCGGAGTTCGGTCAGAGAAGTTTTTGGGTTTTATCATCAGTGAAAAAGGAATACAGGCTGACCCAGAACAGTTGAAAGCTTTGATAACAATGAATTCACCTTAGTTTATTAAAGAAGTTCAAATTCTGACAGGAAGGTTAGCAGCACTTAATCGATTTATTTCTAGATTTTCAGACAAATGCTTTCCTTTCTTTCAAGTTTTACGAGGACCAGACAGGTTTGAATAGACATCGAAATGTGAGATAGCGTTCACAAATATAAAAACTTTGTTATCGTCACCAGAAATATTATCAAAACCTCGAAATAGGGAGAAACTCTTTTTGTATATTGCGGTATCAGATTTTGCACTAAACGCCGTGTTAATCGGTGAAGATTCAGGTATTCTGAAGCCGGTGTACGACATCAGTAAAAGTTAAGTGGCAGCAGAAAAGAGGTATTTGAAGTTAGAAAGACTCGCATTAGCACTAGTGATTATTGCTAGGAAGATGCGCCCCTATTTGTAAGCTCACACTATTGAAGTTCGAACTACATTCCCTTTGAAAAATGTTTTACAGCGAGTTGACAATTTAGGGAGAATGACCAAGTGGTCAGTGGAGTTGGGGGATTATAATATTTTTTTCAGACCTCGAACAGCAATAAAGGTGCAAGATTTGGTAGATTTTTTGTTGAATTCTATTCGAGCAGATCGGATGTGCAAAAAAGTAAAGAAAACGCAACAATAAATTCGAGGTGGGTTGTTCGAACAGATGGAGGATCTAGTGTTTCAAGGTGCAGTGCTGGGGTTCAATTAATATCCCTAATTGGAGAGATAATGATTCAATCCATTAAATTTGGTTTTCATGCTTCGAACAATGAATCTGAATACGAAGCTGCTTTGGCAGGTTTAAGATTGGCAAAAATTTGTGGAGCAAATTCAGTACGCCTGGAAATGGATTATCGGTTATTAGCAAATCAAGTATCTGTATTTTCCGAAGCAATAAAGGATCGGTTAATTTTATATCTTTGGGAACTTCGGAATTTAATGCTTCTGTTTGATAATGTTGTTGTTGGGTATATTGGTCGAGGGAGTAATATGGTGGCTGATTCTTTAGCAAATATTTCTTATAAGGAAGAGTATTTTTTGGATTTTTCTACAAGAAATTCCTTCGATTTTTACTCAATCTAGTCAGTGTGAATGTATAGAGGAGTTTTTGTTACATCTGAAATGATATGAGGCGATGGACGAGCATATATTCTCAATTTTTTTACTCAAGGAAGATTACTAGATGATCGAGGTTGGCCAAAAAATTGAGAGGTAAAGCCTTCAGATATATAGTGTTAGATAATATATTGTATAACAAGACATTGAGCAGACCATTATTACGATGTCTAGGCAAGCAATAATCACAAGAGGTGTTATCAGAATTGCATGATGGTGAAGGGTCAGCTCATTGCTGGTTTAAAGCTCTATCACGACGAGTTTTACTTGCAGGATTCTATTGGCCTACAATCATGATTTATGCTAAGAATTTAGTTCGAAGTTGTGATACTTGTCAAATATTTGCTAATGTTATTCATAGGTCAGCGGTGCCACTTATGTCTTTAACTGTGGCGGTACCATTTGATATATGGGGGATTGATCTAGTAGGTCATTTGCCGATGGCTTCTGGAGGAAGACAGATGATAATCATAGCAGTGGATTATTTTACAAAGTGGTTCATGGCAGAACCGCTATCAGGAACAAAAGAAAAAGATGTGATCAAGTTTATTGTGAACAGCATTTGTTGTCGTTTTGGATTTCCTCGGAGGATTACGATAGATAATGACCCTCAATTTAATAACAAAGAGATGGCTTCATTTTGCACGTCGAAAGGAATTCAGCAATGCGTTTCGACATTTTTTCATCCTCAAGCTAATGGACAAGTAGAGGTAACAAACTGAACAATTTTAGATGGCTTGAAGAAGAATTTGACGGGAGCAGTAGGAAAATGGCCAAATTATTTGCAAGAGGTGCTTTGGGCTTATCGGACAACTCCTAGGGAGGCTACAAAAGTGATTCATTTTACTTTAGCATATGGAATGGATACAGTCAGCCCCATAGAATCTATGTTGTCATCTTTTAGGATGAATCAATATTCTGAAATATCCAATGATGAAGTTAGAAGGGAGAATTTAGATTTGGTTGAGGAGAAAAGAGTTCGAGCTCATTTGAATGTTATCCATTATCAAACTCTAATGACGAATAGATATGATTTGAAGGTGAAGAGAAGAGAATTCAAAGAAGATGATAAGGTGTTGAGAAAAGTATTCCTGCATACAAAGGAGAGAAGCCTTGGAAAAATGGTTCTGAACTGGGAAGGGCCTTATATGGTTGTTGAAATGATAAAGCTAGGGTCTTATCGTCTTTGTGATTTCGAAGGGATGATGCTTCAGCACCCATCGAATATACAACATTTGAAGATTTATTAGGAATAGATTTGTCTTTGTATTTTGGATTTTTCACTTTTGAATGGCGCACTATTTCCTACCACATTGGCCCAGGAAGGTTTTAACGAGGTGTTATGTACATATTCAATATTATCAATAAAACGCATTTTTGGCCAATGGTTGTTTACAAATTTTTAGTTAAGACTATATTAACAACTTATCAAAGACTGATCATCTTTGAAGTTGGTTAAGAGTAGAATGTTCTGAAGTGTCTATTATACTTTTCGAAGAAACAACCATTTTCGAGGTATTATGTTCAACGAACACATTACATTTTTGCAAAGTGCAAAGCTTAATAATGCACTGTATTTTTTTGAAGTGTAACGTTCAACAGATATGTTACCAATAATTCGAAGTGCAATAATGTTCACCAACTTCACTAAGGTATTTGAAGTGGTATACTTACAATTTATAATTATATATTGTGAGTTTCAAAGTACTTAATCATATCTATTTTAGAATTGTTATCGGATAATATATGAAGATAATAAAAGCAAAAAATAAGCAAAACATTTGTCAAATAAATTAATTGTTCGAAGTACAAAAAAAATTATAATTTGATAAACACAAAAACGATGTGTTTAAAGAGCACTAAAATTATTCAGATGACTCATCTTCATCGGATGATTCCTCCTCTGAAGATGATGAGTCGGGGATAGGATCGAAAGCTTCACTTGGACGCTTTTCGAGGGGAATTTCATTCCAAAAACTTGTGAGGTTAATCCTTGGATAGTTGCATAAAGTTCTCGTAGAAGAGTAATGGATGTTTCTTCTTTGCCATTGTTAATGGCAGCCAACATGTCTTTTGACAACTCAGCTTCGGCATCAGCAAGAGCAGCAATTTTTTCCTCCTTGAAATCCTTTGTCAATTTGGTTATGTCATCGGTCAACTCTTCATTTTTTGCCTCGTTGGCAATAAGAGAGTTTTGGAGACCTTCGGATTTAGATTTTTCAGCAGCTAGCTCATTAGTATGATCAGTTTTGAGCTCATTCATCTCTTTTTCATGAGAAGCCTTCAGCTTTTCTTGGTCAGCAAAGTGCGTTGTTCGCGGATGATTTTTCATGAAGAGAGCGCCTCGAATAAGCTCAGACCTTGCTAGTTCATTCATACGGAATGGCTTGACCACTTTGCGTTGAAAATTATCCCTTAGTAGTTTTTCATCTTCAGCAAGACCTTTGTAGCGGACCATGCCTTTGGCCAATTGCTCCATATGGTCTTGAGAAGCTTCGACCTGGGAAGCAAGCACTTTTGCTACAGCATTGAGATCAGTGAATGGTTGAAGTGCAACAGAGATCACGAGATTAGGTGGATGAGGAGGAATGAATTAGGACATGGAATCATATATAAAGTTGTGGTTGGTACAGAGGGACAGATAATTTCTGGAGACGCTTCGATGGTTGTTGGTCTCCCAAAGTTATGCATATGATTTTGAATATCTTGGAGAACAGGATCGTGCTCTACAGCAAGCTCATGTGACTCGTTAAAATTAATGAAACTGTCAGGATCGAAGCATTCAACATTTTAGTTTTCATCATCAGCATTGTCTTTGATTACTATCAAAGTGTCATTTTTGGCTGCTTGCTCTTCGAAAGAAGGGTTTTGTTGATTTTCAACAGTTGTGATCTCTTCTTCATCGACCACTGTATACGTAGTGATTTTGGTTTGTTTCTTTTTCTTTCCATGAGAAATGGAAGAAGATTTATTTTTCTTCGAAGATGGTTCTTGATCTTTCCCTTCTTTAATGGGTGAAAGGGTTTACTCTCCTGATTTTTGTTTTCGAGGTTTAGGCTTTGATGGAGTTGAAGGGCTAGCACCAGACCTGCTAGCTGCTTTTTTACCTTTCTTTTCTTTGTTAGCCTTTTATTTTTTCTTTTTTTGGTAGATTACTTTCTAACCTGTTGCGGATAGGGAGGAATACTTTACAGTCAGGATGAATAACCTTTTGCATGCTATTTTGAGATTGGGATATGCCATCAAATTTCTAGGAGGCAAACCTCTTTCTGTGATCGGAAACAAGTGGCTATTAAGGAATTCGATCGGTTGGAAGGCGGTGTGGAAAGCATTATTCCATTTTTTATCGGCCCAGGCGACAAGTTTCTTGAAAATATCCTTAGTTGCTGGTCGACGTACTGAATATCGCCTCGAAATTTCTGGAATAATCATGCAAGTAGATAATTAAGCCATGAGAAAGACCATAAATGGAATTTATTTCAAAGTGTATAATTTTTGAAGTACTTACGGTTGCTTCTCTAGATGAGATTTAGCTTTTATGGGTTGGCATCGGATATCTCTTTGCCATTCTCCCATGCTCCTGAGATGAAGATAAACTTTTTCTTCTAGAATTTATCAGCTTCCAAGAGATCATCAATCATTTTTAGGTCATCCACCCGAGTGAGGTAATAAAAAGGGAGTTTCAGACCTTTCGATAATTCGGTTAAGGAGATGAAATCCTTGATGCTGATTGGAATTTTGGATAACTGAGATGCCATTATTACTGACATAAAAGTGAACCATTGATTCAATGTCACTTGAGTAGGACATAGGTTGAGAAGTTTGAAGTATTCCACGATCATAGAATCTAGTGAAACCGAAGACCCCAATTGGTGATTTCGGGGTAGACTACCAGTTCATCGTCTTTGCAGTCTAAGAGAGTTTATCCTTTCTTAGCCAGTCGAACTGTGATTTTGTCTCCCATTCCTCATTGCTTTTTTAAATCTGAAGCTTGACTTTCTTTGTAATATATGTATAGAACCTTTTTCAGTTGAATGATGTAATTAGCATCGAGATCCCTTAAATTTCTGCCGATAATAGCTCTTTCTTCTTCAGAAACAAATCCTTTTTTTTCGAGGCTTGCATGTATTCTTATCTATGGTAGTCTGTGAATTCCCATCATCGGATTCAGCTTCATGATCAGTTTTAGTAGCCTCGGAATCAGCTTCAATTGCTCCAGATATTTCTTCTCTATTTTAGAAAGGATTTTGTTGAGGCAATGGATCCTCAGTTTCTTGTGAAGGATTGTTTGCTTAAGGAACTTCCTCGATTATCTCTTTCTGAGGAGAAGCCGGAGTAGTTGGATTTAAAGAGGGAGGAGTTAGGATGATATCTGGCTATAAAAGTTCTTCTTTTTCAGATTGTTGAAGGATGAGTCAAAAGAAGTATTTGAAATTTGCTTTGAAGAAGATTCGTCCGATTATTCACTAATCAAATGAGAAACTTTAATTTGTGAAGAATGGACTCGAGGTGTTTTAGGCGCTAGAACTTTGGAAGAGGGACGTTCTTCGGTTATTGGAGAATGAAAGAAAGCAGGAATTTTGGTTGGATCGAAATTACCGTAGTAAGTTGTTTTGGTGGTTGTTCCAACAAGAGTGTTGTTGATTAATCTGGCAGCTTTATATTCCTCCACTCTTTGGGTGATGCAAAAATAGTCATATGATTCGAAGACTAAGTTGTTGTCAGGTTGTAAAGATTTTGGTTTTTTATGTATGTTAGTCTTGGATTTTCTGTTTTTGAATTTTTTTCTCATAAACCGGATGAAGATTGACCAGGGAAGATGAGTATTGATTGGAAGGTTTGTGATTTCTGATGAAGATGTTGAAAAAGATGAAGAACACGTTGAAGGTAGTCGAGTGTTTGAATTCTCAATATGTAGGCAAGGTCGAACTGATGGTCAAAGTTGGAAATGGTGCTACTAAGAAGGAAGTCAATAAACTTTTGATAATTTTTTACTCCTTTAGCTCCTACCAAATACATTATTGGAATATCGTGGTTGCATCATATGGAGGCTACTCTCTGCACCTTCAGGAAATGCATTAAGTATTATGTCGCTAATTCCGTTAGTATCATAAGGGGGAGTCAATGAACCTCCAGAACCTGTTATGCGATAAATGTCGATCCCACTAAGCTTCTGTGATAGCAACTCACCGGTAAATGGGGAATGCGACCAAGTACATAAGCCCAACCATTTTCCTGACCCTATGGATGACCCCCTTGAAAGTGAGTAACCAATAGACTCTTCAAGAGATGCAAGTGATGAACTCTTAGCCGAGGGGCGTAACCTCCGAATAGGTAACGATTTAGATAGTAATTTTAGATGTTCATTGGTAAGTTTATTTCAACAAAACCTTGATATTTTTTCATGGAGAATTAGTGATGTATTAGGAGTAGACCCTTCGGTAATCTGCCATGAGCTTGCGATAGATAGATGAGCTAAACTTTTTTGCCAAAAGTTCCAATCATTCTCGACAAATAAACAAGAATCCATTAGCAATGAGGTAAACAATCTGTTTCAATTTGGGAAGATACATCGCGCTAGGTATCCAGTTTGGGTAACGAACCCTGTGTTGGTAAAAAAGAAAGGAGGGCAATGGTGCATGTGCTTCTATTTTACCGACCTACACCAAACATGCCCTAAAGATGTCTTCCTGTTACCACGTATCGATTAGCTAGTGGACTTGGCATCTGGATGAAAGTACTTATCATTCATGGACACATACTCAAGCTACAACTAGATTCACTTGCATCCAAACAAAGAAGAGCATACCACATTCCAAATATAAATGGGACTATATTGTTATACCGTGATGTCTTTTGGCTTAAAGAATGCAGGCTCATAAACCACATATTCAAAGAGCAGTTGGGACACCACATGGAAGGTTATATCGACGGTATGGCTGTCAAGACTAATACAGGGGAGCAACAGCTTAGGTGATCGGCAATATTTTTGTTGTCCTACAAAAGTTTAGTCTCAAGTTGAACCCAATCAAATGTTCATTCGAAGTCCATTGGAAACGTTTCGGGTTATGTCGTCTGTGAGAGAGGGATTGAAGCAAACCCTCCCAGCTAAAGGTGTTAATCTAGATAGAGCCCCTAAGAAACATTAAAGAAGTGTAGTGCTTAACAGATGTCTTGCAACACTATCACGCTTTATATCCAGAATATTTGATAAAAGTCATCCTTTCTATGAGGTATTTTGGGGCGCAAATAATTTAGCATCGAAGGAGAAATGTAACGAGGTTTTCGTGGAACTCAAGAGTTACCTCACGTCATATGAAATCATATCCGCCCCCACGTCAGGTGAGCCTTTATTCTTTTGCCTATTGGTTTCTCCCTTTTCGATTAGCGCAATGCTAGTTCGGGGACCAGAAGGCATCCGACGACCGATATACTACACCAGTAAGATTGTGGTAGAGTCAGAAACTTGGTATTTTAATCTAGAAAAAATGGCGTTCAGGCCCATGGTGGCTTCGTGTAATATGCGCTCATATTTTTAGGGCCATATTATTATCGTACGTAGGTCGACTGGCGAAATGGTCATTGAGGTAAGGGAGTAAAATATCAAATTCAAACTGCACAATGCGATCAAGGGAAAAGCCATTACGAACTTCATCACTGAGTTCTCCACACCATGTAGCGACTCTAGCATGACTATACCCTTGCAGGATAAATCCAACCAGTAATGGGTTCTTGAAACCGATACGGTATCAAGCACATCAGGCGTTGGTGTGGTTAATGTGATAAAATTACATATAGGAGAACAAATCTGGCAAGATGTCTATTTTAACTTCTTGGTCACAAATAATACGGGAAAGTATGAAGTAATACTTGGAGGATTGAAGTTAGCTCACATATGTGGAGTCCAAATTTCAATCAGTCTCATACCACCAAGCCCCCCGTATTGATAACTCAGCAACCAATGTTCTAGCTAAAGAAGATGTCTCGGGAGACCATCCACTCATAATCCTACAGAATTCCTCCAGTACTGCAACCCCACATCAACTAAAAGCATCTATCTGTTAGAATCCACATCGATTGGCGACAGCCTTACCCCCACAGGTTACTATTGGCTTGCCCTAGAAACTGATGCAGAGTGCCTAGTGCAACAATGTCATCCCTACCAGCAATTTTCTAACGCCGACCACTTGCCAAGTGAGCTTATAAGCTCGAATCTGATACCATGCCCCTTTGACAAATGAGGCATCGATTTAGTAGGCATGTTACCAATAGAAACATGGAAGCGACAATTCCTAGTATTGGTTGTGGATTACTTACCAAAAGGGTAGAAGCCAAAGCCATCTCATGTACCCGAGCCAAGGAGATAGGTAATTTTCTACACTACTAGATCTTCGCCCGTTTTGGTATTCCACGTATAGTTTTGACAGACAATGGACCCCAATTCCAAAATTTTGTCCTCACAATATTCTATAAGCGTTATGGCATCAACCAAAAAAATTTCCACCCCCTACTATCCACAAGAAAATGGCAGGTCAAGTGACCAACCGCCCGATTTTATATGGCATAAAAAACGTTGGAATGTACCAAAGGGAAGTGGCCCGATAAACTAACCGAGGTGTTATGGGCTTATTGCACCACTTCATGCACAGTAACTGGAGACACTGCTTCCGCGCTCGTCGATAGCATAGAGGAAGTGGTACCAGCAGAGGTCATCATACCTAGCCATCAAATTGACAATTATTTCGAGGTTTTCAATAAGACTGATCGCGTTCTAAGCATTGATCTTATTGAGGAGCATCACGACTAAGCCCAAGTGCATGTAATGTATTATAGAAGTCTGGTGAGAGGAAGGTTCTACTCACGATTGCGGCCACGTACACTGAAAATAGGTGACTTAGTGTTGGAAAAAAAACTCAAGGTGCAGGGGATAGAGCTACTCGAAAGTTAGGTCCTACCTGGGAAGGACCCTACACAATCATCGCTAAGAGATACCATGACGCTTATCGCCTTGCTGATATAGATGGTCACACCCTAAATCACTCTTGGAATATAAGTCCTTTAAAGTTGTATCGCCATGCTATGTAACTTAGCGATGCACGTTTTTTCCCTTCTAATGACGCGGAGGGGTTTCTTAACGAGGCATCTGGTTACTTTTTACTTCAATGAATTTTATTACTTTTGCCAATTTATGTGTTTGTTGCATACTACTTTTCCCCCTTAAAAATGTGACTTTGTCAAAAACCACACATACGGGCTACACAATGGGTCGTACTGAGCTCATACAACTTGAGTCTTCTAATACGAATGGGCAAATTGGCCACGCATATTGAGGTTACGTAAGGGACCACACTGAGCCCAATACTTTGTAGCGGTATTTTACATGAACTGGTAATAAACCGAGCCTATTAAAACCACGCAACATGTCAAATCGGTCTCTCTCACGAATAAGTTGATTGGTATGCCCTTCGAGGGCTACACGATGGGATATACTAAGCTCGATTCAACAAATATTTAACAAACATATAAATTTAACCCGTCCACTTACAACTATTTACTACTCTGGGCATTACCTGGCGCCACGATCAATAATAATACTTCACTATCTATAACATAACCACAATTACTGTTATACAATCTCTGCAAACTATCATCAATAAAGTTTAAGCATAACAAAAAATTCAGCATAAAAATGGCAGGCAAACAAAACAAAATTATATATTCAACTTTTAAAATGAGAAATATCAAACATCGAGCAAGAGCAGCGTGGTCCTCGCTTTCGGTGCTACATTTGCCACACCAGCCTCAGAAGATACCTCGCTTAACCTTATTATTTTCACCGAAGCATCAAACTTAAAGGCACTTAAATCTGGTTACTTTGCGACATGATCAACAACTGCTATAATGGTGCCCTCCAACGCTAGCTGCCCATCCACTAGAGAAACTTTCTTCAATAACCCCAACACCATCCCGGGTTTAACTTTAGTAATTCCAAGATAGTTTCTCTTTGATTCTTCTCAATCATTCCCATCCCCACTTCCATAACTTGGCACTCTCGATCCTCTAAATTCTGTTTGGCTCTGTAGAAACTTCACCCTCTGCTGCTCCGTGTTTGCTTTGGCGTCCAGCACAGCCACAGCAGATTGGCATTCTCCACAGTTAGCTCAGCTACCTTCTTGGATTGATCATCTATTGTTTTAGCTTGGGCCATGTTTTGGGTCAGCAAGCCAACAGTACCTTTGTCAGATCATTGTTTTATGTGGCCAATAAGGTCATTCTATTGATCAACTTGCGGTACTCCTTACGACATGCGTCATATTCATTAGTAACCGAGGTCAGTTCACGCCGCAGGTCGTCATTCTTGCATATTACCTTTTCATGACGCGTCCTCATCGACCCATAAGCATTCTAAAACCGCATTAACTTGGTGGTCAGGCCTAGGAGAAAGTTAAAGAATAGGTCTTCTAGTTGCCAGTTCTCCACAGCTTGGTAGTCGAAGGTCGATATACGTCGTTAAGAGAACACCACTAAATTATGATGAGTTTACAAGACATACACATAATAATATAATTTCTAATCTCTACCTACAAAAACTAAACCTTCCAGTATCTAATAATATTTACCTCGATGTGTTACTCCAATTGGATATGCAAAATTTCGTACATAAGTATGTTATCGTAAAATGACAACTCTGGGCACCACTTCAACTACATAAGCATCATTAACGATAGTCGTGGAATCGTCATATATACTAGGGGATCCTCGGCAGCATGACCTTTTAGTTACACTAGATTGATCCATACAATATTCACATATGACGAACCAGACCCCACGCCTTTCAAGAAGTCCTTTACACGCTGAGCTACCCCCTCGAATAACATTTCCGCCTTAAACGGTACACCTCATTCTCGATCAAGTTTCTTTGTTTCATCATCTTCTTTAATTTTCTTCTTACGACTTC
The DNA here is from genome assembly GCA_036936605.1 of Limnanthes douglasii subsp. nivea. Taxonomy (NCBI): domain Eukaryota; kingdom Viridiplantae; phylum Streptophyta; class Magnoliopsida; order Brassicales; family Limnanthaceae; genus Limnanthes; species Limnanthes douglasii. The sequence continues at coordinate 26,808,199 of JAUPFV010000001.1, read as the reverse complement.
TCTAGCACAATTACCTCGGGCGTCTTGCCTCATTTTTCCACTGCCTCTGGCGTTGATGACTCACCGACCTTCTTTTCCATCAGACTACCCTCAACTTCATTATTCTCATCCACCAACGCCAGCTTACATTGGGATATTGGTATAGTATCAAATATTACTTGATTCTTTTTTAACGGAGAAACCACCTCTTTGTCGGTTTCTTCATCGTCTTTACGGGGATGTCGACCCTAATTCTTCCTTTCCTTTTCTCTTAATTGTTCGCTGCCATCTTCTTGGCGACTACTCTCTTCGAGATCCTGAATAGTTAGCCTCTCTTTTTTATCTCCCTTCTTTTCTCTAGAAGACGATGACTCCTATGTCTTTCTAACTTTTTGAATTTGGGGAACTATCAACCCAACCTTAGCATTATTATGATCTTGATACCTATTTTTCATCAATGCTCGCAGCTGGTCCAAAATTGCCATCTCCCCACTGCCTCACATTTTCACTTGACCATTTTCAGCAACCTCTAACTCTGGCACGTGCCATAATCCAGACTGAAGATAGTCTACCTGCATGAATATGTGAGATGCCTTCAACCCCTATGTTGCGTTTGCAGCTGCCGACAAACCCAGCAAAGGGTTCACTGCACATTTCGGTCTCTCTTCCCTACACCACTCATGGTGTTTACCTTCACGTGTAAACCAAAATGACAGTTCAAAAGTATCACCAATGGAATGTATTTACAAAAACTACACAATGTTTAATCCTTACACTTATCCCTCCAACGCCTCTCCAATTGAAGAATTTTAACGACACTCTCATGCTTCTAATTCTCTGATACAAAAAAGAATGTATATTTCCAATTATTATCTGATGTGGGTAGATCCACCAATCTTCTTACTCTGGTAAATTGGAGGTATAAAAATGAAGACCGAGCTAGTTTTGAGACGTCATGCACAACCAAGAAGTCCGCCAGATATACGGGAATATCCAGAAGCTTGGAGCTCAGGATTATACTCAAGAGCATCCTTCACCTATTATCCATGAGTTGCGTGGGCATATATTTATAAAACAAAAACAATCACGGATAAAGGATGGCAAGGGTAGGCAAAGACCCTAATAAAAAATTGTTGTGTATAGGAAAGTCCTATTCTCCTAGGCCTGATAGGGCTGCTCCCCGGGAGCCGACACCCTTATTTGACGTTACCATGAACACCATACAGAACCCAAAACTCGCGATGACCCTCTTCAGTCAAATACCCATATTTTTTAAATACGTGCGTGAAGTATTCCTCTAAAAAAAACTTTCAAACTTTGGATTTGTGTCATCGCCGGTAATATTACTTATGTTCTCTTTCTTCTTACCACCCTTTTTTGGAGCCATCCAGATTGATTGAGTGACTACAATATCCATAGTGGTTATTAGACCATGGTAATAGCCAATTTAGCCTGCATCTAACAGATCTGTTGGCACATAGGTATTTAAGGCGATCGACCAGTTCAAGAAAGACTATCTATATGTTCCATTGTGAAACCTAACACTAACCCTCATAGTACTTTACAAAGACAAAAGTATAAACAATTAGAATTTTGAATATACATGTTTAAACAACATGATCTACGGCAAAGACGTTGGTGAGGATCTGTTTTCAACAAATAACGAAAGCGTTTTTCTCTCCAAAAGCACAACGCACAAATTAACAAATGAGTTATGAAATAACTTTTAATATATTTAAGTTGAAAATTGGCACTACAATCCACGTGGGATGGGATTTTAATCATAATCAACCTGTTATATCCACATGATATCTTTATATCAGATCCACCATGACGAACGAGTTTCCTAATTATGACACGTGCTATGAGAACATTGACACTTCGTCGCTTTGATGGTTGTCACACTAAGATACTAGCCCACATCGTACTCCATAGACTCAACTCATCACATCTATTTTTCCAAAAAAATTTACTTCATTAACTATTATTTTTACATCACCTCAAGCTACTCAGTGGATTATGGGGAGCCCTGATAAGGTTGTCATTATCGGAAGAGGTGTTATTCGAAAAGATGTGGTTATAAATCAATAAAACGAGCGGGATGGGCACTTGAAGACATCGGTATAGCGGCATAATACTGAAGGGATCCTGCGTTATACTGAGATCCCCTACGAATATGCAGTATACAAACAGTGCAACCAAAGATTAACCAAGGCCAGCTCACAATATATGATGGAGGTGGTCCTAAGACTAAGGGTCGAGGGTTGTTAAGATTTTAATATCGTTACTCTTAACCGAACAACATGACTAAACATTTACAGAGTAATACAATTATCGCGGCCTGACTGAACAAACGAATACATAAAAAGACTAATATAATCCAACCGAAGCCTGCCAAAGCGGTAACCTGACCGTGCAGAGGGCACACGGAAAACCCGATATAATTAGATGGAGGCCTACCAAAGAAGTGCTGTCAATTACCAAGGTCTCACACTAGCAGCGGTTTCTACTTGGCACGATCGTTACCAATGCGCAGTAAAGAAATACTTAAAGAGAGTCACGACTCATTAAAAGCAACTCATGACCGATGAACCAATGTGACTGACCACAGAAGTAATGCCATAAACATAGGTCCACAATCATAATTAGTGGAGTTATGCACTTAGTGGGAAAGAGAAAGCACACAGTAAATTGTATAAGAATTGTGATTATGTAAAGTATATTTTTTTTCTCCTAGATAAATAAAATTATTATTTTGGCATATTTGTGGGTTTTATCTTTAACAAATTTGGTGCCATCTGTGGGAACTTTTTAAAATAAATGTAGACTAAAACCAATAGTAGTAACCAGATCTGGGATTGAAAGGGAGACCTTAGAGAGAAATCTCCCCGTAGAAAATCGAACGCCCATTTCAGACCAATTCGGCGGACACTCGCATATTCTATCCACGGTCCACCAAGAAAACCAGAATGCGAGCATAACTAAAGCGCAAGCGGAGGATGGTCAGTGCCCTACCACAATTGGGTCAATGGCCAAGCTTGGTAGTTGCGCCCCTTGGCACGACATAGACTAGGAGCAAGCTTGATCAATAGTCAAGTCACGACCATTCATGTTTAAATGAAGCATACATGACTTAAGTTTTAAATACTTACTTTACTTTATGCGTTCCTCGTTTTAATGATATTTCATGTCGTATCACTAATTCCCTTCATACATTTGATTGTTTGTAAGTAATTAAAATACTCTCGTCCTTATTTGTCAAATTTATGTGTTTTGGTGACCCTTGACCTCCAACTTGAGGTTGTGTTATGTCTGGGATTCTCTACGTGAGAGGTTCTTGGTGGCCCTTGACCTCCAAACGGAGGTCGTGTTGTTTCCTGATAATCGAACTAAAATGATGAGGTAAAAACTCACCTAACAAAATGAAATTTAAATGTAAACTGTAAACAAAATAAAATAGTCAAATATGATATGAACATGATAAACTTTCAGAATAATACTTGTATTTATTTAATAAAGAGAATTAAAATCACTAGGATTCTTTATTTTCACTATTTTTTCTCTCTCCCTAACTTTCACCACCCTTTCAGAATAATTAATTTACTCATTATATAGTAGCCTCAGTTTGGGGTTCCCTAAGTAGATGTATTCACATTGGTTCATCCCTTTCCAATATTCTTGTTCCTTTATTAGAATCAAGTGCTTCTCCATGATGGACAAGATCATTGTTATGCTCTAGAGTAAACCATGTGTAATCAAATGATTGGTCACGATGGACAAGCTCCTGGTTATGCTCTAGCATATGACCAGGTTTAATCAAGTACTGGCAAGGAAAGGCATTATAAGGTGGCGAGTAATATTATCTCCGATGATAGGGGCCAATATCCATCTATTTTCCTATTGCCGGTGGAAACTTCAAGATGGGTCAAGGGCCGAAAACCAACAAAAGAGTGTGACCCGATCATGAAGTATGTGAGGTTGAAGCTTCCTCTTATCTTAACTACCGTGACCCGGTGGCAGACCTCACGTTAAATGATGACGACCCACGGGGGGTCAAAACACCCCATGAAGACGTGATGACAATAAACCTAGACATTGGAGGGGTAATGGTAACTCGAGTCCTAGTCGACGAGGGTATCTCTACCAACATCATATCCAAAGGTATTTAGGACTGAATGAATAATGTGCCTCCCTATAAGCCCACTCAACAAAATTTATTCGATTACGAGGGAAAAGCGTCTCGATGCGTTGGAGAAGTGGAATTGATGGTCAAGTCAGGTTACATAGCTATTAAACGCAAGCTGAAAATATTATTCATGATCTCTGACACCCCCAATTCCTATCACGCAATAATAGGCAGACCCTGGTTGCATAGAATGGAGGCCACCCATACACGTTCAAGAAATGTATCAAGTACCCAATTGGGAACACATTGGGTGTCATCAGAGGAAGTAAACATACTACGATGACGTGTTACGCAGTTATCGTCGACCCAATAAAGCCCCACCTATAGAAATTAACTGGTGAGGGGGAGCCATGCAGAGAAGTATGGAACCACCCTCTCTTGAACCACTAGATGACCCCAGGGAAACAGAATAGCTAGAGGATGACCCACCCAACTTGGTCGAGGAGATAGTAGCAAGGGTCGCACATTTCGGTTAGGTAATCATTTCAATTCTCTTTTTAAGCAATCACTAATCAAACTGTTATAAAGAAATTTAAATTTATTTGCATGGGAAGCTAACGATATTTCATGTGTCGACCCTTCAATTATCTGCCATAAATTGGTCATCGATTCATATGCCAAACACATGCGGTAGAAACGACGATCATTTTCTGCCAAGAAACAAGAGTTCATATCTTCTTAGGTAACAAAATTATCAACGCTAGGGCATATCAGACCAGCTTGGTATCTGTTATAGCTAGCAAACCCAGTTTTAGTCAAGAAGAAGCAGGGTTAGTGGTGCATGTGCATCGACTTTACAGACCTAAACCGGGCATGTCCAAAAGATGTGTTTCCCTTACCCCATATCGACCAGCTTGTGGACTCGGCTCGGGATGTGATTTTCTATCGTCCATGGATGCATACTCGGGTTACATCCAGATTTGTCTTGACCCTTCGAATGAAGAGCACAACGCATTTCAAATCGAGCGCACCCTATACTGCTACACGGCCATACCGTTCGGACTCAAGACTATGGGATCTACATATCGACGCCTCGTCAATCACATTTTTAATGAACACTTGGGTCAACACATCGAAGTGTATATCGATGACATGATCGTCAAGACACATACAGCAGAGCAGCAGCTCGCGATGCTCCAAACCGTGTTCGACCTATTACGTCAGTTTAATTTATGGCTTATCCCGATCAAGTGCTCTTTTGAAGTACGACCTAGAAAATTCCAAGGCTACATCGTCAGCAAAAAAAGAATCGAATCTGACCCTGCCTAGTTGCAAGTGGTTATACAAATAGCACCACCACAGAATATCAAGGAAGTGCAATATCTCACGGGACGTCTTGCAGCGTTATCCCGCTTCATTTCTAGAGCCTCAGATAAGAGCCATCCTGTTTTTGAGATTCTTTGAGAGGCTAAGAAGCTCGAGTGGACAATGACAATAAGGATTTGACTAAGATGAAAAAATATCTCACGTCGCCGGAAATATTATCTACCCCCTCGTCGGTGAGCCATTATTTTTGTACTTATCTGTTTCACCATTTTTGGTCAGCGCAATTTGGTAAGAGAGCCAGGCGGGGTCCAGCGACCTATATTTTATACTAGCAAAACCCTAGTCGATGCGGAGACTAGGTATCTTAATTTGGCCAGCGTAATAGTTGCTCTAAAAATGCGCTTGTATTTCCAGGAATACACAATTGCAGTCTGCACGTCTTTCCCTCTCAAATCGATGTTGCAGAAACCTGATGCCTCGGGACAGCTGACCAAGTGGAGCATCGAGCTCGGGGAATATGACATCCAGTTCGAGCCGCGTACAGCAATCAAGGGGCAGGTCGTAGCTAAATTTCTAATAAAGTTTTCCTCGCCCAGAGACATCTCTTATTCAGAACACCACACTACGCCACCAATGGATCAAGTGGAATGGATTGTCGAGACTGATGGGGCATCGATGACGTCAGGAGGAGAAGCACGGATTATACTTCACTTAGCTACATGAGAAGAGATGAGGCAAGTGATTCGATTCAACATCACGGTTACTAATAAAATTGCAGATTATGAAGTAATTCTGCGATAAGGAGTTAGCTTTATTATGTGGGGCTCATCTCCTAAAGATCTGATCGGACTCACAACTATTTATGAACCAAGCTTAGGGTATTTATGACACAAAAAAGAAGGAATCTGAGGCTACTTAGTAGCACTTAAGGAATGTGAATCTAACTTTACAGAGGTGCGGTATGATTAGGTCTTACGCCAAGCAATCCGTTGCCAATGCATAACCAAAGTTGCAGCTTTGGATGACAATCCGCTCATCATCACGCAATAATTTCCCACAACTTAGTTGGTCCCTCAAAACAACATTGTACACAAAATTAACAGCACAAGCAATTGGAAGGAACCTTACCTACTATATCTTAATTATGCCACTCTCTAATCTGACAAAACAATAGCTCAAGCACTACAAATGAGGGCTATCAAATACTGCATGCTAGATGGTGTCTTACACCGTAAAAGTACCACCTGAATGTTTCTTTGTTGCCTCAACCAAGCAGAAGATACCACAGTTCTACACGACCTACACGATGGCGAAGCAGGGGCGCACTGCGAGTACCGAAGCCTTATCCGACATTTTCTACTCGACTGTTACTACTGGCCTGAATATGCCACCGATTCCGAGCGGTTGGTTCAGAAATGCCACCAGTGCCAACGATTCGCCAATACAGGGCATCTACCAAGCGAGCCAATGAAACCTGTAGTCGTTTCCTGCCATTTCGAAAAATGGGGCATCGGTCTAGTAAGACCCCTTCCTATGAAACCCGATAAAAGGCAATTCCTGATTGTCGCGGTTGATTACTTCTCAAAATGGGTAGAAGATAAGGCCCTTTTTTGAACCCGAGCTCAGGAGATATATGATTCCATCCATAATCAAATCATAACAAGGTTTGGTATACCCCGCATCTTGATGATTGACAATGGTCCATAATTTCAAAATGTCATAGTCACAGCGTTTTGCAAACGATTTGGGATCAACCAACACTACTTCACGCCTTACTACCCTTAGGAAAATGGTCAGGTCGAAGTCACCAACCGCACCACCTTACGAACAGCCACGAGCGATACTTCATTTGCATTGGTCTATGGCAACGAAGCAATGGTACCAACAGAAGTAATAATTTTAATCCATCGCATAGTTAGTTATGAAGAAAGAAATAAAGACGTCGACCGAGCAATAATTATGGACCTTATCAAAGAGAAATGAGATCAAGAACGAGTTTGATCAGAACATTACAGGAGCCTAACGAGGGGACATTTCAATGCGCGCCTTAAGCGTTGCAGTTTCCGTGTTGGCGATACGGTAATGAATAAGATTTTCCAAGGATCGGGGGACAATGCAATGGGAAAGTTAGGACCGTTATCTCTAAAATGATAATTATCACAAGTAAGAATGATAGGCATACGAGTGATCAACAAGGAATAAGACATGGGAAGACAACGAGCCAAACCGATTACGGGACAGGAAAGAGTTACGAGCAGAGACGAAATCAAACTGAAAAGGATTTAAGGCAGAGAATGTTGAGGGAAAAACCTAAAACAATTAATCCACCAAAGTAGTAATTTTTGTGATTTGAGAAGATAAACTTTTTTCGTCCTCTTTACAACATCCTTCCCCTTCTATTTATACGATTCTAAACTGTAACTTCCTTATTAAATATAAACATTTACTATGCTACGACTGTCGTTACACTAATTAACACTAATTCCTTTAATTGTGGTCCTTGGATATTTGAATGTTGACTCTACCTTGATTGCCAGCCTTTAATGTAGTCTATGATACTAACTTTGCTCACTGTTTGTCTTCGTAACAGTTAATTTTGCAAGTCATCGCGCAGGGCATCCTTCTTGGTTCTGCACGACGGGTATCGAGGTTGTCCTGTCCACTGAGGCCAAGTCTGATGTCAGATAGTTTCTGGCCGAGCGTCATCGCATACTATGTTCCTCGAGCGCGCTTGCCCTTGATCGTACTTCACTTGATTATAGTCGGGCGCGGATTGATCTTAAATTGGCTTTGGCCGAGCGAGCGTGCTTTTGATCGAGGTCTGATCGATGTAAATTTGAGCGCGCTCTGCATCATACCTCTTCTGCTCGGATTGGGTGACTCCTCTGCTCGGATTGAGTGCATCGTCCTCTTTTAAAGTCTTTATGTTCTTCCTACTTTATGCGGCCCTGCTCGGATTCGAACTACTCTGCTTTGATGGTCTGTTTTCTCTCCACTTGGTTTGATGTGTATTATTTCCCCCCAAAAAGGAGAGAGATGTCCCGCCCTCAACCAATTCATCTTTTGATCCTCTGGTAAGTGTGTCACGATCTCAAAGTAATCAATGGGGTTCATCAGTTCAACCAAATTCCTAAATGTGATTAGGTGTTATAAAAATTCAAAGAGTACTTGGACTCCCCTGAATTTCTCACGCGTCTGAACCCATGTTACAATATTTACTTATATATAGCAGTATTCTGACTAAAATGTAAGTACAATTTTGGATAAGGAAGAAACACTCACACATTGAGGTATCCATTATATTAGCAAGTTCTCATTAATCATTTTTTTAATAACTACAGAAGCTCTCCATAGCTCTAGTAATGATAGGCATATAATAAAGTCCTATATATAAGGTCACATCATTATGGTTGGAACATATTTTCTTTTGGGGAACATCCTCCAGAATCTCGATATCTCGAGAATGCTAACGTTGTGGTCTGTATAGATGGGAGATTTTGACATTAAGTCCAATCTACGAACAACTATTAAAGTCTAGATACTAGCATATATCCTTATTGAATTCCAAGTTGAATGTTCTACCCCCTCCCAAACCATTATGGACAGTTTGTACAAACGTGAGCCTAAAAAACGAAGCCTCTAGCATGGGTATACATCTTATGTTTTCTATATGAGACTCTATCCACCAATTTATACAATTTGGACTAACTCGAACAATGACTTCGAGTATGAAAGAGCTATAACAAGAATTTGTCTTGCTCAAATATATGGGACATGACGCATAAGACTTATCATTGACTCTAAACTTTGAGTTAATCATGTTTTAGAATAAGCCAAAACAAAAAACATAACACACGCGTCCTCTATATTGCATTACTACGAGCCTCGGCATTAAAATTCGAACAAGTACAATGGGAACAAGTACCACAGGCTGTAAATAAAATACTTGACGTACTCGCTCCTACATAAAGTGTTGAATCTGGACTTTGGGTATCACTCATGAACCACCAACTATCAACAAGTTTATAAGTTTCGAGCCCTCTAAAACAAAATTTTATGCTATAGATATCGACGAGCCATATGATTGAAAATCTCTAATCCTGTCTTACTTGATGCAATGGACATTCTCGACTAACATATCCAAATTCTCAAAATATGATATACTCATTGCACTCTTCATGAGAGCATTATTTATCGCTAAGTTATCCCACGACTTTCTTTATGTTTAAACTCAAAAAAATCCTTCTTTAAACTTCAATAACTTTAGAAAATAAAATGGTGATCCTATTGCGGGTATAAATCCCTCCACGAGAAAATATGGCTATGAGACTTTTATTTTCCTATGATCCACAAAGACGTTGTGTCACTTGTGCATCATTGTGACAAATACCAGCAATTTGCAAACATGATTCATAACTCATCAATACCAATGGATTCGATTTTCAAAGTTATTTCATTCGGCATATGGTGGTTAGACATAATGAGGACCTTGCCGAAAGCAATCGAGCAATATCGAGTGTGTCACGTAACAAATGTATATAGAATCAAATCTTGACTTTGGTTATCATGTCCAAGTATTGAACATGATGCACGACTCATATATAGAGCCCTCGTTGTGTACTAAGCTATCATGCGCACACGTTGTAGATATTGTGTGGCTCACATGTCAGAACATCTTTTGTGTAATTTGGCTATCGTGCCTACTGATAACTGGATATTTGTCTTGGATTTTTGTATATACTCACACTAATTTATTATATAGTTTATTTACTAAAAATTGAATATATATTCTTATTAATTTATCTTCGTATTTAAAAATTATTTGAAAAAAATGTGAAACAAATATGTTAAAATTGAATATAAAGTTGAAAATAAATAAATACTAAAAAGTTAAAAAATTGAGTAGGAAAAAAACAACAAAATCATACACAAATGATAAAATAATTAGATAAAATAATAAAACGTATTTTATATAATATGGATAAATATGTTAACAAAAAACTTAGTATTTATACAAAATAAAATAAGTGTGAATTTAAAATCAGACTACAAAAGATAAAAAAATAACATTCTCTTTTCAACTCTTTATCCATTATCTAGGGTTTTTAAACCCTTTCCAAAAAAGAGAAATAAGTGAAGATAGTAGGAGAATGAGAAATTTTAAATAATTCATTTTTTTCATCATTATTTTGTAATAGTAGCTACAATTTATATGTTTTCTTTTTTGTAAATAATAGTATGTTTTATTAGTTTAATTTAATTTATATATTAGTATTATTATATTAGTATTGTCTTAGATTGCCAAATAATTAATGTAATTGAATGCTTTAATTTGAGACCAAGATGTACAATTTACATCTAAAATATAGTAATATCTTAAGTTTAACTAATAGTAGAGAAATTACGATTATCACCTATTCAAATATGAACTAAATTTCTAGATTTTATTATATAATTGTATGAGGTGTGTGACTACTATTTAAGATCGAGATATAATAATAAGAACCTTATTTTAAGGAATACTATGAAAAGATAACTGCACTGATTTCATTGAACTTTATTTTAAGAAATAAATATAAAAAGAAAGATTTTTATTGATGTTATTGAAAAGTTTTATTTAATAAAAATGAATGTTAAATAATTTTGTAAGTTTTTAATTCATTAATTATCGTATATTATATCTTGTTTAATAACTACAGAAGCTCTCCATAGCTCTAGTAATGATAGGCATATAATAAAGTCCTATATATAAGGTCACATCATTATGGTTGGAACATTTTTTTAATAACTACAGAAGCTCTCCATAGCTCTAGTAATGATAGGCATATAATAAAGTCCTATATATAAGGTCACATCATTATGGTTGGAACATATTTTCTTTTGGGGAACATCCTCCAGAATCTCGATATCTCGAGAATGCTAACGTTGTGGTCTGTATAGATGGGAGATTTTGACATTAAGTCCAATCTACGAACAACTATTAAAGTCTAGATACTAGCATATATCCTTATTGAATTCCAAGTTGAATGTTCTACCCCCTCCCAAACCATTATGGACAGTTTGTACAAACGTGAGCCTAAACAACGAAGCCTCTAGCATGGGTATACATCTTATGTTTTCTATATGAGACTCTATCCACCAATTTATACAATTTGGACTAACTCGAACAATGACTTCGAGTATGAAAGAGCTATAACAAGAATTTGTCTTGCTCAAATATATGGGACATGACGCATAAGACTTATCATTGACTCTAAACTTTGAGTTAATCATGTTTTAGAATAAGCCAAAACAAAAAAACATAACACACGCGTCCTCTATATTGCATTACTACGAGCCTCGGCATTAAAATTCGAACAAGTACAATGGGAACAAGTACCACAGGCTGTAAATAAAATACTTGACGTACTCGCTCCTACATAAAGTGTTGAATCTGGACTTTGGGTATCACTCATGAACCACCAACTATCAACAAGTTTATAAGTTTCGAGCCCTCTAAAACAAAATTTTATGCTATAGATATCGACGAGCCATATGATTGAAAATCTCTAATCCTGTCTTACTTGATGCAATGGACATTCTCGACTAACATATCCAAATTCTCAAAATATGATATACTCATTGCACTCTTCATGAGAGCATTATTTATCGCTAAGTTATCCCACGACTTTCTTTATGTTTAAACTCAAAAAATCCTTCTTTAAACTTCAATAACTTTAGAAAATAAAATGGTGATCCTATTGCGGGTATAAATCCCTCCACGAGAAAATATGGCTATGAGACTTTTATTTTCCTATGATCCACAAAGACGTTGTGTCACTTGTGCATCATTGTGACAAATACCAGCAATTTGCAAACATGATTCATAACTCATCAATACCAATGGATTCGATTTTCAAAGTTATTTCATTCGGCATATGGTGGTTAGACATAATGAGGACCTTGCCGAAAGCAATCGAGCAATATCGAGTGTGTCACGTAACAAATGTATATAGAATCAAATCTTGACTTTGGTTATCATGTCCAAGTATTGAACATGATGCACGACTCATATATAGAGCCCTCGTTGTGTACTAAGCTATCATGCGCACACGTTGTAGATATTGTGTGGCTCACATGTCAGAACATCTTTTGTGTAATTTGGCTATCGTGCCTACTGATAACTGGATATTTGTCTTGGATTTTTGTATATACTCACACTAATTTATTATATAGTTTATTTACTAAAAATTGAATATATATTCTTATTAATTTATCTTCGTATTTAAAAATTATTTGAAAAAAATGTGAAACAAATATGTTAAAATTGAATATAAAGTTGAAAATAAATAAACACTAAAAAGTTAAAAAATTGAGTAGGAAAAAACAACAAAATCATACACAAATGATAAAATAATTAGATAAAATAATAAAACTTATTTTATATAATATGGATAAATATGTTAACAAAAAACTTAGTATTTATACAAAATAAAATAAGTGCGAATTTAAAATCAGACTACAAAAGATAAAAAAATAACATTCTCTTTTCAACTCTTTATCCATTATCTAGGGTTTTTAAACCCTTTCCAAAAAAGAGAAATAAGTGAAGATAGTAGGAGAATGAGAAATTTTAAATAATTCATTTTTTCATCATTATTTTGTAATAGTAGCTACAATTTATATGTTTTCTTTTTGTAAATAATAGTATGTTTTATTAGTTTAATTTAATTTATATATTAGTATTATTATATTAGTATTGTCTTAGATTGCCAAATAATTAATGTAATTGAATGCTTTAATTTGAGACCAAGATGTACAATTTACATCTAAAATATAGTAATATCTTAAGTTTAACTAATAGTAGAGAAATTACGATTATCACCTATTCAAATATGAACTAAATTTCTAGATTTTATTATATAATTGTATGAGGTGTGTGACTACTATTTAAGATCGAGATATAATAATAAGAACCTTATTTTAAGGAATACTATGAAAAGATAACTGCACTGATTTCATTGAACTTTATTTTAAGAAATAAATATAAAAAGAAAGATTTTTATTGATGTTATTGAAAAGTTTTATTTAATAAAAATGAATGTTAAATAATTTTGTAAGTTTTTAATTCATTAATTATCGTATATTATATCTTGTTTTGTTTTGTTGTATTTGTTCCATTTATTTATTTTATTTTAATATTATAAATCATAATTTGAGCTATTTAATTTAATATTTGTAAGAATAAAAAATTTAATATCTACCTTAGGTTCGATTTAAAATCGAGCCTATTATTCTCGTATTACTTGAGGATAATCGTAAACTTTCAATTTATGAATCCCCTACAATCCGAACATATTGTGCAATTTCCATATCCAAATATCAATTATGCCGGACTGAGACTGAGTGTTCACCCATTCAATGTGTCCTTCCGAGTAAGAGCATTATGATGCGTGGTCCCAGAGTTTGATCACCAAATATGTTGCACGAAGAATGAGTCTGAACATCTTATACTCGACTTTAGCACCTGGTTTTCAGCACTGGCCTTTACATTCGAGGTTGATCACCCCGAATGAGGTACAATATTATTTTTCATTGTGAAACATGTTAAAGCATATAAAATATAAGGGTTATGACCTATAAGTGGTTTTGCGAATAGATATACTAACTTTAGTAAAGGTTAGATTTGTAATATAGTTGAACTCGAGCTATTAGACAGTTCATAATGTAACTTACTCGAACCCTAACTTAGAATGATCTTGGATAAACACTTATATGTGTACCTCGATCGAACATTAAATTATGGAGGGTTCATTCAAACGCTTAAGTAACACGTTTTACCATATTAATGTCATTCAACTATGACTTATGTAATAAATATAACTGTTACAATTGCAACCTAATTAGAAATAAGAACTCTCATATAGGAGATTGAGATCGGATTCTAATCATTCACTAGTATTTGTGTATTGTTCCATATATTATATTCTTATGCAGTCTTTATTTCTAATTAGCTTAAAATGTTAATTATCATACTGAGTGCCTGACCTCTAAGCCATATAAATTAAAACCACGTTATTGGCGACATATGTGGGAATTTAAAATTATCCATAATACTTTTTAAAAAAAAATTATCTTCTGACCATAATCGGAAAGAAATTTCAAGATTCTACCGTGTCGAAACACTCGACCCATGAACCTCATGATCCTATCGGCCACGGGCGAGCTAAATCTTGCAGCTGGCAACAGACTAGATGATTGATGTGATAAAACAACAACTCAATAACATACATCAAAGCTACATAAATGACTTTGTGGCCATTATGAATATGATAACCTCTATCAAAGAACTAGCGTCGTCCATACTAGTTACTAGAATCGTAAGGCGACATAGACATCTCTAGAGAGAGTTAATGACAAAATCACAAGTGTATGATGTTTTGTTCAAGTAATAGTGAGCATAAATACTCAGACTATCCAACCTAAATGAAGGTTTTTTTCTTCTAAGAAAATCTATAAAATAAAAATTTATAATAAACAAAAACTAAACTAAGTAGAAACAATAAAAATTAGATCCGAATATCAAAAGTAATGTTTGTAAAATAAAATAAAAAATTAATTAAACATAAAATAATTTATATTAAAACAATTATGTGATTAGTTAAATATATGTAAACAATTTCTATGTTTCTAATGTGTAAACAATTGCTATGTTTCTCGTCTAATTTATATAATTTAAATTAAACTTATATTTTTTTAAATCAGATTTTCTTATAGGGTGTTGTGTTTATATCTCGATCTCACACAACTAACCCTTTTGTATGGCTGGTTATGTCTCTAGTATGTTACCTCCTACAATCTAGTTCAAATTTCACTAGGTCATAACCGTTGCGTACTTTTTTTCTGAAGGGAATCTGCAGCCGCTACTCAATGAGTGTGCACATGGTTAACCCTCAATCTGACGTAATAGCCTGCAAACTAATGCCAGAAGGTAAACCACACAAGGTGACAAGATCAAACCAAGAAAGCGTTTGTAGAGGGGGGCGAATGCATGACCTTTTAGTCACGAGTTCATCTACTCCACCAACTCGGCTACCCCTTTTAGATCCTAACCGTATCATACTATTCATTCAATCCGGTGGTATTGATACAGTTCAGAAATAGATTGTACCTCTTAGTCTCAGTATAAAACTATTATCAGGAATTTGAATACGTGGAAAATTGCAAGCATTAAGATTTTTATCAATACTAGAGAATATAAGTAAAAATAAAATAAAAATTACATAGCTACCGTATTTACAAGGTTTTCTAACCCCCCAAACAAAAATAATTAGATCATGCTAATCTCGTTCATAATATAATATTAACAATAAATAAAGTAATAGAAATAAAGATGAAAAGGAAAATGTTTGATGTTTTGGTGTATTCAATGTCGTCTTGATGATTTGTGTTTGATGTGTTACGATTTTATTTATAAGAAGATTTATTGGATTTTTTACTTACCTCTAATCTCATAAAAATAACACTCATCTTCAAAAGGAATAATATTATAATCATCGTTATTTTTAAATTAAATAATAAGATATCAAAATATATTACATCAGACAAAATATTTTCTTTTTTTATAAAAATAAAATCATATTTCTCATCCAATAACAAAAATATTATTTTAAATTAAATAATAAGATATTATAATTTATTCTTAGGAAACTAATTTATTTTTTTTAATTCCAACTATTTTCTTCTTCTTTTCTTTATTATTGATTTAGTTCAAGTAAGTATTTCATTCTTTTTCTTCTTTTATCTCGCAATTCACTAACAAATAAATAAATAAACAAATATGAGTATTTTATTCATTATTAATTAAAATTAACGATTAAATTAGCATAAAAGTTATATAAATCAAATATAAATATCATTTGATTAAATTACCTTACACGTATTAATTTGCTAGTGCTGAGAAAAAACAAAATATCATACTTTAAAGTATGATAAAATGATAATATCATATGGTGTAAATTAAGATCAGATTTTTTACTACCAAAACGAGTTAATAAAATAAGTGAAAATTTTATAACCATATGTTATAGATAAAAATTTGAAGAAGTCTAAGAAATTTCAATATACTTCGGAAAAAAAATTCATTATATATTATTTAGTTGAATATTTTTAAAATATTTTATTAATAAACTAAAATAATATCAATTATTTTTAATAGTTGTCAATTGTCTTAATTTATTTATTATTATTTATTATTATTATATATATTATCCATTTTTAGTATATGATAATCAATTAATCTCAAGCCAATTATCTTAATCCATTATATAATAATGATAAGGTTAGATCGTCATTCCATATTTTTAGGAAATGTGATATAAGATAAAGTTGTAAGACTATCGTTGCAAAGTTGATCAATTTAAGAATATGCAATGTTGGGAGAAGACAAAAGACATAGAGAAAATTGAGCAATCGATTAGTAAATAAAAGCATTAATAAAAAACTTAGTATAAAACATCATAAAAAATACTAAGCAACATGATAAAATGAAAGCATAAAAAGCATATATTAATGGATGACCAACGCCAAATGTTATTGAAATGAAGACAAAGAACTTAGAGATATTATGATATTCGAGAAAGATGTTATATATTACCAAGTTTCATATGGTGGTTAAAGGATAAAATAGTAATCTTTAATAGTCTTTTATAATAGATGGATGATGATGAGTCCGAATTCTGCCTGCTCTCCGGACACGGACAGATCGGTCCAAGGCCTTCGGACCGGACAGATCACTTCGAATAAAAGCTCTATGGGACTGTTCGAACTATGACAAAAGTACTAAAAAACCTAAACACTTCTTGACTAAGCAACTTGCTCTCCTACTTAGAGCTCATGGGTCTTTGAACATGACCCGGGTCCATTGAACATGACCCGAAAGCCCATAAGGGCCCAAATTTAAGGGTATAAATACCCAACCACCTGCATTAAGTGTGGGTAATAAAAATTATATGCAACCAGCCACCTTAATTCTCCCTATACTCTCTACTCTAAACACAAAACACCCACATACTTCTTTAAAACATCAAACAAATTACAAGCCTACCCTCAGGCGATAATTATCCTCACCAAATTGGCGACCACAATGGGAGAAGAGGGTGCCTGAATCAAGCATTCAAAACCAGCAAAGAAAGTCTGTCCGAATGAATCCGGACGATCCAGAAGTACCACCAGCTCTACTCGAAGTGGTGGGTGAGAACGATGAGTACACTATCGAAGAGCGTGATAGACTAAAGGGTGAAATAGAAGCTCTAAGGGTAGAAAAGGCTAAGATGGGCTTGAAAGAAAAATCCAAAGCATCAGTTGCTCATCACACCGATAACCCCAAGGAGCATGAGCCTTCAAAGACTCATGTGAGTACCAAAAAGACTCATGCCAGCTCCAAAAAGTCTCACCGATCTAAGCCAGTGGAGAGTTCTGACTCAAGCTCAGAATCTTCTGACAACTCTTCGGATGATGAGGGAGTTGAAGAATCCTTATCCTCTAGGAGCGATGAGGGTCGAACTAAAAAGAAGCAAAAACAGACCAAGAAATATTCAAGAAAAAGGGATAGACATGGAAAGATGAAGAGGAATATTGGTAAAGGATCATCTCATAGCCGGAGGCATGTGGACCGGATGCTGATGGATCCTTTCGCTTTTCACGATGAACCAGGTATGTTTGCAACTCCCAATGAGGATACTGTGTTCAGTCGTGGTAGAAATTGGAGGCAATCTCCATTGTCTTCCGAAATTCTGTCCGGAAACCTCCCTAAGAGGTTTGACAGCACTAAAATGGAAAAGTACGATGGCAGTACTGATCCGGACAACCATTTGGAACAGTTTAAAAACTTCATGATGAACTTTGACGACGATGATAAGCTGCTTTGCAGAGCCTTCTCCCAATCATTTACGGGGAGTGCTCTAAAATGGTACAACAGTCTGCCTCAGGGTTGTATTAAGAATTTCGATACTTTTTGGGTGGCCTTTCGAAGGCAGTTCGTAGGGAGTAAAGAGCTAAAGGGAAATGGAGATACAATAATCCATTGTGCCCAGGAACCAAATGAGTCCTTAAAAGAATATATAAGTCGTTTTGTGAATACCAAGAACGGGCTGGCTGATTGCTTCGAACAGGTAGCAATAGCATCCCTAAGACAGGGCTTGAACCCTGGCAATTTGGCTGATTCAGTGACCAGAAAGAAGGCCATGACATGGGGAGGGTTGCTGGATCAGGTTGGAAAACAGATCAATGTCGATGAAACGAAGAAAACCAGGATGCACAGGCAGGTGAGGTCTACCCCGGTGACACCGAATCCCAATCAGAATCAGTCCGGAAACAAGGCAAAGGAGACCGGACAGGGGCATGGTAGGGCCAAAGCTCAGTCTCAACCAGCTGCTCCTGCTTAGAGTCAGCAATCCGGAAACAAGAGAGGGCCATGGGTCCAACCGGAGTGGTTCGCAGAATTAAAAGAAAGTGTGGCCACCATTTATGATAAAACAAAGGAAGAGGTGCACTATAGAAGGCCAGCCACACTGCAATCTCCTAGGGAGCATCGCAATAACTCTTTCTGCCAGTATCACAATGATACTGGCCATACCACTGATGATTGTATAGCTTTGAAGCAAGAGGTTCAGAACTTGATCGAAAGAGGAAAACTGGGGGCCTATGTCAAAAGAAAAGGAGGTAATAGGCCTGACAATACTCACCGGGTTGGTCCAAGTAATGCTGTTCTGGAGGGAGCCATGGTTATAATTGAAACGTTTGATGTGGAATCTGAGTACTTGGATCCTGATCCAACTCGAAACAGGGTGGGTACAATTGAGGAATGTTCTAGGACGGTCTCCGGACTTATTAAATTTTTTGAGTCACTTACAATTTTCGAAGGGGATACTATGACAGCTCCTGCTGCTTCTTCGAGGAAGAGGCACGTTCATACTTTAGCCACCCAGCTAGAAGGAGGCATGACTTCCTATCAGTCTCCGAATCCATTCCCCTTCATTTTTTTTGATGAAGATGATTTAAGAGATATAGCTGGCCCTCATGAGGATGTTGTTGTCATAGGAGCATTTATTGGGGGCAATGACATAAGACGAATTCTGGTGGATACTGGAAGCTCAGCCAATATCATTTTCTTAACTACGTACAAGAGAATGAAAAATCCAGCTGTAATTCAGAGTTCGAACAGATCAATTGTGGGCTTTACTGGCAGCTCAGCAGATGTGATCGGAGAGTTCGAAGAGGAAGTTCTATTGGGCAAGGGCCCTTTCAAGAAACTGGTCAGAATACTTTTTATCGTGGTGGATTGTCCCACTTGCTATAATTCCATTCTAGGGAGGTCTTGGCTCTCTAGGATGCATGCAGTGGCTTCGACAGTCCACCAGTGCTTGAAATATGTTGTTCAGGGACAGGTGGGAGTTGTCCAGAGCAGTCAAAAGGTTGCAAGGGAATGTTATGCCACAGCTCTGGCTCCCCGAACACGGGGGGCAGTTCGTATCAATGAGCAATAGCAATTTGAGGGGCTTTCTAGGGGTGAGGGTGAAATCGATGACCCCAGAGAGACCCCTGGAGTGTTGATACCGGTCGAAGAGGTAGAAACACATTGTTTAGAAGAAGGAAAAAGTGTCAAGATATGGTCTAAGATGCCACCCGTTTTGAAAAATAAAATGTTAAAGTTTTTGAAGAACCATCAGCATGTTTTTGCTTGGTGCAATGCTGACGTTACTCGGGTTCCAGCAGAAGTAATATCACATCACCTATCCGTCCGGAGAGACATAGCACCAGTGGTTCAAAAAATAAGATCTTTTTCTAAGGAGAAGGCTGATGTCATTGTGCAAGAGGTTGACAGGCTCACAAAGATGGGGCACATCAAGGAGTCTCAGTATCCTTTGTGGACTGCCAATCCGGTTCTGGTAAAGAAGAAAAATGGAAAGTGGCGAATGTGCATTGACTTCACAGATCTCAATAGAGCTTGCCCAAAATATTTGTATCCGGTCCCCCGGATTGATTAGTTAGTAGACTCCACCTCTGGGAACAAGCTACTGTCCTTTATGGATGCCTTCTCCGGATACAATCAGATTCAAGTAGATCCGAAGGATCAAGAGCATACCACATTTGTCACTGACAGAGGTCTTCATTACTATAAGGTAATGTCGTTTGGGTTGAAAAATGCTGGGGCTACTTATCAGAGATTAGTAAACAAAGCTTTTGCTGATCAGATTGGAAGAAATATGGAAGTATACATTGATGACATGATGGTGAAGAGTGTGGATGAGCAATTGCACTTGACTGATCTCCAAGAAACTTTTGCCAACTTGGTAAAAGTGAATTTAAAATTAAACCCAGAAAAATGTGTGTTCGGAGTGCAGTCCGGAAAGTTTCTAGGCTATATTCTAAGTGAGCATGGGATACAACCCGATCCGGACCAGCTTAATGCTCTATTTCAAATGGAGCCTCCTCGAAATATTAAAGAAGTACAGCGACTAACAGGGAGATTAGCTGCCTTAAACAGATTTATCTCAAGGTCTTCGGACAGGTGCGCCCCGTTTTTTCGAACTTTGAAGGGTGCCAAGGGATTCGATTGGACCCCACAATGTGATGAAGCTTTCAATGAGATCAAGAAGCACCTGTCCTCCCCTAAAACTTTGTTTAAACCAGTTGAAGGGGAGACAGTCTTGGTATATTTGGCAGTTTCAAGTTGTGCCATCAGTGCTGTGTTGGTAAGAGAAGTGGATTGTCATCCCCATCCAGTATATTACATCAGCAAAAGTTTGATAGATGCAGAAAAACGCTACTTGAAACTCGAAAAATTAGCATTAGCCTTGGTAATTGCTGCCAGAAAGATGAGGCCTTATTTCTAGGCTCATCCCATTATCGTCCGGACTTCCTTTCCCTTAAAGAATGTCCTACAAAAGGCAGACATTTCAAGCAGGATGACTAAGTGGTCAGTAGAATTGGGGGACTTCGACATAGACTTTGCCCCTCGAACAGCAGTCAAGGCCCAAGCTGTGGATGATTTCCTAGTTGAATTTCACTCCGACATGGATTTAGAGCAAACTACTGACATGAAAGATAAAAAGGTTTGGGTTATCCGGACAGATGGTGGATCTAGCACCATGGGATGTGGCGCAGGGGTATGTTTGACTTCTCCATATGGTGACAAAATGTACCAAGCTATATGTTTTGCTTTCAGGGCTTCCAATAATGAGTCTGAGTATGAAGCAGCTATAGCTGGATTAAAGTTAGCCTACATTTGTGGGGCTAAAAGGGTCAAGCTACTGAGTGACTCTCAGTTTCTTATTCACCATGCCCAAGGTCAATCTGAGGCTAAAAAGGAGCAGCTTGTGAAATATTTACTACTCCTTAAAAATGAAGCACTCAAATTTAAAAGTGTTGTTTATGAGCACATACCCCGGACAGAAAATGAGCTAGCAGACTCATTAGCAACAATAGCATACACGGAGTCGTATCCATGGATCCATGTGCTAGAGAGCCCCTACATTCAGCTTAATATGGGTACGAAAGAGGAAATTTTTGAAGTACAATTGAAACACCCTCAGGACTGGAGGTTTCCTCTCCTGCAATACCTCTCTGATGGTGTCGTCCCTCCGAATAAGTCACTAGCTAGAGCATTGAAACCTAAGGCTCGTGTTTTTATCATATTGAGAGGCGTTTTGTATAAAAAGTCTTACAGTAAACCTCTCCTGCGCTGTTTGGGGAATGAAAAGTCTCAAGTAGTCCTCTCTGAATTGCATGATGGTGAGGGATCAGCCCATTGTGGATTCAGGGCTTTAACAAGAAGAGTTTTACTGTCCAGTTACTATTGGCCATCTATCATGAAAGATGCTAAGGAATTGGTAAGAAGGTGTGACCCATGCCAGAGGTACAGCAATGAAATTCATATCCCAGCCATTCCTTTAGAGTCAATTTCTGAGCCTATTCCTTTTGCTCGATGGGGGTTGGATTTAGTAGGGCCTCTCCCTGTGGCGTCCGGAGGACGCAAAACTATAATTGTTGCCATAGATTAATTTTCGAAGTGGATTGAAGCAGCCTCTCTAGCAGGAACAACATCAAAAGTTGTCATAAAATTCATTTTGTCCAACATCTGTTGCAGATATGGTGTCCCACAAAAGATAACAACAGACAACGGGCCACAGTTCGACAACAAGGAAATGGAGAGTTTTTGTGCCTCAAGGGGCATACAACATTGTTTCTCTTCACCTTTCCACCCACAAGAAAATGGACAAGTCGAAGTGGCTAATAGAAATATACTGTCCGGTTTGAAGAAGAATTTGGAAGGGGCTGCTGGGAAGTGGCCTAGTTATTTACAAGAGCTCTTGTGGGCCTACCAGACAACACCTGGGCTACAACACAAGAGTCACCCTTTGCTTTGGTCTATTGGATAGATGCAGTAGCTCCCATAGAAGCAACTCTCCCATTATTTCGTGTTCACAACTTCTCCGAATGCGCTAACGAGGTGGCAATCAGAGGTCAGCTCGATCTGGTAGAAGAAAGACGAGTTAAAGCTCACCTTAGAGTTGCGCACTATCAGGGTTTGATGAGAAGCAGGTTTGCTTCCAAAGTTAAAAGAAGAGATTTCCAACCGGGGGAAAAGGTATTAAGAAAAGTCTTCTTACACACTAAAGAAAAGTTGTTCGGCAAATTGGCTCCAACTTGGGAAGGACCTTATATGGTTGTTGAAAGGCTTAAACCTGGAACATACTGGCTAGAAGACAATGATGGAAGAGTTTTGACTCACCCTTGGAATATCGAACATCTCCGGATGTACTTGGAGTAGTATTTGTGTAAATATTTACTTGTTTAAACATCCATGTAAATATTTGGGGGCATACTCTTTCCTCCCTAGTAGCACGGGGAGGTTTTAATGAGGTGTCCATGCTTTTGAATAAAATTTGATGCCTTCTTAAAAAATTTCCGAAGTGTTTCAAGTTTTGTCCTTTGTCACACTATCTGGATTGAAATAAAAGAGTGATGACCACTTAAATATTCGTCATCGGAGAACTTAAACACTCTCACTATGAAATAACTAAGGGCTATTTAAATTCTAGCCGGAGAACTTAAACACTCTCACTATGAAATAACTAAAGGCTGTTTAAACTCTAGTCATCAAAATTGGAACGAACAATGAAAGAAGATGAGAATTGCACAAAACAAAAATATTCATTAAAATAACTTAAAGTGCCTTGGCCTTCCAAGGACTTTTGAATTGTCAAAATGGAACAAAAAACCTGTCCGGTCAGATAGCGGACACAATTACAAAAAAGAATGCCTTGGCCTTCCAAGGACTTTAGTTTGAATAAAAAGTAAAAAAGTAGTTCATAAATTAAGGCTGAGCCTTTGAAAATGGCTCAGTTTCATTTGCCTTCTTCTTCCCCTTAGGATCATTTTGATCTTCGTCTGGACTCTCCCCGGTACGTTCTTCGTCATCGGATGAGGAAGCACTAGAATAACCTTTCAAGTCTCCATCAGCCATTTTATGATACGGGAGGTCGTCAGACTCAATATGAATCCATAAATCCCCTAGGTTCCTCTTCGGAAACTTCTCGTGGAAGAGTAGAACCATGTCAGACCTTACCTTGGCATACATTTCCTCCTGGGTGTCGATCACGTTGTTGGCATAAGCGTCGATCTTGGCCTGAATCTTGGCCTCCTGCTCCCTTAGCAAAGTAGCTTTCTCCTCGGCAGCCTTGGACACTGTATTTTTAAAAGCAATTTTGTCATTTGTCAAGTTGGTGATGATTTGATCTTTGGTCTTGGATTCCCCCTTTGAGGTGGCAAGATCTTTCTCCAGTCCAGACAGCTTCTCCCGGAGCTCTGTAATGGTGTCCTCTAAAGTGGTGACTTTTGTGGTGCTTGCCTCTTGGTTTCTCTTCAACTCCACATTTTCTTCCTTTAGAATGGAAGCATTGGAAGTGGCAGTGCGAAGGTCATCGGACAACCTCTCTTTGTCAGACTTAAGATCTTTGATGATGTCTGCCTGATTTTGGACTTGTTTCTCCAACACAAGTACAGGCTGAACATTGCTTAACAAAGAGTGGGCTATAGCATCCCTTTCACTAGAAACGATAAAGGTCTTACCATTGAAAGTGACCGTGTTTGAGGTGCTTGGAGGGAGGTAAGGTCCGGCAAAATCGTCTCTGGGAAGATTGATGAAGTACTCACCAAGCCCACCCAGACCGGTGATGTCGACACCGTCAATATTAAGATCTCCCTCCTCGACCTCATCGGTATAGAAGTCACTTGGTATCTCTTCCGCATGCGTTGGGTCAGCTTGAAAAGAAGGCTCCGGAGCCCGGAGAGAAAGCTCATCACCTTTGGAGGTCTTTTTCTTCTTGGCCTCTATGTCCTTGCTTTCTTCTCCCCGTTTACGATCTCTTTTGGAAGCTTTTGGAGGATTCAGGGAGGGCACTTCTTGCCTTTCAGTCTCCTGCTCCACCACTTCCAGGAGAGCAGCATCAATTTGGTTGTGGACTGGCCCCTCCGGGTTTATTGGAGCATCCTCCTTTGCATCAGCAGGGTTAACACCACCCGCCACTTTCTTGCCTTTCTTTTTACCCTTCATCTTGGTTGGGGCTTTGGCCCGGCCTGGCAAGTAGAGTGTCCCATCTGGTTCATGGGTCCTTTTAAGCACAACATCCGGAGGAGGCTGAGTGGTGAGCGCCTCCCAAGACAAGTCTCTCCGACCTGTGGTGTTCCACAAGTGAGACCTTGCCAAGTTGCCTCCGGTAAAAGCAGCATGGAATCGGTTCCCCCACCTCTCAGCAGCCCAAGCATTGATCTTGGTGCAAGTAGCCTGCCCGGCTTTCAAATAACCACTGAATTCCTTGGGCAGTTTTGCTGAGGCAAAAGTAAGACCAATTAGTTTAAACTAACTTTTAAAAAAAATGTAAAGCGGGAAAATTACGATCACTCCTCCACCTATATCTGAGAAGACTTGGATTCACTCCGGACTTGATTTTCCTTCCATTTTCCCAAGCCCCACTTACAAATAGAAATTGAGTCCTCCAGTTCCTCTCCGCCTCTAGCAGGTCATCCACAGCTTTGAGATTGTCCCCCATATTGAAGTGGTAGAAAGGGATGTTGGGGTTTCTACAAAGACCGGCCACAGCGGCAAACTCCTCCATAGGCAGAGGGATCCCGGAGAGCCTCGAAGCCATGATGCTGGCCATGAGGGTGTACCAGGCATTAGGGCTCAGTTGGCTCGGGCAGAGCTTTATCAGATGGAAGTATCTGACAATTTCAGGGTCCAGGGGGAGTCTAAGTCCCTAATTGAACAGCTCTGTGAAGATGACAACTTCACTCGGTTTGCAGTCCATAGGAGTCTCCGGGTGTATGAAGATCCTGATCTTCACATTCTCTGGTATTCCCCACTTCATACGCATCCGGCATAGCTCAGCTGTGTGGATGAATGCGTAGTTAATTTTCTGCAGGGCAAAGAGGTACTTGACATTGACCTTGTGAAAACAAGGCCCTACCCTTCCTTCGAGACTCTCCGGCAGGTCCGGATGCTTCAAACACAACTTCTCTTTACCTTTATCTTTTTTGGCAATAGCAGCACTACTGGTCTGATCGGAGGGCTCAGACTCAAATGGAGCCTCTTCGACAGAGTCCTCCATTATTTCCTCCATAATTGTTGAAGGGTTTTCAGTAGCAGTGGCACGGGGAGGATTCAGATCTGGCTCAGCTTGGTCTCCGGACTGCTGAGCTTCAGTATTCTCTTGGCTTCTGGCCTCCGACTGGGGCTCTGAGGCAGAGGTCTCTCTTCGAAGAACCGGGCTGCAACCCTCTGGACCAGACAGTCTGTCCCTGAGAGCTCTAATAGGCACCTCTGACCCAGTGCTGCTGTCTTTTGCCCCTGACTTTGAGGGAGTGTTCTTAGAGGCTTGCCCCTTGACCAACCGGCTCTTTCTCTGGTCAACTAGCTTTTGAGAGGAATACTCCGTATCTGACCCCATTGCTATAAAGGGTGAGGTTTTTTTAAAACTGGTGACAGTTACCCCTGGCTCGACAGTGGGTTCTGATTCTTGAACCGAAGAACCAGAGACGATGGGGGAGAGATTAGTGTGGAATAACTTTCTCGTCTTGATGCCTTTAGAAGAAGAAGAGTCTTGATCTGACTCTGTGGCAGAAGTAATTGGTCTATCAACAGGCGAAGTGGGTAACCCTGCCGCTATTCGTCTTTCCCTTTCGACCTTTTATGCCTTCTCTAATTCAGAAAGGTTGAGCCACCCGCCTTTGATCAGAGCGTTCCTCGCTGTAAACATAAATTATTGAGCAAGTTTTTGCTTTAGAGAGAGAAAGCTTTGAGAAGTTATGCAGAGTAAATATGAAAGAGATGGTAAAACAGTAAAAAGTGAGTTTGAATTCATAGTAAATCTGAAAAAGGAAGTTGATTCCTAGGAGAATTCGAAAAGATTGGTAATGATTAAAGACGCCGCTGATGTCACCACCTTTAATTAAAAGGTTGCTTTTCGAAGAAGGTGGGTTCGAAATTCAAGGTGAAAAAACGGCTGAAGCAACTAATCAGAGAGCGACACGTGTCCCACGAACTCTGGCAAAAAACCGTTTGGATCCATGAAGCTTTATCGGTCCGGATGAGACCATAAGGCAAACAGACCTATCCGGATTAAAACTACCCCTAAGGTCGGACTGTTTTTCAGGTTTTTGACAAAAATATTTGATCAAACACCTAAAAAAGGGGCTCCTGATGAGTCTGAATTCTGCCTGCTCCCCGGACAGGGACAGATCGGTCCAAGGCCTCCGGACCGGACAGATCACTTCGAATAAAAGCTATATGGGACTGTTCGAACTATGAAAAAAGTACTAAAAAAACATAAACACTTCTTGACTAAGCAACTTGCTCTCCTACTTAGAGCTCATGAGTCTTTGAACATGACCCGAAAGCCCATAAGGGCCCAAATTTAAGGGTATAAATACCCAACCACCTGCATTAAGTGTGGGTAATAAAAATTAGTTGCAACCAGCCAGCTTAATTCTCCCTCTACTCTCTACTCTAAACACAAAACACCCACATACTTCTTCAAATCATCAAACAAATTACAAGCCTACCCTCAGGTGATAATTATCCTCACCAGATGACATGTGTCAAAAGATATACATATCATCCATCCATATATTGTAGGGAAAATAGTTATTATAAATAGGAGATCCAATCATTATAAAATAGGTTCATTCTTTAATTAATAAAACTATTCTTGATCATTTTAATTTCATCTCTTTAACAAAATCTTAAGCAATAAAATGCCATCGTTGGCACCGTCTATGGGAATTGTTTCTTCAAAGTAGTTATTCTTTTTCCAAATGGTGATGACTAGATTAAGAATGCATAAAAGATCATTTGGGGGAAACATACATGAGTCTCAAACAGTAAATTCTCGTGATTTTGTTTCACAAGCTTGAGGTAGCAAAGATTCCAATTCAAGAAGAAAGTGATGTCCTGAAAAAATAAATAAATTAAATGGCAAGTCGAACGACAATGATAATATCGCAACAAGATTTCATGGCGAATATTGGAAATGATCAATGTTTACCGACGGAACCTAAGGATAACATGCCAAATTCTCTGTTTTGAGCTTTAAAACTGCAATTGAATGAGTTAAGTTCAAAACATTATAACTCGAGTTTATTAAAAAATAAACAAGATGAGGAAAGTCAAAATAGATTTGAGTTAATGACTAAAACTTTTCAATTTATTACTAAAAAGGTTAATTTGGGAAATAATACGAATGTATTTGAAAAAAGTGATAATGATGAGTTAGTTTGTGAGAAGAAATTTGTTTGTAAGGAATCAAAAGTGGTAATAAATTTGTTGAAATAAGTAACAAAACATCGCCAAACAAGAATAAGGATAAAGGAAATAAAAAGATGTTAGAAGAAAACATGAGGGAGTATATCAGGCTGAAAATGGTTATGTATACTTTAGCTTAGTCTCTATTAACACTAAGGATTTTGGAAGTGAAGTTACCAAATAATTTTGATCCTTACATGATGGAAAAATACGATGGTACAATAGATCTGGAGCATCATCTTGAACAATTTTGGAATATTATGTTAGGATTTAACCCATATGATAATTTATTATGACAAACTTTTTCGATGACTTTTAAATGAATGATGTTATCTTGGTTCAACAATTTACCGTTGGGATCCATATATAGTTTTAAAGATTTGTGAGAATCATTTCAATATCTATTTATTGCTCATAAATTGTTAAAACATGAATAATATCATATTATGACTTTATTTTGAAAATACTAAATAATATTTAAGGGTTCACATGAAAATATTTATAAATAAAATGAGTTTATTGGAAGGTTGTAAAAAGAATTTGGTGTTGACAACATTAAAGAGAGGATTTTTTGTGATAGTAGTTTATTGGGAGATTTAATATAATTCTCGGTGAGTTGTATGAGAGATTTATTGGCACGAATATATATATATATCATAGTTGAAGATACAAGGAAAGACGGGTAAATACAAGTTAAAGTGATAGAATCACGAGGGGAATTATTGGATAGAAAGAGAGTCGGGGCCAAGAGAATTCTAGAGGTTGTCAGGGATTCTATGATAGATCGTGATTTTCTTATTATGATAATCCAGCCCAAAGTTACTCTCAAGTGAATGCACTAATAAAAATTATTTATAACAGTTGAATTATGGAACTCCTCGAGCTATGTTTACTCTGACTAACAAAAGGAGTCGGTGATATTGTTGTGCTTATTATAATGATCATGGACATTCAACGAGTGATTCTTTTCTACTAAAATATAAAATTAAAAGGTTGGTTGATAATAATGAGTTGGTAGAATTCATCAAAGAAATATAAATAGAAAAGAGAGAAGAAAAGACAAAAGAAAGAAATCCAAAGAGGCAAAAGAAAGATAAGCAACAAGAGTTATGTACTATCTTTAGAGGAAATACATTGTCAGGAAGTACCAATTCGTCAATGAAAAGATATAGGAACTATCTGAAGAAGATTTAATTGATGAGTCATCGAAAGCCAAATTTAACCTTTTTATTTACCGATGATAATTTAAAAGGATTAATGACACCTCATAAGGATATTTTATTAGTAACTTTTATGATATCTGAAGTGATAGTAAGATGGATGATGATTGATACCGGAAGTTTCTCTAATGTGTTTTACAAGATAATATTGATGAGAGAATAAATGACAAAAGAGAATAATATGGGATCTTGGACCTGATGTGACTAAGGCTCAATATTCTAGAGAGAGAAAGTAGAAAGAGAATATTATATTCAATTGTCCCACCTACCAAGAATAATGGGTCTCCTTTTATAGTGGGGAAGGGTGGACCCATTTATGTCCTTGGTGGTCTTGTTTTATTTCTCCTTTGGTCCTTTATAAAATACTTTGTTTAGAAATCACCCTCTAATAAATAATAAAACTATAACAGGCATATTAATCTCCTTTTATTTACAATTGACTCCTTTTTATTAATATCGGCGAATTGCTCCCTTATCAGTAACCCCCTAGTCTTCAAGAGCATCGGGAATGAAGACTTGTAAAAGAATCAGCTCGGAACGCCTCTGTCCCTTAGACTCTGGTATCGATTGATCGGATTACCTTGGCCGAACCTTTTCTTTCAAATGATGACCGACCCTCTATATTTTTCGTTAATGGGTCTGTCGCGAATTGTCTCGATGCTGCGACAAGTCATTTTTGGTCTGCTTCCGATCTTTCTTAGTAGATTCTTCATGGGCCTAGACCGGCAACCAGGCTTTGAAAAGTAAATCGGGTAGATGCGGCCCATCTAGCGCCTCTTCCTGAGCTAGCTGGTGCATGCCTACTATGCTAGTTTGACTAATGGCTACATGTGTCATCCAAGTACTCGAAGCGTGCTCGTTCGCACAGTTTTCCAAGAGGCCCTTTCGCCTTCCCACGGCTTTCCGTCGTTTGGACTTCCCCGTACGTGGAACGGTTAAGTGGGGGTGTCTATAAATACCTCATAAATAAGAGTTGCTCTCAAACAAGTTCTAGAGAGAGAAAGTGTTGTCCGAACCATTCTAGAGAGAGAGAGCTCGTTTTATGAGAAATAGGAACCCGAAGCCAAAACCGAAAACCAAGAAAAAAGAGCCCGTGTTCGGATTTGAAGATTGGGCTAGTATCGGTGACCGCGCCGAAGAGTATCGAGCTGCGGGACTGATTTCGAGTTCTAATTCAAAACCTTTTACACCCGTTCCGCTTCCTCACAACCCTGTACTACCTACCAACGTCGAGGCAAAACTAAATTCCTTTCCATGGGTGATTCACAAACCTCAACTTCGCCTGCGAGGGAATATTCTCCTGAGATAACTTACTCACGACATTCAGGGGTACCGGAGTGGCACCAACACTACGCGTACTTTCCTAGGCCTTAATCGACGAGCGCAAATCGCCCGAACCGGAGGTAGTTCTGGTATTGCAGATCCTCCTGCTCAGTCGTCCGACCCTCTTGCAGCTAGCCCCCCTAGGTTAGATGCAGTCCTGGTAGAAAATACCAAAGAGCGAGAGACGGATGTTATGGCTACTAGCGAAGGTATTGTCGTTGTTGGCAACAATGCTGCATCTCCCAAAGAGCCTCTTCCTGCGGAGATCGAGGCAGTCATTACTACTAACTACCATCGCTGGTTGCCCCGGGATGATGTCATTTATCTTTTCGAGGGCAAGTATCTTTATTTTTCTGCCGTGGAGCAAGATGAACTTCTGATCTGGTGGGGTATCCTGGAGTGCATTAACGTTCGATTTCCCGTGCCTGGGGAGACGCTGGTGCATGTTCGGTCACGAGAGATCGTAATCTTCACCGAACTCTTCAACTGGGGTCTCAAGTTTCCTCTGGACCCTGAGATTGCTCTATATTTCCAGACCCTCAACATCTGCCCCTCACAGCTAACGCCCAACGCGTGGTATACGTTGATGTCATGCATAATGGCTTCGCGCTTTTGGGGCGGGTCATGCCAATGGTCGAGTACATAGCCATGTCAGGCCTCTCGAAATCCCCTAAGTCTCCCTTCTTCTATTCTTATTTGGCAAATACCTGGAAGATTGTGAACGACTTTCTCAAGGGCGATAAAGGTTGGAAGCATCGGTTCGTCTTTCTCAGTGGCTGCTGGGAAAACGGCCGCCCATATAACAAGGAGAATCTGAGGCGATTGCTGCAGACTTGGGTTCCTAATGGTATATATATTTTTATTATTTATTTTTTAATCTAATAGACCGATCCTTTGTGCAG
The DNA here is from genome assembly GCA_036936605.1 of Limnanthes douglasii subsp. nivea. Classification (NCBI taxonomy): domain Eukaryota; kingdom Viridiplantae; phylum Streptophyta; class Magnoliopsida; order Brassicales; family Limnanthaceae; genus Limnanthes; species Limnanthes douglasii. The sequence continues at coordinate 26,776,480 of JAUPFV010000001.1, read as the reverse complement.
TGTCGAAGGAATTTATCCAGGGGCTGAAGAAAGACCACTTCAAACCTGGCAAAGTGACCTTCCAAATTTTAAAGGACTATGCCAAGAAGCACTGGGGTCGGGTGTTCCATCGCGCCTTCAAGGATATGAACCTGATCATGAGCAACCTCTGGCGTTTCTCGTCGGAGCCGCTGACAATTGAGGAGCTGCGCCAACCACCAAGCTTGGTGAACTTGGTTGCGAAGATAAACGCGCCCGATGCGACAATGACCGATCCTATTGCGGTGCTTCCCGATGACGCGAGCCCAGTAAAAGTCTCGAAAAATGCCGTGGCGTCCTCGAGCGGTACCAAGCTGTCGATCCTGTCCGTGCCGGGGAGTCCGCACATATTCCCTTTGCGGATAACAGACGGGCTGTCCTTGTCTCTGTATAACATGATTGTGCCCTTGGCGATGAAGGAGCGATGGGCAGCGGAGCTAAGCTAGAAGCTAGGGGACGTGGAGGGGAAGGTTACCGCGCTTGAAGAGGAAGTGAGGAAGGGGAGGGAGGCTCAGAGGCTGTTAGAAGAGAAGCTGGAAACGGCCGAAAAGAGCTTGGCACTCATTAGAAAAGACCGGGATGATAGCGCCGGAAAACTGGGTCAGGAAATCTCCGACCTGGAGGCTGCTAATGCCATTTTCTCCGACCAGTGCCAAAGATGGATGGAGAAGGAAACGGCCGAGGCCAAGGCTGCTTATGTGCTGACCTTTCATCACCACTTCCCCGACCTGCGTCTTGGGTCAATGTGGCTGGATGTTCCTGAGGCCGACCGCCCCGAGGATGTGGTTTGTGAGGACGAGGAGACGGACGATACCAAAACCGAGTCTGAGGGAGATGATGCTTGACCTCCTAAGTTTTTTTATTTTAAAATTTTGTAACCGCTGGGTCGGTAGAACTCTTTTTGAATTGTGTTTGTAACCGTCGCTTTGAAAATTAATATTCACTGTCTTGATGTTATGTTTCTCAATGTTAATTGGAAATTTCTCATATGGTCGGGAACACAAGATATAGATCAGTTTGGAACACTGAAAAACCGTTTAGGGTTCTGTTGATCAATTTAAATTGAAAAATTCTCCCATAGGGTCGGGAAATACGATATGTAGATCAGTTTTGAACACTGAAAACCCGTTTAAGGTTATGTTGATCAATTTAAATTGAAAAATTCTCCCATAGGGTCGGGAAATATGAGATGTAGATCAGTTTTAAACACTGAAAAACTATTTAAGGTTCTGTTGATCAATTTAAATTGAAAAATTCTCCCATAGGGTCGGGAAATATGAGATGTAGATCAGTTTTGAACACTGAAAAACCATTTAAGGTTCCGTTGATCGATTAAATCCGTCGTAAGTTGTCCGTCAGCTCGTCAGTTGGTGGACTCCTTTTTAATAGTTCGGAAATATAAAGGCAAAATTTTGAATTAAAAAGGGTCAGTTGCCATGGATGCCTCATGAAAACCTTCTCGCGCCACCGATTTAGGAAAGAGTACATTCCCGACCAAAGGTTCTTACAGAAAAGTTACAAAAATCAACAAAATTACTCCAAATATAGTTTTAAGTGTTCAATATTCCACGGGAGTCTCAGCCAACACCCGCACGTGTCCTGTAAGCGGTATGTTCCATTCTTAACCTGTTCTACTACTGTATATGGTCCGTCCCATTTCGGGGCGAGCTTACCGAGGCTCTTATCTTTGGTATGCATAAAAACTCTCCTTAAAACCTTATCCCCGACTTTAAACTCTCACCGTCGTACTTTGGACGCATACCGGCTTCTCATCAAGGTCTGATAATGTAAAGAAGTTAGTTGAGCTCGGCCCCTTTTTTCTTCTATCAGGTCTAGAGCTAATCGACTAGCGTCGCTGTTTTCACTTTCCGTGTAAGTACCGACCTGTAAAGATGGAAAGATTGATTATGCTGGGGTGACGGCATCCATTCCATAAACTAAGGCATAAGGCGACTCTTTGGTCGGCGTTCGAGGTGTGGTTCGGTAAGCCCATAACACTTCTTGTAAGTAATCAGACCACTTGCCGGCTTTTCCCTCCAAATTCTTTTTAAGCCCGTCCAAACTGGTTTGGTTTGTAACCTCGACTTGCCCGCTTGCTTGGGGATGGAAGGGGGCGGAAAAACATTGTCTAATCTGATGGGTCGTACAAAAAGATTTCATCTCATGGCTATCGAACTGGGGTCCGTTATCCATGGTGAGCTTCTGAGGTACCCCGAACCTACAGCAGATGTTTGACCAAATAAATCTGATGACATCCTTGGTCTTTGTAGCCGATAATGGCTCGGCTTCCACCCATTTGGAAAAGTAATCCACAACCACCACGATCGTCTGTCGTCCACCGGATGCCATTGGTAGTGGTCCTACGAGGTCGATTCCCCATTGGTCAAAGGGTAAGCCTTCCGATATGGATTCTAAAGGGGGCGCGGGAATGTTTATCGCGTTCGTGAATCTTTGGCATGTGTCGCATGTTTTCACTATCTGTTGAGCATCAGTCGTAACCGTTGGCCAATAGAACCCGACGAGGAAGATTCTTCTGATCAATGCCTTGTAAACATAATGAGCCGCGCCCTCTCCGTCGTGTAATTCGGATACAATTATTTGTGACTCGTTTACCCCCAAACACCGCAGTAAAGGCCAACTAAATTACTTTTTATATAGTACGTCCCCTAATAAAACGTAGCCCCGGTATTTGTTTCGTATCTTTTGAGCCGATATACTATCGGCTGGTAGTAGTCATTCGGCTAGGAAAGCAATAATATCCCTTCGCCAATCTGAAATAGTTATCGAAGACACCTGACAAGCCATTTCTGGTCGGTTATCGAACTCTCTCCTCCTAATGATTGATGAGTTTTCTTGTTCGGTTACCCAGGGGTAACTTCTTGAACATGAAGCCGATATTAGAGAGTCGGCTACCATATTTTCGATCCTCGGGACATGCTCATATGTTACCTTGGCGAAAGACGCGGCTAACACTCGTAGTGCTGCTAAGCAGTGAACCAGATACTCTTTCCTAGCTTCCGATGCTCCCGAGGCTTGATTGATCAAAAGTTGTGAATCACTGATAAGGCGCACATGTGTAGCTCCACATACATGTGCTAGTCGCAAACCGGCCAGGGCAGCTTCATATTCGGCTTCGTTGTTAGAAGTTTGAAAACCAAATCGGATTGTCTGATGCATACTTATGTCCGTTGGAGTAACTATCTGTACGCCCGCGCCGCATCCATTGACGTTCGACCCACCAACGGTTGGGATGACCCACTCATCTGGTTCGCCCGTTTCATGCGACATGTCTTGGTCCGAGCGATCAGAATGGAATTCAACTATAAAATCAGCCAGAGCTCGGCCTTTGATAGCTGTCCGCGGCTCAAAGTTGATATCGAAATCGCCTAACTCGACCGACCATTTGGACATTCTTCCCGACATGTCCGGTCGCTGAAGTACATACTTGAGTGGGAACAAGGTTCGGACGATAATGGGGTGGCCCTGAAAATACGGCCGCATTTTTCGCGTTGCGGTCACCAAAGTTAGGGCCATTTTTTCCAACTTCAAATACCGTGTCTCCGCGTCCAGTAAGCTTTAACTCACAAAGTATACTGCTATGGGGGCCGTTCCGATTCCCTGATCAGAGCCGCACTTACTCCAAAATCCGAAACCGCTATGTTAAGAAAAAGAGTCTCCCTGTCAGGGGCTTTGTTAGGAGGTTCGGGGAGGATAAATAAGCTTTGATCCCTAAAAAGGTCGCGCTGCACGCCGGAGTCCAAACAAAATTCTTGGCGTTTCTCAAAACCTGAAAAAATGGAGTGCACTTGTCAGATGAACGAGAGATAAATCGATTCAAGGCCGCGATCTAGACTTGTTTGATATTCTTAGGTGGTGTCATAACGGTAAGAGCCTGTAGTTGAGTAAGGTCTGCCTCGATTCCTTTCTCACTGACAAAAAATCCTAGCAACTTGCCCGACCTTACCCCGAAGGAGCATTTCTCTGGGTTTAGCTTGAGATTTATACCCCTTCGATTATCAAAGGTTTTCCTTAAATCGGCGAGATGATCTTCGTCTGCGCCACTCTTTACTAACATGTCATCTATGTAAACTTCCATATTCCTTCCTATCTGGCAGTCGAAGGTCTTGTTAACCAACCTTTGATAAGTTGCTCCAGCGTTTTTAACCCGAATGGCATAACCTTATAGCAGTACAAGCCTCGGCCCGTAATAAATGTTGTGTTTTCCTGATCCGTGGGGTGCAATTTCATTTGGCTGGAGCCCGCATACGCGTCCATAAAAGAGAGTAATCGGTTACTGGATGTTGAATCCACCAACTGGTCGATTCTTGGCATCGGGAAGGGATCTTCGGGCATGCACAATTAAGGTCGGTGGATGTCCAGAGTGGGTAACTTGATTCTTTGATGTGCCCGACGCTGAGCATTCGTTTGACTTATTTCAGGATGATTTCTGTTTTTTCCGGCGAAAAGGCCCGCTGCTTTTGTGAAATGGGTCTGACATTCTTGTTGATAGTTAGTTTGTGAATCACATGGTTCTCTGGAACTCCGGTCACGTCCTTCGAGCACCACGCGAATAAATCTAAATTCTCATGTAGTAATAACAATAACTGTTTCTTGAAGACCGATGACAATTAGATTCCGATCTGCAAAACTTTTCCTTCGGTAAATTGGTTTTTTTCGCACTCTTCGTCGGTGGTTAAAAAACTGGGAGCTTCTCTAGGATCATCGACGGGCAGTGACCCCAAGAGAAGTCCCACTAATTGCTAGTCCCATGCTTGATCCATCTCATGATCCCTTTTTGGGGCCAAAGCAGCTCGGTAACATTCTCTCGCTGCTTTCTGGCTGCTCCGCACTACCCCCACGTTGTTTCCGACCACGTACTTCAAACACTGATGAACCATAGAGGATACCGCGTGCATTCGCGATAGCCACAATCTACCGAAGATCGCATTATGAGAGGCCGGCGCGTTTACTATGACGAATAAAACTTTGACCTCCTTTTTAAATGGTCCGCGGCCTAACTGAACAATGCCTTCAAACTCACCAACCACGTTTGCTGCCGAACCTGTAAACCCTACAATAGTTCGATCCGAACGTGTAATGACTGGGGGCGCCCTGAACTTGGTGAAAGTTGATGCAAAAATTGTGTTAGCTGAACTCCCGGTGTCTACTAAGATGCGTCGGACCTCTTCCTCCGCAATGGCCGCCCCAATAACGATGGCGTCCTCATGGGGTCCGGCAATGTCTCTCATGTCGTCGTCGTCAAAATACAGAATCGGTGAAGGAACGGTTTTCGAGTGGGGATAGGGCCGAGCTTCTAACTGAGTAGCCAAGTTCACGATATTTCTCTTTCTGGAGGAGTGTGTTATCCCTGCCATAGAATCACCCCCAAAAATAGTCAATGATTCGAAAAATTGACACAAGTTTCTTACGCTCCCGTTACTTTCTGCAGCTCCTCTTCGATGACCCCGATGAGGTTACGATTCACATCTGGATTGAGATACTCGATGGAGACATCGAAAGGGTCGGTCACTTCGGAAATTGTCATGGTTCTCTCGGACTTCCGCATCGTCACGATTTCTTTCGAAGTAGCGCCCTGCTGCGATTTCTTTTTCACGTACTCGAGTAGGTTTTTGTGCTCTATCAGCATCTGTATCTCCTTTTTTAGGGCAATACAATCCTTGGTATCGTGTCCCACGTCTTCGTGATAGCGAAAATACCAGTTGTTTCTGTGCTCCCGTGGTGTCGGTATGGGAAAAGGCCTCCGGTACATCCCACTTTTCTTAGGTTTTTCATAGATAGAAGGCACGCATTCCGTTAAGTCAGCGAAGTAAGCAGGTCGAATCCACTTATTAAACATGGGTCGCGAGACCACTTGGTTCGTCGGCTTTGCTTTTTTACTCTGGGAAGCCAGAGGCTTGATTGGCAAAGACTGGGTCGGCGGTATTCTGCTGACCGACGTTAGGACTTGCTGAGCATAGCTGGATTGAGCCCCTTGTTTTATGACAACCGACACTTGCGCTCTCTATTGAATTTGCGCAGCCAATTCAGACGCCTCGGTTTCTTCTATCAGTATCTATTTTTCCACCTGAGCCAGAAGGGCGGAAAAAGTGAAAGCTTGCTTTTTGGTCACCTCTTGCTTCATCGGTCCCGGCAGCAACCCTAAGCGGTACGCTGTTAGTGCCACGTTTTCTTTGCAATGATCCAGGTCGGTCTTAGCATCAATAAAACGCCTGGTGTAATCCATGAGGCTCTCTCCTAGCCTCTGCTTACATTGCATGATCGTATCTCCGTTGGCTCAGAAGCTTTTGTTCCCGACAAAGTGCTGACAGAACATCATCCAGAACATCCCGAAGTTTTTGATACTACCCTACTGTAGCCAGTTGTACCACTTTAAAGCCCAGTATCGAAATGTCATTGAAAACGCCCGACACAAAAGCTTATCGTCGTTATCAAAACTCAAAATAAAGTTTTTGAACGCTTCCAAATGATTATCTGGGTCCCTCTTACCGTCATATTTTCTAACTTGAAAATATCAAACCTCTTCGGGAGATGTCCTGATAATATTTCGTCGGACAAGGGCGAAGCTCTCCAATTCATTCTGAATCCGAACGCGCCGCCTCCAAGCCCCTCGGTCTGAATCTCATACAGACCTTCATCTCCTAGGTTGATGAACTGGCTGCTGACTTGATACCCCTGGTTTTGGCTGTTCGACGGTTGCCACTGGACCTGAGGTAGAACTACCCGCTCCTCTCTGCTGCCTGTTTGCATCTCTTCTTTTTCGAAAGATACTGACGTCCTTTTCTCAGAGCTAACCTTTTTTAACTTAGGAGAGTCAGAACGAGGCGCCCTATTCCGTCGGGAATGGCTCTTCTGCGCACGCTTGTTTAATATTTCCTTACGTTGGTACTCTCTTCCTGATGAATCATCTGAAGTGTAATCAACAGAAATCCTCTAGTTATCTTTGGGGTACTGCTCTGCTCTCCTATTCTGCCCGTCCTCGGGGCGAGACTCCCGATAATATCTAACAGGTCGGGTGTCGATACGAGGATCAATAGTCGGATAGCCTTCATCGCGGTTGTCCACAACTGGTTCTTTCCCTTTGCGTTCCCGGGCTCTTTTATCAACTAACGCCCGCTCTTTTTTGGCATTTAGCTTCGCGATGTCTTCCAGCAGCTGTCACTTGGTCATGATGAGGGTCGACCGCTTGTCCCGACCCTGAGCGTAATATTCCCGACCCGGAGCTTCCTCGCCTTCAGACAATGAAACGGCTCGGATCACTTCTCTCCCGACCCTCTCTCTGATTGCTTGGTCATTCATTCTTTAAGATCAGATCGCGATTTCAAAAGAAAAAGATTCCTTTTTGGTATCACGTATTCCCACATACGGCGCCAATGATGAGAGAATAAATGACAAAGGGGAATAATATGGGATCTTGGACCTGATGTGACTAAGGCTCAATATTCTAGAGAGAGAAAGTAAAAAGAGAATATTCAATTGTCCCACCTACCAAAAATAATGGGTCTCCTTTTATAGTGGGGAATGGTGGACCCATTTATGTCCTTGGTGGTCTTGTTTTATTTCTCCTTTGGTCCTTTATAATAAATAATAAATACTATAACAGGCATATTATTCTCCTTCTATTTACAATTGACTCCTTTTTATTAATATCGGCGAATTGCTCCCTTATCAAATATATGATTGAATGATAAGAGTTGCACCTTTTAAGAAGACTAACATAAATTTAGTTAGTTTCATTGGTCGGTTGACTGATTGTGTCGGGGAAGTTAATTAAGCAGTATTTGTCAGAAATGGAGATACCGAGAAATTCGTGACTACATTATTCATGATTTGTAATGGTATAAGCTCTTATACTGCTATTTTAGGCATACCTTAATTTCACAAAAAGAAAGCAATATTATAATTCTATCACTAGTATATCAAATATGTAGTTAACCGGGAAAGTATGAGTAATTCAGGGGAGTCAATGGGTAGCAGTTAGAGAATGTTATTCTTTATTTTTTGTCTCGAAGAATGTGATATCTTAGTAATAGTATGGATGGAAAATTTGTATTCAGTTGACTATAAATGAGTATCAAAGAGGTAAAATAATAGATGAGGTTGTTAACATTGTATGGCTATATGAAACATGGTGATCGTTTTTATCAAATAACATAGTTTTATCGTTGGATGCATTACAATATTAAATATTGTATCTACAAATTGAAAAACATATCATGTGTTACAACATTGAATATTATATCTACAAATTAAATAAGATATCATATTTGATGGAATTCTATGATTGAAAAAATATAGTACAACATAATTAGGATGTTAAAGCTTGGATTTTTTTTTTATCTTAGTCACAATATAATTGAAGCTTTAATAGTTGTTGATTTTTATTAAGTAGTTTGTTGATAATAATTGTTGATGAAGAGGTGGATATTATAGTTATTGTTAATCATTATCCATGTTTCATGATTTGATTGTTGTAATCGAGAAATGTTATATTATAGGTGGTTATTAGATTTTATATCATGTTAGTATCAGAATCGTTGTGAATTAGATGAAATATTATGTTGTAATTTCTTTATTTCAAGTGTTATATAAATATTAATCAACAGATGTTCATGTTAGTGGTATATAAGAAATTTTAACCAACGATTGATAATGATAATTTAATATTTTTAACAAAAACCAAATATGGCCGTAAGTCAAGCCCAGTCGAATGGTTTTAAGAGGTTATGCATCAAATTAAAGAGAGTATAGTTATAAACAAATTCTAGCTAAAAAATGTAAAAGGTTACGCTAAGGCTGTAAAGGCCATACCGTAAATGTTTTAAGTTTTGATCATAGTTATAAGTCAAGCCTAACCACGCACCTAATCAAAACAAGTATGGTTATAAGCCAAGTTCATATTAAACGAGTAAGAGGCTATGCTAATTTTTAAGGAATAGTATATGTTATAATACATACTACATGCGAAGTGAACTTTTATGACATCTTCAAGAGTACTAAAGAAAAAAGTATTGATTGTTAGTTACTTATGAATAGATGATAAAAAGGGTAAATATGTATATGAATATATTTATTAAAATAATAATATAATATAGATATTTAACAAAGATAAAATGAATTTTACATAAAAATGCATAAGTACTTAAATACAAAATATCAACTAATATTTAACATCAGAATGATAATCACAAAACAACATATAATAAATAAGAAGTCTTAAAAACGGTAGGGTATTTGTCGACATGAACTTTCAAACAAATGAAAAATATATAAATAGAGTTTAAAAAATAGATGTATATTGGTTAAAAATTTGTAGGAGAGTATTAATCATTGGTAATATTTTTAACAAGTTAACAAAAAACTACATATGTTTCTAATATCATTTTTAAATACCAACAAAATTGTTATAAATAAAGCGTCATAAAACTTCATAATTTTCAAGGAGCTCATCCCAATATGGTCTCAGTTAAATTGTTCTCGTTCGTTGATTTTAAGAAATTCTATTAAGCTTTTTAGACATTGTTTTTATTGATTGCTTTTGCGGTTTTTTTAAATTTCATCAGTAGCTTTGTTTGCAATCATAATATCAGCTTTGAGTTTGTTGATTTGTTTTCTTTTAGTTGGATCTTTAAAGCTTGAAGTAGGTTAATCTCGTTATTTTTCAAATTCAAATTATTTTTTAAATCCAATTTTTCTTCTTATAATCGACTTTGAGTTGTTTATAATTATTTAATAGTTGATTCTTGATTAATAACCTTTTTCTTGGGAAATATGATTATTATATATTATACCTCCATATGAAGTTTAAATTAACAAAAAAAACTCAATTTTGGAAATATTCGATGAAAAATTAGTTAAACATTAAATTATTAAATTTTCAGCAAATATATGCGGATCTCTGAAATAAAAATCGCATATATAATCATTTAATGAAAAAATATTTTCCTCAATAATAACTAAGAAAAACAAAATAATGTATGTTTCAATTAATAAATATAAATCTAACGAAGTTGATTAAAATATAGGAATTACCAAGCCGACATGAGCATTAGTTTTTAGTGTTGAGGATTTACCATAAATAATCAAAACATAAATATTTTATGGTATGGATTCTTCGTTGATTTTGTTTTGTTTTTTAACTGGTCATTTGTGAATTTTGGATAAACTAATAGTAAAAACAATACAATATTTTTTAGAAGATAAGCAAGCGATTCTCTTTTCTTCTTATTTTTTTATTTTTTATCTTTTGATTCATTGATTAATCCTTTGTTGTTGTTAAAGATATAAGGCCCAAGTCCATTAGTTCTTTATTTAAACTCTACCCGCTTCTTAGTGGCTTCTTCTTTATCTATGTAATTCTTACGCTTTCTAGATAAACATAAACTCTACCCGCTTCTTAGCGGTTTCTTCTTTTTTATTAACATGGTATCATAGCACGGAGTGATCTGATTGGGGAAGCGTATCAATCCTCTCTGTTTCTGCCAGGTATTCGATTTTTGATTCGTTGTATATGATGAGTCCGGATTTTCTCACCACTCATTGAGGGAACCGGACAGGGGCAATTCAGACAAAAACCACCCACTGAACCATCTGAACAGGACTAATGTAATAAAGACTAAATCACTTAATGACTAAGCTAATTACCTACTTGCTTAAAGACTAATAGGTCATTGAACTCGACCCGAATTCATAAGTGTGACCCAAAAGCCCATGTGGCCCACAATTAAGGGTATAAATACCCAACCACATTCATTAATGAGGGTAATGAACATTTAATACAACCGGGCAGCTCAAATCTCTCACTACAAGCTATCCAAACATTAAATACCCATGAAACATCACAAAATTCCAGATAAAATTACCCTCAATTGAAAATAAATCACACCAAACTGGCGACCACAGTGGGAGGAGAAGGTGTCTGAATCTAGCATTCAAAACCATCAAGAAAAACCAGTTCGGATGAATTCGGATGTGCAAGAAGTGCCACCAGTTTTGGCAGAAGTGGTGGGGGAAAATGATGAATATACGATTGAGGAGGGAGATAAGTTAAAGGTTGAAACAGAAGCTTTGAGGGTTGTCAAGAGGGTAAAGATGGGCACAAAAGAGAAGTCTAAGGCGTCAGCAGCTCATCATACTGACAATCCAAGAGAGCATGAGCCATCAAAGACCCATGTGAGTGCAAAAAAGACTCATGCTAGCTCAAAAAAGCCTCACCGGTCTAAACCGGTGGAGAGCTCAGATTCAGACTCAGAATCTTCTAGTAGCTCCTCAAATGAAGATGGAGTTAAAGAATCCTTGTCATCCAGCAACGATGAAGGTCGTTCTAAAAAGAAACAAAAGCTGGTAAAAAAATACTCAAGATAAAAGGACAGGCATGGAAGGTTGAAGAGGCATCTGAGTAAAGGATCGTCTCACAATCATAGTCATGACCGGAGACACGTAGACCGCTTGTTAATGGATCATTTTGCCTTCCATGATGAGCCAGGTATCTTTGCAACTCCTAACGAAGATACCGTATTCAGTCGTGGCCGAAATGGGAGACAATCTTCATTTTCCTCCAAGATACTGTCCGAAAACCTTCCTAATAGGTTTGACAGTACAAAAATGGAAACATATGATGGCAGTAAAGACTTGGATAACCACTTGGAACAATTCAAAAAAATTATGATGAATTTTGATGATGATGACAAATTACTTTGTAGAGCATTCTCCCAATCTTTTACTGGGAGTGCTCTGAAGTGGTACAATAGTTTTCCACAGGGATGCATCAGAAATTTTGACACTTTTTGGGTGGCCTTTCGGAGGCAGTTTGTTGGAAGTAAGGAAGTAAAGGGCAATAGAGACACAATTATCCATTGTGCCCAAGAGCCAAACGAATCTTTAAAATAATACATAAGTCGTTTTGTAAATGCCAAAAATGGATTGGCTGATTGCTTTGAACAAGTAGCAATAACTTCTCTGAGGCAGGGATTAAACCTTGGAAACTTGGCTGATTCAGTAACCAGGAAGAAGGCCATGACATGGGGAGGTCTGCTGAATCAGGTCGGTAAACAGATTAATGTAGATGCAACAAAGAAAACTAGGGTGCACAGGCAGGTGAGCTCTGCTCCAGCTACATCAAACCAAAACTAGTCCGGGAACAAGGCCAAGGAAGCCGGACAGGGTCATAACAGAGCCAAAGCTCAGTCTCATCCAGTTGTACCAGCCCAGAGCCAGCAATCTAGAAATAAGCGGGGGCCTTGGGTTCAACCAGAGTGGTTCGCTGAGTTGAAAGAAAACGTAGCCACTATTTATGGCAAAGCAAAAGACGAAGTACACTATAGAAGGTCGGCTGCATGGCAATCTCCTAGGGAGAGCCGTAATAATTGTTTATGCCAGTATCACCATGATATTGGCCATACCACTGAGGATTGTATTGCGTTGAAACAAGAAGGGCAGAATTTGATTGAAAGAGGAAAGTTAGGGGCGTATGTTAAAAGAAGAGGTGGAAATAGGCCTGATAATGCTCATCGGGCTGGTCCAAACAATGCAGGCACGTCAGCTCCGGATGGGGTTGTGGTAATAATCGAAAGATTTTATGTAGAGTTAGAATATTTGGATCCTGATTTAACCCGGAATAAATTGGGTGTTATCACAGAGCATTTCAAGGCGGTGTCCGGACTTATTAGCTTTTTTGAGTCACTTACAATATTCGGGGAAGACACCATAACTGCACCAATTGCTTCTTCGAGAAAGATGCACGTTCATACTTTAGCTACCCAACTGGAAGGGGGCATAACTTCCTATCAATCACAGATTCCATTTCTCTTTATTGTTTTCAATGAGGATGACTTGAGGGATATTGCTGGTCCTCATGAAGATGTTGTTGTTATAGGAGCATCCATTGGGGGCAATGACATAAGACGAATTTTGGTGGACACTGGAAGTTCTGCCAATATTCTCTTTTTAACATCCTACAAAAAAATGAAAAATCCTGCAGTAATTCAACGTTCGAACAGGTCAATTGTGGGTTTCACTAGAAGCTCAGCAGATGTGATCGGGGAATTCGAGGAGGAGGTTTTATTGGGCAAAGGCCCTTTTAAAAAGATGGTTAGGATACTTTTTATTGTGGTGGATTGTCCCACTTGTTATAATATTATTCTACGGATATCTTGGCTCTCCAAGATGCATGTTGTGGCTTCAACAGTCCACCAATGCTTGAAGTATGCTGTACAAGGACAAGTGGGAGCTGTTCGAAGCAGCCAAAAGGCAGCAAGAGAGTGTTATGCAACAACACTGGCCCCTCGGACGTTGGGGGCAGTCTGGATCAATGAGGAATAGCAGTTTGAGGGGCCCTCTGGGGAGAGGGTGAAATTGATGACCCCAGAGAGACCCCTGGTGTTTTAATACCAATTGAAGAAGTTGAAACTCACTCTCTGGCTGAAGGAAAAAGTGTCAAGATAGGATCCAAGATGACATCAGAATTGAAGGGTAAAATATTAAATTTCTTGAAAGACCATCAGCACGTCTTTGCTTGGTGCAATGCTGATGTAACCGGAGTACCAACAGACATTATATCACACCAACTATCCATCCGGAGGGATATAGCACCTGTTGTACAAAAGAGGAGCGCCTTTTCTAAGGAAAAGGTTGACGTCATAGTTCAAGAGGTTGACTGGCTTACTAAAATGGGGCACATAAAGGAATCTCAATACCCTTTATGGACAGCCAATCCGGTGTTAGTAAAGAAAAAAAATGGTAAGTGGCGTATGTGCATCGATTTTACAGATCTCAACAGAGCCTGCCCAAAAGATTTATATCCGGTTCCCCGAATTGATCAGTTGGTGGACTCTACTTCGGGAAACAAGTTGTTGTCCTTCATGGATGCATTCTCCGGGTATAATCAGATTCAAGTAGATCCGAAGGATCAAGAACATACTACATTTGTTACTGATAGGGGCCTTCATTGTTACAAGGTGATGCCGTTTGGGTTAAAAAATGTTGGGGCTACTTATCAGAGGTTGGTGAACAAGGCTTTTGTTGATCAAATTGGAAGAAACATGGAAGTTTACATCGATGACATGATGGTGAAAAGTGTAGACGAAGAACTACACTTGGCAGACTTCCAAGAAACTTTTGCTAACTTGGTAAAAGTAAATTTAAAATTAAACCCAGAAAAGTGTGTCTTTGGAGTGCAGTCCGGAAAATTCTTGGGGTATGTGATAAGTGAGAAAGGGATACAGCCTAATCCAGACCAACTTAATGTTTTACTATAAATAGAGCCTCCTCGGAATATTGAATAAGTACAACGATTGATCGGGAGGCTGGCTGCACTAAACCGTTTTATCTCAAGGTCTTCGGACAGGTGCGCCCCGTTTTTTCAAACTCTAAAAGGTGCAAAAGATTTCAACTAGTCCCTACAGTGTGATGAGGCCTTCGATGAGATTAAGAAGCACTTGTCTTCCCCCAAGACTTTGTTTAAACCTATTGATGGAAAGACTCTCTACTTGTACTTAGCAGTTTCTGATTTGCTATAAGTGCAGTGTTGGTAAGGAAATTGGATAATTATCCTCGTCCGGTGTACTATATCAGCAAAAGCTTGATAGATGCAAAAAAACGGTATCTAAAGCTTGAAATTTAGCACTAGCCCTGGTGATTGCTGCGAGGAAAATGAGGCCTTATTTTTAGGCTCATTTTATCGTTGTCTGGACGTCTTTTCCCTTGAAAAACGTTCTCCAAAAGGCAGACATTTCAAGTAGAATGACCAAGTGGTCAGTAGAGCTGGGAGACTACGATATTGATTTTGCCCCTCGAACAGCAGTCAAAACCCAAACTGTGGTTGATTTCTTAGTTGAATTCCATTCAGATAGGGATATTAAACAAGCAACCAGTACAAAAGATAAAAAAGTATGGGTTATCTAGACTGATGGTGGATCAAGTACCATGGGTTGTGGTGTTGGGATATGTTTAACCTCTCCGTACGGTGACAGAATGTACCAGGCTATATGTTTTTCCTTCAGGGCTTCCAATAATGAGTCCGAATATGAAGCTGCTATAGCTGGTTTGAAGTTAGCTCTCATCTATGGAGCCAAAAGGGTCAGGTTAATGAGAGACTCTCAGCTTCTTATCCATCATGCACAAGGTCAATCCAAAGCCAAAAAAGAGCAGCTGATTAAATATTTATTCATTATCAAAGAAGTGTCACTCAATTTTAGAAGCGTCACTTATGAGCACATACCCCGAACGGAAAATACTCTAGCAGATTCCTTGGCAACCATAGCCTACTCTGAGTCCTACCCTTGGATACATGTGCAAGAATTCCCATCCATTCAAATTAATCCAGATAAAGAAGAAGAAAGTTTGAATATACAGATAAAACAACCCCAAGATTGGAGATTTCCTCTCCTTCAATATCTCTCACATGGCATCTTGCCTCCGGAAAAAGCAATAGCAAGGAAAATAAAATACAAGGCTCGTGGTTTTGTTATCCTAAGAGATGTTCTTTATAAAAAAAATCCTATAGTAAACCCCTCTTGCGATGTTTGGGGATCAATGAGTCTCAAATAGTGCTCTCTGAATTACATGATGGTGAGGGATCAGCACACTGTGGATTCGGGGCTCTAACTAGAAGAGTTTTGTTAGATGGGTACTACTGGCCCTCCATAATGCAAGATGCCAATGAGTTGGTGAAGAAGTGTGATCCATGCCAACGATATAGTAATGAAATTCATACCCGAGCTGTCCCTTTAGAGTCAATTTCTAAGCCAATACCTTTTGCTTGGAAGGGCTGGATTTAGCGGGACCTCTACCCATGGCATCCAGGGGGTGCAGAACTATAATTGTTGCCATTGATTACTTTTCGAAGTGGATTGAAGCAGTCCTATTGGCAGGAAATACCTCGAAAGCTGTTATCAAATTCATCCTGTCTAACATTTGTTTCATATTTGGGGTTCCATAGAAGATAACTACAGACAATTGGCCACAATTCGACAACAAGGAAATAGAGAATTGTTGTGCCTCTAGAGGCATTCAACACTGCTTCTCTTCTCCTTTCCACCCACATGAAAATGGTCAAGTTGAGGTGGCTAATAGGACCATATTGTCCTGTATTAAAAAGAATTAAGAGGGAGCTGCTGGAAAAATGGCCAAGTTATCTACAAGAAGTCTTATGGGCCTACCGGACCACTCACGGGGCTGCAACACAAGAGTCTCCCTTTGCCTTAGTATATGGGATGGATGTCATAGCTCCCATAGAAGCTACTCTTCCTTCCTTTCGAGTTCATAATTTTTCCGAACACGCTAACGAAGTGGCAGTCAGAGGCCAGCTTGAATTAATATAAGAAAGAAGAGTTAAGGCTTACCTCAGAGCCACACACTATCAAGGTTTAATGAGAAGCAAGTTTGCTTCTAAAATTAAGAGAAGGGATTTTCAACCAGGGGATAAAGTATTGAGGAAAGTCTTCCTACATACCAAGGAGAAGCAGTTCGGTAAGTTACCTCCAACTTGGGAAGGTTCCTATGTGGTCAGTGAAAAGCTTAAGCCTGGGACATAGCGGCTCCAAGATAAGGATGAAAGGATTTTGAATCACCCTTAGAACATTGAGCACCTCCGGTTGTACTTGGAATAAAAACTATGTAAATATTTACTTGTTTAACAGTTCATGTAAATATTTGGGGGCATACTCTTTCCTACCCCGGTGGCGCGGGGAGGTTTTAATGAGGTGTCCGGTCTTTTTTATAAAATGTGATGCCTTCTTAAAAAATTCGGAGTGTTTCAGTTAATAGTTTTCTTTGAAATTTTTTATGGCAGACCGGATTGAATTGGTGGAATGATAACTACTTAAACATTTGTCATCGGAGAATTTAAACACTCTCATTTTAAAATAATTGTAAAATAACTAAGGGTTGTTTAAACATTAGCCACCAAAGTTGAAAAACTATGAAACAATGCAAGAGTTATGTAAAATAAAACTTCCCATTAAGATATACGAAATGCCTTGGCCATCCAATGACTTTGAATTTTCAAAACAGAAAGGTTTATCCGGACAAGGGCCAGACATGATTACAAAAAATGCCTTGGACATCCAAGGACTTTGGTTCAATCACAAAAAATTAAAAGAGAGTTGATACTTTAAGACTGAGCTTTCTTAGATGGCTCAGCCTCACTTGGCTTCTTCTTCTTTGGGTCATCATTTTCTTCATCCGGACTCTCCCCAGTCTTTTCCTCTTCATCGGTTGTGTCATCCCAACCATTGGAGTAGTTATGCCTGTCAACATCAGCCATCGTGTGGAATGGGAGGTTTTCATACTCTACAAACTTCCATAAATCTCCCAGTGTCCTCTTCGGAAATTTCTCATGAAAGAGCAGGACCATATCTGACTTGACTTCCGCATACCTTTCCTCTTGAGAATCTATCACCTCGTTGGTATAAGCATCAATCCTAGCTTGGATTGTTTTCTCTTGCTCCCTTAACAAGTCAGCTTTTTCTTGTTCAGCCTTGGACACATTGTTTTCAAGTGAAATCTTGTCATTGGTTAGGGTCTGAATGATGCTATCTTTGGCCTTCACCTCCTTTTTTGAAGAAAAAAGGTTTCTCTCCTAATCAGATTGCTTCAATTGGAGTTCTTTGACGAATCCCTCCGAAGTGGCCAACTTGGTGGCCAAGTCCTCCTGACTTTTCTTCAACTCCTCATTCTCTTTCTTCAATGCCTCAGCATTTTGGTTGGCACTAAGGAGGTCACTAGACAACTTCTCTTTGTCAGAGTTGAAGGTATTGATGATGGCTGACTGATTGCGTACTTGCTTCTCCAAGGTAAGCAATGGCTAGATATTGCTCAATAAGGAGTGGGTGATGATGTCTCTCTCACTCGAAACAGAAAATGACTTGCCATTGAAAGTGACAATGTTCGAAGAGCTTGGGGGGGAGGTAGGGTCCAGCAAAATCATCATTGGCAAAGTCTTCAAAGTAAAGACCAATCCCTTGAAGCCCGGTGATGTCGACACCATCAATGTTGATGTCCCTCTGGTACCCTCTCCAGTGTGAAAGTCGCTTGGGATTTCTTCTGCTTGAGTGGGGTCGGCTGGGTCAGCTGGAGGTAGAGACTCCGAAGCCTGGAGAGAAACTTTATCTCCCTTGGAGGTTTTCTTTTTCTTGGCATCCCTGTCTCCACCTTCTGCTCCCCGTTTTCTGTCCTTTTTAGGAGCCTTTGAGGGTTTTGGAGACCCAACTACTTCTTTGGTGCTTTCGTGTTCCACCACTTGTAATAAAGCAACATCAGTCTGCCCTTGATCTTGTCCCTTTGGGTTTGCTGGGACATCTTCCTCCACCTCGGTAGGATTGGCCTCAATCACACCTTGCTTGGCCTTGCCTTTCTTGCCCTTCATTTTGCTTGGGGCTTTAGCTCTCCCCGGCAAGACCAATTTCCCATCTTTTCCCTCTGTCTTCCGAAGAATCACTCCCGGAGGGGTGGAGTGGTTAATTCCTCCCAAGACAAGTCCCTCTGGTCGGTTGTATTCCAGAGATGAGATCTTGTTAAATTGCCTTTGGTAAAGCAGCTGTGGAAGCGGTTCCCCCGTTTCTCAGCAGCCCAAGCATTTAGCTGCCACTGCAGCAAACTGCTCCATCGGAAGAAGGATTCCGGAGAGCCTGAAGGCCATAATACAAGCCATAAGCGTATACCAAGCATTGGGGCTCAATTGGCTTGGGAAAAGCTTTATGAGATGGAAGTATCTAACGATCTCCGGATCTAAGGGAAGCCTAAGCCCCCAGTTGAATAGCTCAGTGAAGAAGACTATCTCACTCAGCTTGCAATCCATCGGTGTCTCCGGATCCACCGGTATCCTCACTTTGACATTTTCAGGGATCCCCCACTTTGTCCGCATCCGGCCCAGTTCGGCTGTGTGAATAAAAGCATAATTAATCTTCTGCATAGCCAGCAGCCTCACTTGTTTGCCCGGAGACGTCGCTCTCGAAGGGGGCTGATACTATCCTCCATTACATCTTCCATTAGCCTGGAAGGATTATTAGTTGTTTTTGGAAGAGAAGAGCTGGTGGTAGGGTCACTAGGTCCTCCGGATGGTTGGGCGTTACTTTCCTCTTGTGGTCTGGAGTCCGGTTAGGGCTCAGATCCGGAGGTCTCTTTCCGAAGGCTTGAACTGGTTGCCTCCGGACCGGACAGCTTGTCCTTGGGAATTTTAATGGGTGATTCTGACCCTGTAGTTTTACTCTTAGCCCCAGACTTAGAAGGCGTAGATTTGGCAGGTTTAGGCTGTGCAGTTGCAGCCTGCCCTCTCACCAAACGACCCCTTCGTCGATCTACCAGCTTCTCTGGGGAGATATCAGCGTCTGATCTCATGGCAATAAATGGGGAAGGTCTCTTAAATCTTGTAACCGCCTGCTCTGGTTCAACAACGGGCTCTGATTCTTGGACCGATGAGCCTGAAGCGATTGGAGAAAGGTTGGACTGGAATAACCTTCTGGGTTTAGGGCTTTTGGCAGAAGACGAACCCCGATCAGGTTCTGAACTTGGTGTGACAGACTTGTCAATAGGAGAAACAGGGAGGCCTGCAGCAATGCGCTTTTCTCGTTTGACTTTTTGAGATTTTTCTAACTCCGACAAGTTGAGTCACCCACCTTTTACTATGGCGTTTCTTGCTGTGAACATAAAATCACACCAAAAGAAGGGTTTTTTTAGAGACAAAAGCTTTGAAGATTAACAGAGTAGAGATAATGAAGATGGTAAAATAGTGAAAAATGGACTAATTTATACTAAAAGAACAAAATATGCTTTGATAACTAGGAGGATACGAAAAGATAGATGTAATGATTAAAGATGGCGTTGATATCACCAACATTAATTAAGAGGTTACTTTTTGAAGTAAGTGGAAGCGCCATTCTAGGAGAAAAACGGCCGGTGAGGTGAATCAGAGAAGGAACGTATCCCATGATCTCTGGCAAAACCGTTTAGCTTCTGAGAGTTTCATCAGTCCGGATAAAGTCGTTACGCAATTCGAAGTCTGTCCGGATATAGTTACGGGGACATATGAACTATTTTTTAGGTCTTGTCAAAGGCCTTCGAACATAACCTAAAAAGGGGGCTACTGATGAGTCCGGATTTTCTCACCACTCACTAAGGGAACCAGACAGGGGAAATTCGGACAAAAACCACCCACTAAACCATCCGAACATGACTAATATATTAAAAACTAAATAACTTCATGACTAAGCTAATTACCTACTTGCTTAAAGACTAATGAGTCATTGAACTCGACCCGAATTCATAAGTGTGACCCGAAAGCCCATGTGGCCCACAATTAAGGGTATAAATACCTAACCACTTTCATTAATGAGGGTAATGAACATTTAATACAACCAGGCAGCTCAAATCTCTCACTACAAGCTATCCAAACATTATATACCCTTGAAACATCACAAAACTCCAGACAAAATTACCCTCAGTTGAAAATAAATCACACCAGTATAGATCTGCTTTTTGCTAGGTATTCGATTTTGATTCGTTGTTTAGATTGTATATTGGTATTCGGTTTTGTATTGGTATTGGTATTCAATTTCATATTGGAATTTCGATTCCTTGTTTGGATTTATTTTTTCTGTTATATATTTGATTTTGATTCGTTGTTTGAGGTATTCGATTTCATCTTGGTATTTCGGTTCGTCGTTTGGATTTGTTTTTGTTGTACTTCAGTTACTGGTTGTTCTTCTATTCATGTTGCGCTTCAGCTGCTGCATTGTTCTTATTGTTGTACTTCAATTACTGGTTGTTGTTCTTATTTTGACCCTTTATACGTGACACGTAGGTGCGATTGTTCTTCTTGTTTATTTTGGATATGTTTTTTATTGGCTTTAAATCTGTTTTTTGTTTTTTTATTGTATTTATTTGGAAATTTTGATATGTTTTTCGTCAAAAGAGACACGGTTTTTGGTTTCCGGATTTGTTGTGTGCAACCATAGTCAAATGGTCTGATAGAAAGGCAAATGATATTAGTTTTTATTAAATTTGGAGAGCGTGTTTGAGACAACTAATTCTTCAATATGACTATTTGGGTTGTGATTTGGTGCTATAGTTTATGATAAATCACTGTTGGACCATTGTAGTGCTTTTTATTGGTAAAATAGGTTTGATTTTATACAAAAATTAATATTTGGTTTTGATTTGGATTTGGATTTGATTGAGTATTCAATTTGATTTTTCTGGACCAATATTTTTAATTTGGACTTGGTTTATTATTATTTTGGATTTGGGGTTTGATTAAGATTTTGATTTGATTTTCCGATTTGGATTTGGTATCTCTTCATTTTTTTTTATTTTGTTCGATTAAATATTGTGGATCTTATTGCAAATATGATAAAAAAAGGATAATTTTCTACAGTCTACTATGTTCTCGTTTCCACTTCAGGTACTGATTCATCATTGAGGATTTTGGATTTATCTTTGTCTCATCATATGTCACCTCACATGTCGAACTTTATTTTGTTATCTCATGTTTCACCCATATTTGTTTTGTCTGCTAGTGCTGCAACAATGTCAGTAGAGGGTATTTACTCTATTTATACCTCTTATATATTGATATCTGATGTTTACTACGTTCCCACCCTTTCTTTGAATCTTGTTTCGGTTAGCCAATTGTGTAAATTTGGTTATTGGGTCTTGTTTTCTGATTATGTTTGTGCTATACAAAATCAACATGCTCATACAATTATTAGGGCATGTCGTAAAATGGGGGAACTCTATATTTTAGAAAAACTCGAAGTAACAAATGTGGATGTGTCTATGGTGTTGATAGTAAAAAAACATACTTGACTGATATTGCTGTCTTTGGTGTTGATTTGTCTTTGTTTCATTTGAATCCTTCATCGTCTGAGTTTTATCTTTGACATTCTTGTAAAAGACATGGATCTGCATCGCGTTTGAAATTTTTAGTTTGTACAAGTACTTTAGGTTAGTTAAACACGTGTAATATCTAGTGGTTGTAAATTCATAAAAATAATTGGCGTTACACTTTAATGAAAGTGTCGCTTCTTCTATTGCTTCGTTTAATATTATTCATTCTCATGTCTGGGGTCCATCTTCTGTCTCCACAAAGGATATTATGTATTGTTTATTGATGATTATACTCGATACACATGGATTTATCTGATGAAACGAGGGTCAGCTTGGAATTTATTGATAATCTAGAGCACTAGTTAAGACCCAACATTATGCTATAATATGCTTCAGGTGTGACTACTTGTATCCGTTGGTACTATACATAAATCATCTTGTACTAATAGTTGGTTAGGTACTCGGCCGTATTTATAGTTTTTAATATATACACACAACAAGCAAATAAAAGAAAACAATCACAAAAAATAAATAAAATAAACAAACTTAACCGCAAAAAAAACTCACTACAAAACGCATTTATATTTTTTATTAATTAATCTTATTTAATACAGTTATAAAACTTATCTCATTTTTACAAAATAATGGAAATTAACATTTTAATGAAAAAAAGTTTAATTTTACTCGCTTGGTTTATGATAAAGTATTGTAATTTCTTCAAATTATGTTTGAGTTTAATTGTTTTTATTTTAATTTTTAATTTATTATGTGGTTTAAATGCTTAAAATTTATTTAAATATTTTATTATACTAATATCGTAATCGATCTTCTTGAATAAAAGATTTTGTATTGCTAGTACTTTATACTTATAAAATAAAAGAATATGCATTGACGGTGCAGAATGTTTGCAAGTCAATCGAGACGATGAACATACACATAAAAAATGCAATTTTTAAAATTTAAAAATTTAAATTGAACCAAAATCAAATCTAATCTAACAAAATCAAATCTAATTTACACAAATAAAATAAAATATAAAAAAATATAGTAATAAAGCATACATTTTTCATGAATCTAGTTGTAACCAAGATAACGTGGATTGACTTGTTTAATTTATCATTTTCTCTCCGTAACAAATTGTTGGAATAGTAAATAAATAGTTGGTGGAGTAGATATCAATAAAAAAATTAAAAGAAAAAATGGGTTAAAAAAATCATATATATTAAATAGTAAAAGTAATTTTGTCAATAAATTAAAAAAAATAGTTTTATAAAAAAAATTAAAAATAAGATTAACCTACTCACTATTAACTAAAACTAATTATGATGAGTCCGAATTCTGTATGCTCCCCGGACAAGGACAGATCAGTCCAAGGTCTCCGGACCGGACAGATCACTTCGAACATTTAGCCCATAGGACTGTTCGAACTATGACAAAAGTGCTAAAAAACCTAAACACTACTTGACTAAGCTACTTGCTCTCCTACTTAGAACTCATGGGTCTTTGAACATGACCCGGGTCCATTAAACATGACCCGAAATCCCATAAGGGCCCAAACATAAGGGTATAAATACCCAACCACCTGCATTAAGTGTGGATAATGAGAATTAACTGCAACCAGCCAGCTTAATTATCTCTCTACTCTCTACTCTAAATATAAAATACCTCCACACTACTATAAAATACCAAACAAATTACAAGCCTACCCTCAGGCGATAATTATCCACACCAAATTAGCGACCACAGTGGGAGAGGGGCTTTTTCCAAAGAAAAGGTTGATGTCATAGTACAAGAGGTTGACAGGCTCACAAAGATGGGGCATATCAAAGAGTCTCAGTATCCTTTGTGGACTGCCAATCCGGTTCTGGTAAAGAAGAAAAATGGCAAGTGGCGCATGTGCATTGACTTCACAGATCTCAATAGAGCTTGCCCAAAAGATTTGTATCCGGTCCTCCGGATTGATCAGTTAGTGGACTCCACCTCTGGGAACAAGTTGCTTTCCTTTATGGATGCCTTCTCCGGATACAATCAGATTCAAGTAGATCCGAAGGATCAAGAGCTTACCACATTTGTCACTGACAGAGATCTTCATTGCTATAAGGTAATGCCGTTTGGGTTGAAAATGCTGGGGCTACTTATCAGAGATTAGTAAACAAGGCTTTTGCTGATCAGATTGGAAGAAATATGGAAGTATACATTGATAACATGATGGTGAAGAGTGTGGATAAGCAATTGCACTTGTCTGATCTCCAATAAACTTTTGCCAACTTCGTAAAAGTGAATTTAAAGTTAAACCCAGAAAAATATGTGTTCGGAGTGCAATCCGGAAAGTTTCTAGGCTATATTATAAGTGAGCATGGGATACAGGCCGATCCGGACCAGCTCAATGCTCTATTCCAGATGGAGCCACCTAGAAATATTAAAGAAGTACAGCGGTTAACGGGGAGATTAGCTGCCTTAAACAGATTTATCTCAAGGTCTTCGGACAGGTGTGCCCCCTTCTTTCAAACCTTGAAGGGTGCAAAGGGATTCGATTGGACCCCACAGTGTGATGAGACTTTCAATGAGATCAAAAAGCACCTGTCCTCCCCCAAAACTTTGTTTAAACCAGTTGATGGGGAGACACTCTTCGTGTATTTGGCAGTTTCAAGTTGTACCATCAGTGCTGTATTGGTAAGGGAGGTCGATGGTCATCCCCATCCAGTGTACTACATCAGCAAAAGTTTGATAGATGCAGAAAAACGTTACTTGAAACTCGAAAAATTAGCATTAGCCCTGGTGATAGCTACCAAGAAGATGAGGCCTTATTTCCAGGCTCATCCCATCATCTTCCGGACTTCTTTTCCCCTGAAGAATGTCCTCCAAAAGGCAGACATTTCAACCAGAATGACTAAGTGGTCAGTAGAGTTGGGGGACTTCGACATAGACTTTGCTCCTCGAACAGCAGTCAAGGCCCAAGTTGTGGCTAACTTTTTGGTTGAATTTCACCTTGACAGGGATTCGGAGCAAACTACTGACATAAAAGATAAAAAGGTATGGGTCATCCGAACAGATGGTGGATCTAGCACTATGGGATGTGGTGCAGGGGTGTGTTTAACTTCTCCATATGGAGACAAAATGTACCAGGATATTTGTTTTGCTTTCAGGACATCTAATAATGAGTCCGAATACGAAGCAGCTATAGCTGGTTTAAAGTTAGCCTACATTTGTGGGGCTAAGAGGGTCAGGCTACTAAGTGATTCCCAGCTTCTGATCCACCATGCCCAAGGCCAATCTGAGGCTAAAAAGGAGCAGCTTGTGAAATATTTACTCCTCTTTAAGAATGAAGCTCTCAAGTTTAAAAATGTTGTTTATGAGCACATACCCCGGGCAGAAAATGAGCTAGCAGACTCATTAGCAATCGTAGCATATACGGAGTCATATCCATGGATCCATGTGCTGGAAAGCCCCTCCATTCAACTTAGTATGGGTAAAGAAGAGGAAATTTTTGAAGCACAAGTGAAACAACCTCAAGACTGGAGGTTTCCTCTCCTGCAATATCTCTCTGATGGTATTGTGCCTCCGGACAAATCACTAGCCAGGACACTGAAACACAAAGCTCGTGGTTTCATCATATTGAGAGACATGTTGTATAAAAAGTCTTACAGTAAACCTCTCCTGCGCTGTTTGGGGGATGAAGAGTCTCAAGTAGTCCTCTCTGAATTGCATAATGGTGAGGGATCAGCCCATTGTGGATTCAGGGCTTTAACAAGAAGAGTTTTACTGTCCGGTTACTATTGGCCATCTATCATGAAAGATGCTAAGGAATTGGTAAGAAGGTGTGACCCCATGCCAGAGGTACATCAATGAAATTCATGTCCCAACCATTCCCTTAGAGTCAATTTCTGAGCCTATTCCTTTTGCTTGATAGGGGTTGGATTTAGTAGGGCCTCTCCCTGTGGCGTCCGGAGGACGCAAAACTATAATTGTTGCCATAGACTACTTTTCAAAGTGGATTGAAGCAGCCCCTCTAGCAGGAACAACATCAAAAGTTGTTATAAAATTCATTTTATCCAACATCTGTTACAGATTTGGTGTCCCACAAAAGATAACAACAGACAATGGACCACAGTTCGACAATAGGGAAATGGAGAGCTTCTGTGCCTCAAGGGGTATACAACATTGTTTCTCTTCACCTTTCCACCCACAAGCAAATGAGCAAGTTGGCTAATAGAACTATACTGTCCGGTTTAAAGAAGAATTTGGAAGGGGCTGCTGGGAAGTGGCCTAGTTATTTACAAGAGTTCTTGTGGGCCTACCGGACAACACTTGGGGCTGCAACACAAGAATCACCCTTTGCTTTAGTCTATGGGATGGATGCACTAGCTCCCATAGAAGCAACTCTCCCATAATTTCGTGTTCACAACTTCTCCGAACACGCTAACGAGGTGGCAATCAGAGGTCAACTTGATTTGATAGAAGAAAGACGAGTTAAAGCTCACCTTAGAGTTGCACACTATTAGGGTTTGATGAGAAGCAGGTTTGCTTCCAAAGTTAAAAGGAGAGATTTCCAACCGGGGGACACGGTATTAAGGAAAGTCTTCTTACACACTAAAGAGAAGCTGTTCGGCAAATTGGCTCCGACTTGGGAAGGTCCGTATGTGGTTGTTGAAAGAATTAAACCTGGAACATATTGGTTGGAAGACAAAGATGGAAGAGTTTTTACTCATCCTTAGAATATCGAGCATCTCCGGATGTACTTGGAGTAGCATTTGTGTAAATATTTACTTGTTTAAACATCCATGTAAATATTTGGGGGCATACTCTTTCCTCCCTGGTGGCACGGGGAGATTTTAATGAGGATTCTGGGCTTTTGAATAAAATTTGATGCCTTCTTAAAAATTTTCCCAAGTGTTTTAAGTTTTGTCCTTTATCACACTATCCGGATTGAAATAACTAAGGGCTATTTAAACTTTAGCCGGATAACTTAAACACTCTCACTATGAAATAACTAAAGGTTGTTTAAACTCTAGCCATCAAAATTGGAACAGACTATGAAAGAAGATGAGAATTGCATGAAACAAAGATATTCATTAAAATAACTTAAAGTGCCTTGGCCTTCCAAAGACTTTTCGAATTGTCAAAAACAGAACAGAAAACCTATCCGGTCAGATGCCGGACACGATTACAAAAAGAATGCATTGGCCTTCCAAGGACTTTAGTCTGAATAAAAATTAATAAAGTGGTTTATAGATTAAGACTAAGCCTTTGAAGATGGCTCAGCTTCGTTTACCTTCTTCTTTCCCTTAGGATCATTTTCCTCTTCGTATGGGCTCTCTCCGATACATTCTTCGTCATCGGATGAGGAAGCGCTAGAATAACCTTTCAAGTCTCCATCAACCATTGTATGATACGGGAGATCGTCAGACTCAACATGAAGCCATAAGTCCCCTAGGTTCCTCTTCGGAAACTTCTCGTGGAAGAGTAGAACCATGTCAGACCTCACCTTGGCGTACATTTCCTCCTGGCTGTCGATCATTTTGGTGGCATAAGCGTCAATCTTGGCTTGAATCTTGGCCTCCTGCTCCTTTAGCAAAGTAGCTTTCTCCTCGGTAACCTTGGACACTGTATTCTCAAGAGCGATTTTATCATTGGTCAAGTTGGTGATGATTTGATCCTTGGCTTTGGATTCTCCTTTTGAGGTGGTAAGGTCTTTCTCCAGACCGGACAGCTTCTCCCGGAGCTCTCTGATGGTGTCCTCTAAAGTGGATACTTTTGTGGTGCTTGCCTCTTGGTTTCTCTTCAACTCCTTAGTTTCTTCCTTTAAAATGGAAGCATTGGAAGTGGTAGTGCGAAGGTCATCGGACAGCCTCTCTTTGTCAGACTTGAGATCTTTGATGATATCGGCCTGGTTTCGGACTTGTTTCTCCAACACAAGTACAGGCTGAACGTTGCTTAACAAAGAGTGCGCTATGGCATCCCTTTCACTAGAAACAATAAAGGTCTTACCATTGAAAGTGACCGTGTTTGAGGTGCTCGGAGGGAGGTAAGGCCCGGCAAAGTCGTCTCTCGGAAGATTCATGAAGTATTCACCAAGCCCAACCAGACCGGTGATGTCTACTCCGTCGATATTGATATCTCCTCCCTCGACCTCATCGGTATGAAAGTCATCCCGTATCTCCTCAGCAAGCGTTGGGTCAGTTGGATCAACTTGGAAAGAAGGCTATGGAGCCTGGAGAGAAAGCTCGTCACCTTTGGAGGTCTTTTTCTTCTTGGCCTCTCTGTCTTTGCTTTCTCCTCCCCGTTTACGCTCTCTTTTGGAAGCTCTTGGAGGATCCGGGGAGGGCACTTCTTGCCTTTCAGTCTCCTGCTCCACCACTTCCAAGAGAGCAGCATCGATTTGACTGTGAACTGCCCCCTCCGGGTTTGTAGGGCAAGAAGAGTGTCCCGTCCAGTTCATGGGTCCTCTTAAGCACAACATTCGGGGGAGGCTGAGTGGTGAGCTCCTCCCAAGTCAAGTCTCTCCGACCTGTGGTGTTCCATAAGTGAGACCTTGCCAAGTTTACACTGGTAAAAGCAGCATGGAACCGGTTCCCCCACCTCTCAGCAGCCCAAGCATTGATCTTGGTGCAAGTGGCTTGCCCGGATTTCAAGTAGTCACTGAAGTCTTTGGGCAGTACTGCCAAGGAAAAAATGGAACAAGTTAATTTGAAAGTAACTTTAAAGAAAAAGAAGTAAAAATATAAGGCAGAAGAATTACGGTCACTCCTCCGCCTGCTTCTGAGGAGGCTTGGGTTCACTCCGGATTTGATATTCTTCCCGTTCTCCCAAGCGCCACTCACGAACAGGAATCGGGTCTTCCAATTCCTCTCCGACTCCAGCAAGTCATCCACAACCTTGAAGTTATCCCCCATGTTAAAATGGTAGAAAGGGATGTGATGGTTTCTGCAAAGGCTGGCCACAGCAGCAAACTCCTCGATTGGCAGAGGAATCCCGGAGAGCCTTGAGGCCATGATGCTGGCCATGAGAGTATACCAGGCGTTGGGGCTTAGCTGGCTTGGACAGAGCCTAATCAGATGGAAGTATCTGACAATCTCTGGGTCTAGTGGGAATCTGAGCCCCCAGTTGAATAGCTCCGTGAACATGACAACTTCACTCAGTTTGCAGTCCATAGGGGTCTCCGGGTGTATGGGGATCCTGATCTTCACATTCTCCGGTATTCCCCACTTCGTACGCATCCTGCCCAGCTCAGCTGTGTGGATGAATGCGTAATTGATTTTTTGCAAGGCAAAGAGGTACCTAACGCTGACCTTGTGAAAACAAGGCCCCACTTTTCGTTCGAGGCACTCCGGCAGATCCGGATGCCTCAAGCACAGCTTCTCTTTGCCTATGTCTGTTTTGGCAATAGCAGCGCTACTGGTCTGACCGGAGGGCTCAGACTCAAATGGAGCCTCTTCGACAGAGTCCTCCATTATCTCCTCCATGATTGTTGAAGGGTTTTCAACAGCAGTGGCACGGGGAGGATTTAGATCTGGCTCAGCTTGGCCTCCGGACTGCTGGGCTTCAGTGTTCCCTTGGCTTCTAGTCTCCGGCTGGGGCTCTGAGGCAGAGGTCTCCCTTCGAAGAGCTGGGCTGCTACTCTCCGGACCAGACAGTCTGTCCATGGGAGCTTTAATAGGCACCTCTGACCCAGTGCTGCTGTCTTTTGCCCCCGACTTTGAGGGAGTGTTCTTAGAGGCTCGCCCCTTGACCAACCGGCCCTTTCTCCGGTCAACTAGCTTCTGAGGGGAGTGCTCCGTATCTGACCCCATTGCTATAAAGGGTGAAGGTTTTTTGAGACTAGTAACTGTTACTCCTGGCTCGACAGCAAGTTTTGATTCTTGAACCGAAGAACCAGAGATAATGGGGGAGAGGTTAGTTTGGAATAGCTTTCTCGGCTTGATGCCCTTAGAAGAAGAAGAGCCTTGATTTGACTCTGTGGCAGAAGAGATTGGTCTATCAACAGACGAAGTGGGTAACCCTGCTGCAATTCGTCTTTCTCTTTCGACTTTTTGAGCCTTCTCCAACTCAGAAAGGTTGAGCCACCCGCCTTTGATCAGAGCGTTCCTCGCTGTAAACATAAACTATTGAGCAAGTTTTTACTTTAGAGAGAGAAAGCTTTGAGAAATTTTGCAGAGTAAATGTGAAAGAGATAGTAAAACAGTAGAAAGTGAGTTTGAATTTATAGTAAATCTGAAAAAAGAAGTTAATTCCTAGGAGAATTCGAAAAGATTGGTAATGATTAAAGACGGCGCTGATGTCATCACCTTTAATTAAGAGGTTTCTTTTCAAAGAAGGTGGGTTCGAAATTCAAGGTGAAAAAACGGCTGAAGCAACCAATCAGAGAGCGACACGTGTCCCACGAACTCTGGCAAAAACTGTTTTGAATTCGTGAAGCTTTATCAGTCCGGATAAACCCATAGCCCAAATTGACAGACCTATCCGGATTAAAACTACTCCTGATGTCGGACTGTTTTCAGGTTTTTTACAAGAGGATTTGAACAAACACCTAAAAAAGGGGCTCCTGATGAGTCTGAATTCTGCATGCTCCCCGGACAAGGACAAATCGGTCCAAGGTATCCGGACCGAACAGATCACTTCGAACATTTAGCCCATAGGACTGTTCGAACTATGACAAAAGTGCTAAAAAACCTAAACACTACTTGACTAAGCTACTTGCTCTCCTACTTAGAACTCATGGGTCTTTGAACATGACCCGGGTCCATTAAACATGACCCGAAAGCCCATAAGGGCCCAAACATAAGGGTATAAATACCCAACCACCTGCATTAAGTGTGGGTAATGAGAATTAACTGCAACCAGCCAGCTTAATTATCTCTCTACTCTCTACTCTAAATATAAAATACCTCCACACTACTATAAAATACCAAACAAATTACAAGCCTACCCTCAGGCGATAATTATCCACACCAAATTAAATATTAAATATGAATGTATTTAAGTATAGAATTTATTAATCTTATATTCATTTCAAGCAACGCCATAAGACAATTCATCGTATATGATTAGTTGTTGGGTTTTTTCAACCAACAAATCTAATCATATAAGAACCATATTGCCTCAAATTATACGCTCGAAATATATGGTCTGCCAAAAACAATATAAAATTTAATGACCAAACCATAACAACAACCAAGATAGTTGACAATCATGAGTCCGGATAAATCCACCATTGCACACTGAGATACCCGGACAGGGGTAATTCAGACAAAAACTTTCCATTGAACTATTCGGACATGACAAAAGTATAAAATAACTAAACACCTTTTTGACCAAGCTAGGTGGTAATCAACTTATTAAGTAAATGGGTCTTTATACTTGACTGGGTTTCATAATTCGACCCAAAGCCCATGGGTCCATCATTAAGGGTATAAATACCCCAACTATTTTCATTAATGAGGGTAATGAACATTTAATACAACCAGACAGCTTAAATCTCTCACTACAAAACACCCAAACATTTAATACTCTTAAAACTCTCCAAAACACTTGATAAAATTACCCTCAGCCTGAAATAAACCACACCAAAATGGCGACCACAGTGGAAGAAGAATGTGCCTGAATCTAGCATTCAAAACCAGCAAGAAAAACCAGTCCAGATGAATCCGGACGCGCAAGAAATTCCACCACCTTTGGTGGAGGTGGTAGGAGAAAACAATGAGTACACGACCGAAGAGCGAGACAGGTTGAAAGCTGAAATAGAAGCATTAAGAGCCACTCAAAAGGTAGAGATGGGTTTAAAATAAAAGTCAAAAGCACCAGTCATTCACCATACTGACAACCCAAGGGAGAACGACCCATCAACAAAGACTCATTTGAGCACGAAAAAGACTTGTGTCAGTTCTAAGAGATCTCACCGGTCCAAGCCGGTGGAGAGCTTAGAATCTGAGTCCTCCAGTAGCTCATCGAATGAGGATGAGCTTGATAAGTCTTTATCATCAAGCAGCGATGAAGGAAGGTCCAGAAAGAAACAGAAGCTAGTTAAAAAATATTCAAGAAAGAGGGATAGGCATGGGAGACTAAAGAGGCATTTGGGAAAAGGGTCATCTCACAGCCACAGTCATAGCCACAGGCATGTAGATCAGCTGCTGATGAATCCTTTTGCTTTCAATGATGAGCCATGTATTTTTGCAACATCTAATGAAGACACAGTTTTTAGTCGTGGTCGGAATTGGAGGCAATCTCCATTGTCATCCAAGATACTGTCCGGAAACCTTCCTAAGAGGTTTGACAGTACTAAAATGGAGAAGTATGGTGAGAGCAAAGATACGGACAACCATCTGGAACAGTTTAAAAAATTTATGATGAATTTTGATGACGATGACAAACTTCTTTGGAGAGCCTTCTCCCGGTCTTTTACGGGAACTTCTTCGAAATGGTACAACAGCTTGCCACAAGGTTATATCAGAAACTTTGATACGTTTTGGGTGGCCTTTCGAAGGCAGTTTGTAGGGAGTAAGGAGGTAAAGGGCAATGTAGATACTACTATCCATTGCGCCCAAGAGCCAAATGAGTCACTAAAAGACTATATAAGTCGGTTCGTAAACACTAAGAATGGTTAGTTGATTGCTTTAAGCATGTAGCAATAACTTATTTGAGACAAGGGTTAAACCCTGGGAATCTGGCTGATTCGGTAACCAGGAAGAAGGCCATGACTTAGGGCGGTTTGCTGAATCATGTGGGAAAACATATCAACGTAGATAAAACAAAGAAAACTAGGGTACACAGGCAGGTAAGGTCTGCATTAGCTGCTCCAAACCAGAACCAGTCCGGATACAAGGCCAAAGAAACCGGACAGGGGCCCAATTGGGCCAAACAGACTCAATCCCACCTGAATCCAGCTCAGAGCCAGCAGTCCAGAAATAAACGAGGACCTTGGGTCCAACCAGAGTGTTTTGCTGAGTTGAAAGAGAATTTGGCAACCATTTATGACAAATCAAAAGATGAAGTGCATTTTAGGATGCCGGTAGCGCTTCAATCTCCTAGGAAAAGTCGTAATACTTGTTTTTTCCAATATCATAATGATATTGGCCACAACGCTGAAGACTGCATCGCTTTGAAACAAGAAGTGCGGAATCTTATTGAAAGGAGAAGCTGGGAGTTTATGTCAAGAGAAGAAATGAAAACAGACGTGACAATGCTCACTGAACTGGCCCAACAAACAATGCGGGGACATCTGCTCCGGACGGGGCTATGGTAATCCTTGAAAGATTTGATATCGAATCGGAGTATTTGAATCCTGATCCAACCCGGAATCAAGTAGGGGTTATAACAGAACATACTAAGACAATGTCCGGGCTCATAAGCTTTTTTGAGTCACTTACTATATTCGGAGGGGACACTATGACTGTGCCAACTCATTCTTCAAGGAAGATGCATGTTCACACTCTAGCTACTCAGTTAGAGGGAGGCATGTCTACTTATCAATCCCAAATTCTTTTTCCCTTCATTGTTTTTTATAAAGATGATCTAAGAGATATAGCTGGGCCTCATGAGTATCCTGTGGTGATAGGAACTTCGATTGTGGGCAACGACATCAGGCGAATTTTGATTGACACTGGCAACTCAGCCAATATTCTCTTTTTAAGCTCTTATAAACAGATGAAAAATCCGGCAGTGATTCAGCGTTCGAACAGATCCATTGTGGGCTTCACTGGGTGCTCTGCGAAAGTAATCGGAGAATTTTAGGAGGAGGTATTGTTGGGCAAAGGCCCTTTCAAGAAGATTGTCAAGGTATTATTCATTGTTGTGGATTGCCCCACATGTTACAATATGATCTTTGGGAGGTCTTGGCTCTCTAGGATGCATGTTGTGGCTTCAACAGTCCATTAGTGTTTAAAGTACGCTGTTTTGGGGCAAGTGGGAGTTGTCCGGAGTAGCCAAAAAATAGCAAGAGAATGTTATGCAATTGCACTTGCCCCTAAAACTCTGAGGGAAGTCCGGATTAATGAAGATTAGCAGTTGTTGGGGGCCTCTAAGGGTGAGGGTGAAATTGATGACCCCAGAGAGACCCCTGGTGTTTTAATACCAATCGAAGAAGTTGAAACTCACTCTCTAGCTGAAGAAAATAGTGTTAAAGTTGGCTCCAAGATGGCACCAGAATTGAAGAAAAAATTGTTGTCCTTTTTGGCAAATCACCAACATGTTTTTGCTTGGTGCAATGCTGATGTGACCGGAGTACCTGCAGGTGTTATATCGCACAAGCTACCTATCCGGAGAGATGTTGCACCTGTTGTGCAAAAAAAGAGATCTTTTTCTAAGGAGAAAACTGATGTAATAGTTCAAGAAGTTGATCGGCTTACCAAGATAGGGCACATAAAGGACTATCAATATCATTTATGGACAACCAACCCAGTGTTAGTAAAGAAAAAGAATGGGAAATGGCGTATGTGTATCGACTTTACTGACCTCAACAGAGCTTGCCCAAAAGATCTCTATCCAGTCCCCCGGATAGATCAGTTGGTAGAATTCACATCTGGAAACAAGTTATTATCATTCATGGATGCCTTCTCTAGTTATAACCAGATACATGTGGATCTGAAGGACCAAGAACACACTACCTTTGTTACAGATAGGGGTCTCCATTGTTACAAGGTGATGCCTTTTGGGTTGGAAAATGCTGAAGCTACTTATCAGAGGTTGGTGAACAAAGCATTTGCTAATCAGATTGGGAGAAATATGGAAGTATATATTGATGATATGATGGTGAAAAGCTTAGAAGAAGAGTTGCACCTAACTGATCTTCAAGAAACTTTTACCAACTTGGCAAAGGTTAATTTAAATTTGAATCTAGAAAAATGTGTGTTTGGGTGCAGTTTGGAAAAGTTTTAGGGTATGTAATAAGTGAAAAGGGGATACAACCTGATCCGGACCAGCTCGATGCCCTATTAAAAATGGACCCTCCTCAAAATGTTAAAGAAGTACAAAGGTTGACAGGAAGGTTGGCTGCATTAAATCGTTTTATTTTAAAATCTTCGGAAATATGTGCCCTGTTTTTTCAGACTTTGAAGGGTGCTAAAAACTTCAACTAGTCTTCATAATGCGACCATGCGTTTGATGAAATAAAGAAGCATCTGTCTTCTTCCAAAACCCTTTTTAAGCCTGTTGACGGAGAAACACTGTATATATACTTAAATGTGTCAGAATGTGCTATACGTGCAGTACTGGTAAGAGAGGTGGACAATTATCCTCGTCCGGTGTACTACATCAACAAGAGTTTGATGGATGCTGAAAACGGGTACCTAAAGCTTGAAAAGCTGGCACTAGCCTTGGTGATAGCTGCCAGAAAAATGAGACCATATTTTCAGTCTCATTTCATCATCGTCCGGACATTTTTTCCTTTGAAGAATGTTCTTCAAAAGGCAGACATATCAATAATGATGACCAAATGGTCAGTGGAATTAGGTGATTATGATATTGATTTTGCCCCACGAGCTACAATCAAAGCTCAATTTTTTGCTGATTTCTTGGTAGAGTTTCATTCGAACAGAAGTATTAAACAAGCTACAGAAGAGAAAACTAAAAAAGAGTGGGTTGTCCGGACAGATGGTGGATCAAGTATAATGGGTTGTGGGGCTGGGATTTGTTTAACCTCTCCGTATGGCGATAAATTATACCATGCTATATGTTTTTCTTTTATGGCTTCTAATAATGAGTCTGAATATGAGGTCGCTATAGCTGGTCTAAAGTTAGATTTTCTGTGTGGGGATAAAAGAGTCAGATTAATGAGTGATTCTCAGCTTCTTATCCATCATGCTCAAGGTCAATCTGAAGCCAATAAGGAGTAGTTGATCAAATACTTGTTTATTCTTAAAGAAGTGGCAACCAACTTTAAAAATGATAGCTATGAGCATAATTCTAGATTGGAAAATACGCTGGCAGACTCCTTAGCAACCATAGCATACTCTGAGTCCTACCCATGGATTCATGTACAAGAATTCCCATCCATACAAACAAATCCGGGCAAGGAAGAGGAGGAGAGCCTAAGTGTACAAGTGGTTCAACCAAAGACTAGAGATTTCCCCTTCTTCAATACATCTCTGATGGGTTTTTACCTCCGGAAAAGGCTATGGCAAAGAAAATGAAACACAAGGCTTGTGGTTTCTTAATCATAAGAGAGGTTAATTATAAGAAGTCGTTCAGTAGACCTCTCCTATGTTGTTTGGGGGATGAAGAGTTCCAAATCGTCTTATCCAAACTACATGATAGAGAGGGGTCAGCATACTGTGTCTATAGAGCTCTAACCCAGAGGGTTTTGTTGGCCGGATACTATTGGCCATCCATAATGGCAGATGCCAAGGATTTGGTGAAGAAATGTGACCCATGCCAAAGATATGGTAACGAAATTCATATCCCAGTTGTTCCTATGAAGTCGATTTCTAAGCTAATGTCTTTTACTCGTTGAGGACTGGATTTAGTTGTGCCTCTACCAATGGCGTCCGGAGGGTGCAGGACTATTATTTTAGCCATTGATTATTTCTCAAAGTGGATGGAAACAACCTTACTGGCAGGAACTACTTCAAAATCTGTTATAAAATTTATCTTGTCTAACATTTGTTGCAAATTTTGGGGTTCCACAAAAGATAACCACAGATAATGGGCCACAATTTGATAACAAGGATATGGAGAATTTCTGTGCCGTCAGGGGCATTCAGCATTGCTTCTCTTCTCCTTTCCACCCACAAGAAAATGGTCAAGTTGAAGTGGTAAACAGGACCATTATGTTCGGTCTGATTTTTTTTTTAGAAAGGACTGCATGGAAATGGCCAAGCTATTTTCAAGAAGTATTGTGGGCATACCAGCCTACTCCTGGAGCTACTATACAAGAATATCCTTTTGCCTTGGTGTATGGGATGGATGCAATTGCTCGTATAGAGGCAACTCTACCATCATATAGAGTGCACAATTATTCTGAACAGGCTAATGAATTGGCGATTATAAGTCAGTTGGACTTAATAGAAGAAAGAAGAGTTAAGGCTTATCTTAGAACCACCCATTACCAAGGCTTGATGAGAAACAGATTTGCTTCCAAAATCAAGAGAAGAGATTTTCAGTCAGGGGATAAAGTATTAAGAAAGTATTAATTTGGTTGAATGACGACCATTAAACGCGTGTCATCGGAGATTTTAAACACTCTCATCTTAAATATTTGTAAAGTAAATAAGGGATCTTTAAACATTAGCCATTAAAATTGAAAGCAAGTATGAAACAGAGCAAAAATTGAGTAAGATAAACCTGTCCGAGTAAAAAATAGATGATGATATTAGAACACAGAATATGCATTGGCCATCCAAGGACTATAGGTTTTGAGAAAGGCTTAACCGGACTCAAACCGGACACGATTACAAAAATGCCTTGGCCATCCAAAGACTTTAATAGTTCAAAAAAATAGTTAAAAACCTTGGGGCTTATTCCCTGCGGATGTTCATGCGTCATCTCTTTTCTTAGGGCCTTTAAGCTCAGCACTTGAACTCTCCCCGGTTCCTTCTTCTTCATCGGTAGTGGAATCAATTCCACCAGAGTTGTTCTTTTTTATCACCATCTACCAACGTATGGAATGGGATGTCTTCATACTCTACATATTGCCACAAGGTACCAAGCGTCCTTTTCGGAAATGTTTGGTGGAAAAGCAGTACCATGTCAGACTTCACTTCGGTATACTTTTTTCTAAGGTATCTATCACCCCGTTGGTGTATTCATCGATACAGGCCTGAATTCTTTGATAATGCTCTTTCACCAAGTCTTCTTTCTCTTTGGTTGCCTTGGACACAACCTCTTCAAGGTAGTCTTTTCACCGGACAAGGTCTGAATGACATCATCTTTAGTCTTCACATCTTCCTTCAAGGTGGAGAGATCTTTCTACAAATCGAAGCACTTAGTTTGGAGCTCTGTGTTAGCTTTCTCCGAAGTGGCCAGCTTGGTTGACAGATCTTCCTTGTCCTTCTTCAACTCTTCAAGCTCCTTCTTTAGTCCCTCAATGCTCTGGTTAGCATTAAGGAGGTTAGTTGACAGAGTCTCATTATCTGTGTTAAGCGTGTTGATGAGGATGGACTGATTTTTCACTTGCCTTTCCAAGTTAAGTACTGGTTGAATATGACCCAGAAGAGAATGAGCCACTACATCGTTCTCCCCGGAGATAGTATAGGACTTGCCATTGTAAGTTACCATATTAGAAGAGCTTGAAGGACGTTAGGGGCCAGCAAAGTCATCTTTCTCAGAATCATTGAAATAAAGATCATCATCTTAGAAGGAACTGATGTTTACTCCATCAATCTCTCCTCCGGTACCTTCTCCAGATTGAAGTACGGTGGGAATCTTCTCTACTAAGGTGGGATCAATTGGGTCTGCTGGAGGAAGAGGCGAAGGGGGAAGGATTACTTCTTCCTTTAAGGTGGCCTTTTTCTTCTTAGCAATCCTCTCATCGCTGCTTGCTCCCTTTTTTGGTCCTTTTTAGGGGGGCTTGGTGGATTTTGCGATTCACCTGCCTCCTTAACAGTTTCATCTTCAACTACCTTGAGCAAGGTAGCATCGATTCCTCCTGGGTTACCCATAGCGGTCTCTTTTGCAGCAACCCGAACTGCCTCTGCTGCAGCCTTCTTTTTCTTTCCCTTTCCCTTCATCTTGCTAGGAGCTTTGGCTCTGGAGGGCAAGGCCAGTTTGCCATCTTTTTCCTCTGTTCGCTTAAGAATGACAATTGGGGGAGGTGGTATGGTCAATTCTTCCCTGATTAGATCTCTCCGACCTATGGTATTCCACAAATAGGATCTCACCAAATTGCCAGAAGTAAAACAGTTGTGGAAAGCATTCCCCCAACGTTCTGCAGCCCACGCATTCAGCTTGGTACATGTAGTCTGTCATTCATCCAGATTACCGGTGTACTCCTTCGGTAATACTAACAAGGAAGAAATGAGTGGTTCAGGAGTGGAATATTTGTAAACATGAGAAGGAGAAAATGAAAAACAAGATTAAAGACTTACTTGTAATCTTCCATATGCTGGTAAGCACGCTAGGGTTAACCTTAGCTTTGATCTTTCTCCCATTCTCCCATGACCCACTGATAAATAGGAACTGAGTTTTCTAGTTCTTCTTTGGTTCCAACAAATCATCTACCACTTTGAAGTTGTCTCCCATGTTATGGTTATAAAATGGGATGTGATGATTTTTGCACAGGCTGGCCACAGCGGCGAATTGATCCATAGGGAGAGAAATGCCGGACAACCTCGATGCCATTACGCAGGCAAGGAGGGAGTACCAAACGTTTGGACTTAACTGGCTTGGGCAAAGCTTAATCAGGTGAAAAATACCTGACGATCTCTAGGTCTAAGGGGAATCTGAGCCCCCAGTTGAACAACTCGGTGTAGATGACAATTTTATTGAGTTTGCAGTCCATCGGAGTCTCCGGTGTGACTGGTATCCTCACCTTCACTGATTTTGGGATCCCCCACTTAGTCCGGATCCGGCCCAACTCGGCGGTATGAGTATAAACGTAGTTGATGTTCTGCATGGCTAACAAATACTTCACGTTGAGGTCCTACCTTGCCCTCCAAGCACTCCGGAAGCTCCAGGTAAACCATTCTAACCTTCACTTTGCCTTTCCCTTTTTATCAGAGGCAGCATCCCCAGTTTGCCCCGAGGTTTTAGTTTCGAAGGGGGCCTCTTCGATACTATCTTTCATCACTTCTTCTATTATTGTGGAAGGTTTATCAGTTGTTAAGGATGAAAGAGTGTCAGCTTCGGGCTCAATGGTCTATCCAGATGGTTGAGCACTAGTTTCTTCTAAAGGTCTGGTGTACGGTTGTGGTTCAGCTCCGGAGGATTTGTCTTGAGAAGCTACTTTGGATGCCTCTGATCCGGAGGGTTTATTTTGAGGGGATCATATGGAAATTTCCGATCCTGAGGGTTTGTCTTTGGTTGCAGACTTCAAAGCCTCCGGTTTGGAGGACTTTGATTGTGAACCAGTCGATTGGGCTTTCACCAAGCGAGTTGTCCGACGTGGATTGGTTTTCTCTGGAGATTTTTCGATATCAGATCCCATGGCTATGAACGGGGAGGGTTTTCTAACGCTTGATACTGCTTATTCTTGAGCAGTAGAAGGTTGAGACTCCTGATTAGAGGAGCCTGATGGGATGGCGAAAGGTTTGGCTTGAATAGACATTTGGGTTTTGGATTTCTGGTAGAAGATGATCCTTGATCAGCTTCTAAAGATGGTTTATCAGACTTGTCGCATAGGGAGACTGGGAGACCAACAACAATGCATCTCTCTCGTTCAACTTTCTTTGCCTTCTCTAATTCAGACAGATTCAACCAACCACCTTTTACAAGAGCGTTTCTAGCTGTGAACATAAAATTACACAAGAACGATTTTGAAAGAAAATGTGAAAGCTCTGTAAAAGATTTGTAGAGTGATGAAGATAGTGAGACAGTAAAAGAAAGTGGTTTATATATTAGTAAGAAAAAACAACTGATACCTAGGAGAAGACGAAAATTTTCGAGCAATGATTGAAGACGGCGCTGACGTGGGAAATATTAAATGCAGAGGTTACTTTTTAGGCTTAGTGGGAGCGGAGATCTAGGTAAAAAAACGGCTGGTAGGTCAAATCAGGATGCGACACATGTCCCACGATCCAAAGAAAAACTCTTAGAATTGTGAGAAAAAATCAGTCCGGACAAACCTCGAACCAAACACACGAACGGGCCGGAAAATATCGTTACTGACTAAGTGAATTTTTTAGTCTTGCCAAAGATTTTTGACAAAGCCTAAAAAAGGGGCTACTTATGAGTCCGGATAAATCCACCACTACTCACCGAGATGTCCGGACAAGGGTAATTCGGACAAAAATTTCCCACTGAACTATCCGGACAGGACAAAAGTATAAAATAACTAAATACCTTTTTGACTAAGCTAGGTGCTAATCAACTTATTAAGTAAATGAGTCTTTAAACTTGACCCAGTTTCATAATTTGACCCGAAAGCCCATAGGTCCATCATTAAGGGTATACATACCCAAACTACTTTTATTAATGAGGGTAATGAACATTTGATACAACCATGCAGCTTAAATCTCTCACTACAAAACACCCAAACATTCAATACTCTTAAAATTCTCCAAAACACTTGACAAAATTACCCTCAGCCTGAAATAAACCAGACCATACAAAATTCTATACATTATATCAAAGTTGGACTGTCATAATCTTATTAAAAATGACAATTGTTCTGGTGACATAAAAGTAGCTTACATATTAGCATGTTTTCACCATATTTCTATTCTTAAGAAAGTTATAATAGTTAAATGGAACCTTCCACTATATAATATAAAAAAAACTCAATTGTGATTATCTTTGCCATTGGTAGATTATATGGTCAGCAATCACCAATAATTGATGAGGCGAGAGCCCTTTTAGATGTATTTACTCTAAGTACAAATAAATGATATAAATTTGTAGATATTGAAATTGATTCTCTAATTCTCTTTAAGACCCTTATCAATGGAAAAGCTCCATGGTACCTCAGACCTATTATACCTATTATCAATTATGCTAGAAGATTAATTACATCTTCAATGAATATAAAGCACATATATAAAGAACAAAATAATATGGCAAATTGTAACAATGGTTTTTTTACAAGTCATGCCCTTACTTCATCAAACGATATTTTATTTATAAAAAATCTATAAATAGACTATTTGAGACTCGATAACTAACTTGATTAGTTTTATTGATTTTTGAAGTTATAAGTCCCAAATGAATTATGTTTACAAATATTATATCTAACAAATCTCGAAGTATGGTAAAACATGATTTAGATACGGTAACTATTATTTTTTTAGGTTAAAAATAATCAAAAAAAAATAAAAGTTGATGATTTCTTGATAAACTCGTATCACAAAAGCACAAACTTTATAGTGACCTTAAATAGAGTTTAGGAGTCAAACCATCCATCATTCAATAAACTTCATTTACAATCGAAGTATACTAAAATATTGGAAAATCCTAAAATTATATATTAATGAACAAAATTTCTATTCAAACTAATATAATATTGATTAGGTTCAAATTTGACATTTTACTGGATATGTAATTTACCACAATTATTATATCAATAAAGATTATTTAAAAAAAATATATCATCTAAAGCATTTAACAAATTACAAATTAACAATAAAAAAAATAAGTAAATTAAAAAAAAAATAGGAAGAAAAAACAATACTCTATTTTTTTTAAAAAAGAATATGCTAATAAATCGATTTTTTTCTTAAAATATTATTTATAAAAGTGGAAAAACATCATCTTTTTAAGCATCATATAATTCATATCTATAAAAAAACAATATTTCCCATTAACAGAAACAGTACAATTACATCGAATAGCTCAACCTCAAACTAGCAAAGAGGGTAATTTGGTAGTTTCGCGTACAATACTAAATTCGTCAGTGTCTAGACTCCCAGAGAGGGTAGTTCAGTAATTCCGCAGTCCAATACTCGATTAGTCAGATATACTACTAGTACACTTCCAAAGACAAAAGATAGATGCAAAAATATTTCTGCAAAACATCATCTTCAAGCTCCGATCTAGGTTTGCGTTTCTTCTCAAAATTGGCTTTCCTCATCTCAACAAAGTTCTCAGCTTTCTCTATTTTCGCTACTATTTCCGCTTGATTTCTCTTGTTTCTCGCAGGTCACTCTTAAGTTATTTCGTCTCTCTCGAATGTCTACCCCGTTGTATCCACTCATGGATGCACCACAAGAGCTTCCTCCAGTGAATCAGAAGTAAGCTAGATCTGCAAAATTTCAACTTTTTTCAGTTCGATTTTTACTTCGTTAGCTTACTTGTGTGTGTGTTCGGTGAAAAGATTCT
Organism: Limnanthes douglasii subsp. nivea; assembly: GCA_036936605.1. Lineage (NCBI taxonomy): Eukaryota > Viridiplantae > Streptophyta > Magnoliopsida > Brassicales > Limnanthaceae > Limnanthes > Limnanthes douglasii. The sequence continues at coordinate 26,733,724 of JAUPFV010000001.1, read as the reverse complement.
TAGATCTGGTAATTAAAACTTTGAAATCGAGCATAGATCTTATCTAAATTAAACATGTACGAGTAAAATTCTCTTTGTTAGTGTGTATCTTACTCCAAACACTACACAATCGTGAAGATTTGCTGTAGAGTGTGTAAGATTTGCTGAAGAGTGTGTAAGATTAACTTTTTTTCCTTAGAGAATCACTTACTATCCATGGATTAGTAGGGTTTTGTGTTGTGTAAGCTCATGATTATTTATATTTATATATGTATATCTGCAGCTTTGACACTGCACCTAAGGCGACTGAAGAATTTTGGGACCAAGGGGCACGCGAAGAGAATCTGCAGATCATCAGTGAGACTGTGAACGATGAGCCTATGGGTGCAATTGATGTCAACGGAGGAAACGTGAAGGAAATCAGCGATGTGAAGGAAACCACCAACGGTGGAAAAGAGGGTGATATTGACATGAACCAAGGTAACGATGCGGATGTGGATGTGGGTGTGGCTGTTGTGACTGATGATGTTAGGGATGCCATGCCTATCAACTGTATCTTTGCTGATGACAACGGCGAGGCGACAGAATCGAGGCCTGTGGAGAAAGATGCCGACTCACCTCCTCCTGTTGCACCGGGTAGCACTGGATTTGGTGCTCCCTACGCACCTTCTAATTGGCCCGAGGCTGGTGATGATTGGGGTTGGAGGGTAGGAAAGAGGTACAATGTTAATGGTTATTTTCAAGATCGGTTTTTGACTATTCCCAAACGTCTCCAGAAGCCTAAAGGTCCAAAAGTCTTTGCTAGCAAACCCACTCTCGAGCGATATATTCAAAACAATTATCCAAATGCGGATGTAGATGCATTTTTTGCTTCTTTCAGTTGGAAGGTTGCTGCTATTACTGATTCTTCAGTGGACAACAATGGTAAGTTCTATACAATTTCTTTTTGTTTTTTCTATAGTAACATAAGAATTTGGCTATTAATTATGTTTTGGTATAGATTGTTGATAGGTTTTTCTATGCATGTTGAAAATAGTAAGTCAATAGTGGGTACGCTCAATTTTTTTTTTAAAAAAAGTTTTTTGGCTGGCTAAACTCGTTTTCTCCTAACAGCAATTTAATATCTTTTTTAAAAAGGATATTTTTTAAGTGAAGGTTTAAACCAATACTTACTCTAATAAAAATAACCAATTTTTAACCAAATTTTAAAATTTAAGTATAACTACTTTGATAAAAAGGATTGTATGACAACCAAACCATTAAAATTTAATCCAATTTTCAAAATTGAGAATCATATATATCTTCATATTAGAGTAACTTTATACATTCAAAATTCAGATTCATTCAAGATGTATATTTACTATTATGTGTTTTTAAAACAGAATATTAATAATGAATGTCTTATTAATGTTGACTAGTATAGTGTTTATATTATGGTTTTATTGAATCCATCTGAAATAATATGAAAACAAGTATTAAAACTATGGATGAATAATGTTGATACATATGTTTTTTTTGTGTGTTACCTATGATGTTTGTAATTGTTATTAGGCCTGTTCCTATATGTGTGTGTATATATATGATGTTTCTATGCTATTGACTTATTTCATCAAACCATGTTAACTCCTAGCATCAGCTGATTGTCCACTTGGCTTTATTGTTGAAAGATTATAATCTTATTTCTCTTGCATGCACTTCAATCTTCTTTTCTTTGTTGGGGACTTCACCAATATTATTATCGTTTGGTTACCTATTTAAGAGATTACTGACTCTGCTTCTTATGTGGCTAGGTGGTACACATGTTACCAATGGGGAGGACGAGAAAGAGAACGTCCAAACTGTAGGGGATGATTCTGCCCCTCGCTACAGCCAGAGGAAAAGGCAAGCAAAAGCAACTCCTGAACCTGTCGCCAAGAAAGCAAAAGGCAACACCCGTTCAAGCCAACGCAAGAAACAGGAGACTCCAAATAATGCATCTGTCACACCTAAGCAACAAGCTCGAGGCAGGCGCCCCTCCAAACAAACAGGGGGCACAGTTGACCTCAACGATGCGAATACAGCTGACATCGAGGAAGAGCAGGAACCTATTCCTCATATCTATGTTTCTCCTATCAACGGTGTAATTACATTGCACTCGCCTGTTGACATTGTCCCAGAAGAGTTTGATAACTATTTGACTTCTCTGGATTTCCTTCTTATGCCGCCTCCTTCTGAAGAGAAACCAGCTGATTCTGAAATCGTGGGCTCTCCTTACAAAGTAGATGAAGTGGCCGAAGCCCGATCCAAGCTATCCTCACTGCTCGCTAAAGATTTTCCGTCATTGTTCTTCCATGACGACATCACCGAGCTCGCAAAACTTGCTTCCAAAGTGAGGAAAGATCCAACTCTTTCTGCTGAGCAGCTTGTGAGGTTGAAGCTAGTTGAGGAAATCCCATCATTCACTCAACTCTTTCTGGAGAACAATGGTATCATACAAGAGGCTGACAAATTCTTTACATCCCTTGAAGACAACATAACTAAGGTTGGTTCACTTAAAAGCGAGTATACTGAACTAAAAGAAAAGGTGGTTCAAGTTCAGGTGGATGAGGATAACAGTGTCGCAGCTATAAAAAGAATCGACGAACAAATTGTGCAACTTCAAGCACAACGAGCTGAATTCAACCGTACCATTAAAATCAAGGAGAAAGAAATTTCCGAGCTGAACTACGGGCAGAAGATGATTGCCAACCAGATTCCTAAAGTTGTGGAAGAAGTGCAGGCGGGTAACTCTAAAAAGGGTGAATGGGAAGTGAAGAAGGAAAATGCTCTCAAACGTGAGGCTGAAATCATAGCTAAATTTTCACCTCTTAAAGGCTTCTATCTTTAGGCAACCAGTCCAATCTTTAGAACTCTTGTTATCTATTTTCTTCTAACTAGTAGAACTTTTTATGTGCATTTTTTGTTTGCTGTTTTTAACTGAGTAACTTGTGTGTGGTCATTTTGTACTGTTACTTAGTGTAGTTAAGAAGACGTACTTCTTTTACTACCATTTCAATTAGAATATTCTGGAACCCATCTTTTTCTGTTTATCCTTTTGTGTTTCAGCTCTGAGTGCATGCAGTTTTTCTTTTGTTCAAAGTATCTCTCCTGTTTTCTGTTTAATAGTTGTTTCGGTTATGTGATTGAAGTTGAATTGTCTTGGTCCATTAGATAAAGGCTGGGTAGTTCCAGGCTACGAATGCTGATTGTCTAAAACAAAGCCGATGAATGCTTGTTAGTCTTCTGGTTATGCAGCTGGTTCGAACGAACTACAAATGAAATAGTAATAAACTTAGTTCTCTAATAAATAGAATCACCATTTGTCCTCAAGAGGTGTTTAAATCACGGTTTCTCAGAAGCTTACTAGTGGGACTAGTAATGACCTTAAGCCGAGAAGCTAACACCAAGTACATAACTAGTTGCTAATGTCATCAGTGACCCTCCACCAAGAGAAAAAATGGAGCAAGCTTCTATTACATCACTGAAAATTAAGACAAACAAAGCTAATGTACAACACCAAGTACCAACAAATCTAGCCAGAAAAAAACATAAGGTATGAGTACAGAAGATTAGTTAACATTTATGGAATGAACGATCATTTAACAGAAACAAAATGGAGATCGGACAACAGTCAATTGCCTCTTCCGTTATGGTTATGACCTCTAGAGTCAGAAGAAGAACTCTGATGAGCAGTGTAGCTCGACCGTTTCTTCTTGTGAATATTCCACGACAACATACCCATGTCCCGGTCACCCTGATTCAGGGCTTTTATTGTAATTCCCTTACTAGAACTAGACCTGTGTCTTTTCGGGGCAGAACTGAATGTATCCTCACTAGTTCCGTCACTAACTGAAGGAAAACTCTCATCATTCAATCTTACTACTTTTTTCTCTACTCCTGAATTAAAATTACCAGATAACACTTTTTTCTCCATGGTTGTATTATTATTGCTAATAGAAGCTGAAGCTGAAGTTTTACTTGCTAATTCATTTCCGTCGTTATCCCTTCTCCTTTCTCGGAAAAAGGGTAGCGAAACATCTTCACCTTTCTCAACAGCTTTAATCCATTGCAAATCGCTTAATGAATCACTATAAACGACTTCTTTTCTTCTCCGTTTTCCCAAAACGCCACCATTAGAATCGTTTTCTAAAGCTTTGGCTTTTTCCTCTTCTGTAGGCGTGGCGTATACCCATTCTGGCACTTCGTGCTCTTCAAGAAGACGTGACCGGTATTTCTCCTTTTGTCTTCGTTCTTCGTCCATTTTTTCAAACATCCAGAACTCTTCCTCCGTTCGGGCTGCAAGGCGGTTGATTTCTCTTTCGCTTGGTACGTCTTTTCCAAGCGAGCTTGTCCCTCTTCGCATTATCTCTTCCAACATCTCTCTTCTGTCTTGAGCTGCATAAACAAAGACCAAACACTAAACACATTATTATCATGTTGATATTGTCTGGTAAAAGAACATATAGATCTGTCATATAGCAGGGCAAAGCTAGAAAGGTGCCGAGTCCTCGTATGAAGTTTCTAAAACTGTCTTCTTGTCCTACTTGGCATTCACAGATAGGGCTAATATACCAAGAGTCTCGAGCCAAAAATTGATGTTTGAGCTCGCTCAAACTTAAGATTTGTTTTTGCACTTCTAGCACGGCTCATAATTCTTCCTTCAAGCCGAATTCAGACTCAGAAATCAGATATGTTTTTATATATTTAGACAATAAAATATAAAAGTTTGCAAGACATATAAACGACGGTGCTTGTTAATATAATCATAGCATTAAATTTACCAAAAAAAAAAGTCTAAACTAGGGTTATATCCTGGCAACTATATGAAGCTAGCTAATTTCTCGAGCTGTTTCTAAACAAGTTATTTCTGAGTCGAGGTTGAACCAAAAATTCTGGTCACAGCTAGAGTACAATTTTGGAGCTCAAGCTCGGAAAATCTAGCTTCGAGCCAAGCCCTTCGACCATTAGCCACCTCCTATTTGCAGTTAATACAACACACGCACTAATATTTTTCGGTTTGAAACGGTCCTTTCTTTATGTAACTCATCTACTAATCTAAAGCTCCTTTTCCGAAAAAGAGTTGCTAGATTCGTAGTATCTTGTTGTTAGGCACACCTAAAAAGTGTCACATTAGATGGAAGTTGAAAAAAAAGTTCCAAATAAGCAATAGGGTTGAAAAGACAAATAATTATATAGGTTAAACGACAGGGTTGAAAAGACAAATAACCATATAGGTTAAACTACCACGTTAGCTTTATCAACACAAAAATAGACAAAGATATGATAATGCCCATTAGAGGTGGAAAATTCTAAGCTACCGGGCTTAGACAGCATAAAGTGATCAACCTGGATCATAATTCATGTCCGTATTAAAAAACTAGGTTAAAATCAGGTCGGATGGATTGTTTGTAAGAAAACCAGGTATAAATTCAAGACGCATAGGTATCCAAAATCCTAGTCTGGGTATCACAGACTGTCAGTTAGTAAAAAGTTGTCTGACTCGTAACCAGATTCATGCCACCTCTAATATCCATGTGCCTACAAATGCTCTAGGTATAACTTACCAGTGGAAGTAGTGTTAAAAAGTCCGGCTTGGATGACCTTCGCATCTATACCCATCTTCTGCTTTGCACGCTCTAGGATAACTTCTTCAATCGACCCAACACTGACCAAGACAAAAACCCTAACTTCTTTCTTCTGTCCTATACGATGGGCACGATCCTCCGCCTGTTGGTCCATTTGAGGATTCCAATCACTATCAAATATAACTACTGTATCTGCTGTTTGTAAATTCAAACCGAGACCTCCGGCACGAGTACTCAATAAAAAAATGAAATACGGAGAGTTCGGATCATTGAATTGTTTTAAAAGAGTTCCTCTTTGCTCCGTGTTTGTGCTGCCGTCAAGTCTAAGGAACTTATAGTCATTTAGAGTCAAATATATTCCAAGAACGTCCATAAGACGTGTCATTTGCGAAAAAAGCAAAATTCTGTGTCCAGCTCTATGCAGTTTGGGTAGCAGGCGATCGAGGAGCTCAAACTTTCCTGATGATCTAACAATCTCGGCCTTTTGCCACATATTATAATCCCTTCCGACGAAAAGATAGGGGTGGTTACAACATTTTCTGAGTTGCATTGAGAGATTCTGTAAGCTCTTAGACTTCCCAGATCCTGCCAAGTTTTAAATTAGAATGAGACGTGGCGAAATGCCAAAAAACACAAGGAAATAGATGGAAAAATTTACTGCTAAAGAAACAAATTAGAACGATTTTTTCTTTATAAGGCGTTTGCTGTTGAATACTGCAGCTCGTAAAGAGCAAAGTTGTAGGGCTATTTTTGTCTTTCTTTCTACATTTTTATTCAAAACCTAAGACTATGATATTAGGGCTGTTTAGTGCCTAAGCTTATAAGCAAAAAAACCAACTCAAACTAAGCGAATAAAAACTAGTTAGCGTTGAAAAAAATTGTAGGTTGTAATAAAAAGATTAGCCAACTTTGGCGGTTAAAAGAATGATGGTGTTAAGTGAAAATTAGAACCAAAGAAAGCAAGAAAAAAGAACTTTTTTCTGATGAAAACAAGTATAGTGAAATAAAAAGAACAGAAAAATTTAAAAGCCAAAAAAAGACGATTTGTTATAGCTTCTAGCCTTTTGATTTTATATGCTTTAAATTTTAGCTTTTCAAAACCTAAATAGTCAGATGGACCAAACAAACTTTTTTCTTATAATCCTAAAAGCCAAAAAGCCTAATGGCACTAAACAAATCCTAAGTAAGAAACTCCAGGAAAACATGAGCATGAGCAACAAACCACTATTCATGCCGACTCTGCCAACATCAGTCACTTGATGATAATAGGCTTTCTGCCATGATGACATATCACATTTTAATATGACCTGGGTTTTCCCTGGAAGGAACTTCTCCACCTCATTCTTTTTCCTCCTTAGTATGAAAGGTCGTATGACCTGAAATTCGAGGAAATGCATTGAGAAAGAAATTTTCAAGCCGAAAAACAATAAATTTAAAGTAAGTAATAGGAGGAAAGTATTACATGATGCAAACGGTGAATAATCAACAACTCTTCTTCAGCTGTAAGAGAAACATCACCACGATCCGCAAAAGGAGCATTGAACCAATCACCAAAATGCGCAACAGAATTAAAAATGTGCGGAAGGAGAAAATTAAGCAATGACCATAGTTCTTGTAAACTATTCTGAATTGGGGTTCCGGTCAACAGAAGTCTGCGCTGGATGCGGTAGCTGCATATACACGAAAATGGATTAGTACAAGATTCTTAGTATGAAGCATTATAACAAATAGAAAACCACTCAGTGGCAGCAAAAGAGAAACAAGTTATCCATTGTGCTGCAAAAAGACAGCCTAACAGATAAATGCCAGAGAGCAAAGAGCAGTTCATCCTCATTATATACAACCAAGCCCAGCTTATAGGCCAAAAGTTAGCTTAAAGTAATATATAAATAAATTTACTTTTTCTCTGATAAAAAAAAATCAGCTATAATATAAATAATGAAATTTAATCAAAGTTAAATGTGTTCTATATAAATCAATGGTATAGCAAAGGATCTGGTGAATAGCAAATTCAGAATATGTTTTTAGGCTTTTTCATCTACATACGCCTAAAAAACTAGCTTTATTGATAACCAAAAAGATAGATCCAACCAAACATCAATTTTGATTTTAAGCTTTAGCCAAATAAGGCACCAAACAACCTATAAAGTGTACTATCAACTGAAAATCAAGTAAGCCCTTAAACTGTAAAGAGTAAAAGCTAATGACATGAACAAGAAGAAATAATTAGTTCGTTAAGTCCTGGATGCATCATACCCAGATAAAAGAGTCTTTGCAAGAGCGCATTCATGGTTTTTTAAGCGATGCCCTTCATCAACAATCATATAGAACCAATCAATTTTCTTCAAAAATGATTTGTCTCTCATGATTAGATCATAATGCGTTATCAATACACAAAATTTGCCTTCTCCTGATATCTGCTCCCTGATTGCTTTTCTCTCATCTAGACGTCCATCATATAGAATTGCTGTAATACTACAAGTGAAAAAAATTGCATAGCCAAATCAGTCTTCATATGTCATAAGATAATGAGAAAGGAGTTGTAAAGAAACACTTCAAACGCACCTAGGGGCCCACGTCGCAAATTCATTTACCCAATTTGGTAGGACAGCTTTTGGAGCTACAATCAAGTGGGGGCCGTCAACATGCTTGTTCTCCTTTAAATAAGCAATCAGGGAAATCGTTTGTATCGTTTTTCCAAGCCCCATCTCATCAGCCAAGATACCGTTTAGGTTGTTGTTGAACAAAGAGACCATCCACTGAAGCCCCTCTACCTGGTACGATCTTAGCTCTCCACCTTGGAGAAGGCTTGGTTGCTCAGAAACCTGTTCAAGGACAAACAAATCTTAGATTTCTGGGAAAGTCAACAAAAATGTTAGGGGTGGTAAAATTTCCGACTCAACCGACTTCTCTCCGGCTAAGCTAAATGACTATCCCGACTCAAGTAATAGACAAATAAATTGATGACAGCGAGATAAAACACAGATATGCAACCGTTTAGACATTCAAGAAAAGGAACTGACAAAAACAGCACATTTATGTAAACGAGACTAAGGAAAGATCTGGAATCCTATTGGCCAACCAAACATGAATAATTTTCAAGCCTGTCTCGGCTCGAATGAGAATTACGAGACGATCTTGAATAACGAAAATATATTTTGGGACAGCACACAAATTTTGAGCTTGAGCCGAGCTTCAAGCATCATTTTTTTACTAGAGTGGAGTTCAGGCCGCTTGGCTGGGATCGATTCCAGCCCTATCTGTCACTGTAGAATAACGTAGATATAAGTTTTTGTTCTTACCTTCTCTTGAATTGCATGTATAGCCGAGTTATATTGCCTCTGACCTTCAAGTAAGTCATTAGAGTCATCGTTGTTATCAGAATCAACGGTTTCCACATCTTTGTCAGGAACCAAGTCCTGAGGGGTTTCACTCTTTGGAGCTTCGAGCTCAGACAAATCAGATTCTGAGCCTTTTAGTTCTTCAATACCATCTGAATATTTAGCATCTTTCTGACGTTGAACAGCAGCTCCTAAATTAACAAGGAGCTTATTTGTTTCTTCAAGAAGCATAGTTAACCTTTCGTTTTTGCTCTCCTTCACTAGTTTCATGTATGCTTCTTGATCATCGGCTTTCAATGCTTGAAATCTTAATTTCTCTGCCCTTGTGGCACGCTGTCTTTGCCTTCCATGCCACGACTGTTGCAAAATCAGTCACGTACAATAAATTTTTGTACTTATTAGTAAAGCAATAACAAAGCAGCAGCCTCATAGTCTCGATAAGAGATTCCAGTAATGTATTTAAGGAAATGGAAGATCGACAGCCATATTACATGCATTATATACACAAGAAGTTAAATAGTTTACTCTCAGTATCTGAGCAGAGCAAACATTTCCACATATTTCGTGTTATCTACTAATCATAAGATACCAAGAATTTTCACTATTCTCTCAGTATTTGGTGTGGTGAAGGTGTGTGTAGTGATAATCCAACCTCGAAAGACTCTTATCCTTTTTAGAGGAGCTCCGCGAGGGCGGACGGCTAAGCCGTCGGTTGGAGTCCAACTTATAAGCCAAAAGGCTAGTTTAAGATAAATCGAGAAAAAAGCTAGCTTTATAAGAAAACTCAAGGTTGTTTGGTATCCAAAAAATGGCTCAATTTAATGAAAACGTCATGTAAAGAGAGAAGCCAGTTAAAATACATCAATAAAGCTTCTTCATTTTTTTGCTTTTTGCTTATATGGCCTTTTAAAAATATAATTTTACGCTAACAAGCCAAAAAAATAGTTTATCAGGACTACAGAAAGTTCCACCAACCAAACACACTTATTGCTTATAAGTTTATAAGCCAGCGGCAGTAAATGACTCCAAAGCGCAGTTTGACAACAGATGATCAAGCAATAAATGACGAGCTGATAATGAAGCAACTCTTCCGATTCTCAAAAATAACAAAGATATTAAAGTTAGTACTAAGAACACGCAACCAACACACAGACAAACCATACAATTCTGCTGCAAACACAACAAAACAAAAATGTAGCAATAATATGAGTTAAGTTGCTGCAGAACTACATCAACTACCCAGTGACTCCTATCATCCCAAGGAAGAAAACAAGAAGGCATAAACAAGATAGAGCATACTAGCTGCAAGGTGAAAGAGAAATAGAGGAACTCTCAAGTTTTGATTGGCAAAAAAAAGAGGCAATTCATATCATAGATCCAAATTGGTAGAAGCAACAGTAAAAGTGTGATCAAGCCTAATCTCATAAACCTGGTCCAAGGTTGGTCTCTTCTATTAAATATGCAAAAATCGTATGCGAACAGATAAAATATTTCTATATATTTTAAGAAACCGATAAATCAATTTATATCCTAAGTAGATCCCATAACATTCCATCTCTGAACACCCTCCAAGCATGTTGGCATCAAGTACAGAAAGACAATGAGTAACGACAGAAAGCATACCTGAACCCCATCATTTCTTTGCTTTCTGCGCTTTTGAGAAGCCTGAATTTGTAACTGGAACTCACGAACAGCATTTAATAAATCAGCAAAAAACTTATTTTTTCTAGTCTCAACATGGTTTCTTTCCTCCTCCTCTATCCGTGACAGCCGCTGTATCAAAAGTATCTAACTCATCAGCAGCAAAATAATGTTTCTTATCGCATTTACAAAAAATATAATAGGTTAAATCATCTATGCAAAGTATGGACTCTTCAATCTACATTCGTCTGCAGTCGTCTAACCAAATGGTAAATTACAGTAAAATGGATACAAGAACATAGATTTCTGTTGAAATAAACTTAGATAAAAAAAAATGGAATGTGATTAAATTACCTCAGCATCACGTTTCTTTCTGGACAGATCATCGCTTTCCATACCAAAAGGATCTCCAACACCATACATAGGACGATGCAATCGCATCATGCCCCAATCGAATAAAAGATTGTTAGGATTCGCACAGTTCGTGCGAAGCCAATGTTCCGCACTCACATCAGATCGAACCTTGCTTTGCAACTCCTTTAGCTGCCAGATGAGACAAAACCAATGGATAAAATATAAATACAGAGGCCGTATAAAGGAAACAGAAACTACAGATAAAAACAACGGAAAAACGTTGGATAGGCGATAAAGCCTTTGATTGATGATTAGCTCCCGGCAACAGGTTACACTAGTCTCCGCCTTTGAAACTAATTCCCTGCGGGGACTCATTTTTATAGTGATAATGTGCAATGTTTTAAAGTAGGAGACTAAAATTTCGAATGATTCATAGTCGGCTGACTAATTAGCATTTAAAACCAGTGATAAATGATCTTTAAACATTAGCAATCTTGTGGGGCTTCATGACTTCACTATATTAATTAGCAAAATATTTTTCAAAACCGGAGAAAGCAAGTGTTTGTTGCTTCTGACCACAAAAAATAATTAACAACGGATATCCCGCAATAAGAGGCTTTTCAAGTATATAATTCTACTGTCAGGTTTACCTTCAGTCCATAGAGCTCAAGTAAGCACTTCGTCTGCAAATCATCGCCTCTAGTAGAAGGCAATCCTGATTTTAATGTAAAAGCATTAGTATATCTAGCAACATAATCTTCAAACTTGAACTTGTAAAAAACAAGTCAAATGCTGAAATTTGGCAGTAATGAGATTCCACAGCTAAAAAAGAGCTCAATCAGTGACTAAAAACCTTCAAGTTCACTCATTCGATGCTGAATTTGGCTCTGATATCGATTCTCGCGTGACTCCAACAATCCCGAACCTGATATGCATCTCGATCGTTGTTTCAATAAAGCCTCCTCAAAGCCACTCATCAAATCATTCTGAACAGGAACTTCATTATCATCCTGCATAAACATAAAACAAATTATCAAACTAAAGCACCACATCACATCACAAATTGTTTTGTGGTATTCAGGACCAAAACATAAACAAAACAACTTAATGTTTAAATTTACACAAGACCTGAATAGTATCCACAAAGTAAAAAAACAAGAGCATACTATATATCAATAACGCCACAAGAACCAACAAAGCAATCGAAATTGCCAAAAACCTAAAGAAATTGATAAGTTCTTCCAAAGGATACCGACAAGAAGACAAAAATTTACAATCATTGTATCCCTAAAACCCCAAGCACCCGCAAAAATAACCAATAGGAATCCACAAAGAACCTCAAAGGGATGGACGAATTCTTACCGGACCCTTATCGGGCGTCTCACTCTCGTCCGACCCGGCACCGCCGTTGTAGATCGAAGAAACGACGTCGTAAACATGGGGAGGGATAGGGAGGTTTCTGGAGACGTAATTGAGGGCACAGATCAGCGTCTTGGTCATCGAAAGCGGATCATCGGTGTCCGTATTGCGCTGCTCTTGCTCGACTAACATGGCGGGAATTCGAATGTAATATTTATGTTTAATAATTCGATTTAGTTAAATTTTTTTGTTATTTTTTCGCTGTTTGTAAAAAAAAGTCTTCAGTTTTTGTGTTGTGGGTGTTTAGTAAGCACCACACGGACAAGATCTCGTCTTTGAGAAACCCTTTTTTCTGTGGTTGATTTCGGGGAATAGAGTTTGATAAACGGTGACCAAACACGCCTCTATATATAATGCCCTTATTTACTTTACCATAATTTATTTATTCTCTAAAACCATATACTCCAATTGCGTATTAATTGTAAAAAATAATATATAAAATAAATTAATTTAATAAATTATTCTATATCTTATTTTCCAAGTAATTTCCTATCCAACGTATTATTTCATTTTTAAATTAGGTGCATCATCTCAGTTTTCTTTTATGGTTTTTGGATATGTTTTCTCTGATATGAATACAATATATCACATACTCTTTTTTATATAATTATTATAATATATATTTTTAAGTTATTTCCGCTAAATATCACTATTGATGTTTATGTTTTATTTGCGTATCCAATTAGTGAATTATTTCACTTTTGTTTCCCACCCATCCTCTATATTTTAAAATTTTACCATAATTCTTTTTACCATTTACCATTTTAATTTCATCTTTTACCTTATTTCATTTACCCACAATCCAACAATACTATTAAACTATCCAAACCCATCAAACTATCCAAACCCATTAAATTATCCAAAACCATTTAATTATTAAACCCGAACTCGAATTAACCAAATCCCAATTAATTTGTTTCAATCCTAATTTTTATAGAACTTTTTCTTCATGTTATACCGTTCTACCTGCTTATAAACAATTTACTATTTTAGTTTGACAACATTATATTATATAAACAATGCGTGTTATAATTACTCATTTTTCTTTTCTTGACCAATCGAGTTTTCCACTCTAATATAATTACAAATAATTCTTTTTAATCTAAAACAAGGGTTATCGTACAAAATCGGATACACAATAAAGCATAATTTGTTTATAAAGATCAGATCTTTCTCCTAAAATATAAGCTGACAATATGTTTTGGACCTGGATATTTATTTATATAACCCTCCATCTAAGTGTTTTTTAATACCCTATCAAATGCACGATACAATTCTAAAATTGTATACAGTTGGACCTCAATATTTATTTATATAAAAAAGAAGAAGGATAGTAAGTCAAATGTAACCGATAACCATTTATTTGGAAAAAGATATAAACTAATTTGTTTAACATATGTCAATGCTTACACCAGACTCAGCTACGATAGGCCTCTTAATGTGTAGATTGTTTATAAGTTGATAGAGTTGTTTATAAAATGAGTAAGTTGTTTGCGATTTGGGTTTGGGTTATGATAGAATACAAGAAGAAGAAGTTCCATGTAAATTAGGGCTGAAATTAATGAATTAGGGGTTTGGTTAATTGCGGTTCAGGTCTGGGTAATTCAATAAGTTTAGGTAGTTTGATGGGTTTGGATAGTTTGGTGGTATTGTTGGGTTGTTAAGTTGTGGGTTTGTTGGGTTGTGGGTTTATGGTTTAAACCCGAGCCCAGCTCATTTATATATGGTAAATGAAATAAGGTTAAAAGGGAAGGTAAAATAGTAAATGGTATAAGATTATGGTAAATGGTAAAAGTGAGATGGTTGCTAGACTAGGTTGAAAGAAGGGTATAATCGGGTAGAATTATGGGGGACCAATAGTAACATAAAATTTGAATATTTTGGATGCCACATATTTAGATTTTCATGGTTCGCATGTGCAAGGACTGATCTTGAAAATTTATGAAACATAAAGGATGAATGTGAGACAAAAGTGAAGATGAATGACTCGATTGATACACGATAAAACAAAGAGAACCAATGATGATTTTTAGCCATTTTTTTCTTATCCAAAGTATTACATGCATTATCTCAATATATTTTTCATCCTTTAAGAATACAATATATCACGTAAACTATTTTTAATGATTTATTATATATTCTTTTAGTTATTAAAATACAATAATCATTTGGTGATAAAATTAAATTTATGCATAATTATTTGATTTTTTTTAATACATATCGTACCCCCAATTTGTTATTACGATCTTGATCTTTTTGTTTTTTTATTCGATTAATATGTTTTTCGATTTAAAATTAGTTTTTTTTCTTTATTCAATCAAGATTTTTTTTATAATTCTGAATTGTTTATTTTTTATTTTCTTCTCTTGTATTTATTGATTGTCTATCGATTCACATGTTATTTGTTTTCTCTTTTTGTTATTTTTTATTGTTTCGAGTTGTTCTGTGTTGTTATATGATTATATAATTGTTTTAGTTATGTTGATTCTTTGACGTCATAAATTCACGTAGATATTTTGACAACTATCTAAAAAGATCGATTTCATGAAGAAGAAGAAAAAATGGTTTTTTTGGTTTTGGTTGCGTAACTATGAATATTATGGTTGCGCAATTAGAAACTACATTGAGTTGTAAAATTATGTACATTTCGGTTCCGTAATTAGTAGTTCAGTTGGTTGTGAAATTAAGTGTACTTGGGTTATGTAATAACTATTTCTTCTTTTGTGTTTTAAGTGGCTAAATTATGTTAAAGTTGGATGAAAAAATAGTCTGAAGTTGTATTATTTATTTTATTTTATAGGTTTATAATGTCTTCATTGGTTGTTTTTAACAAAATAATCAATTTTCCATTTGTCTACTTCGTGTTTTTTTGAAAGTTATGAAAGTATGATTAATTTCGTAATAATGTAGTGGGATTGGCTCGACATGGGTCATTTTAGTTTCACTTATTCATTTGTTTAATATAAGAACTATTTTTTTTGTAAAGATGATTTTATATCATTGGTTGAATTGGTTGGTCGTAGTAAATGTCAAAATATTGTTATTGATGATAAGGGTGAGAATTGCCCTGAGTACGGGTTGGGTCGATTAAATACATGGCTAATTTGGCTTCACGTAAGTCTTGTAAAATAGGCCCAACAAATGTATGAGATTCACGTAAGTCTTGTAAAATAGGCCCAACAAATGTATGAGATTGAGGGTATTTTATGTAATAAGTAGTAACTATGGTTGAGATGAGTGAAGTAATGGAGGGAAATAACCTTAAATGGACTATTAATGTGGCATTTAGACTAATTATCACTACAATATAAAATGACCTCCCTTTATGGGAAATGGTTATTTCTACTTTTGTCAGCTTTTCTCTCTAGCTTTCCTATGTTTCTCTCTCTAGATTCTTACTCGAAAATATCTTAGACTCATAATTCAACCCGAAAATCTTTGGAACTATCATTGACGTTATTTGTGGGAAACGATTGGTACCCGTAATCATTTTTTTAAAACCATTGCTTTATTGGCAAGTTCTTTGAGAGAGATGAATAGGTAAACACTAGAGGAGCCCAATGTTGGCAAAGGATTGGTGACCGGAGCCATGTCCAAGGATCACCACTTCGAAGAACAACAAATAGAGGGACAATATTACAACGATCAGTACGCCGATAAGCAGCTCGAACAATCTGCCTTGGTAGCTTTACAAAAAGAACTATTGGAAGATATTTCAAAGCTAAACTCGGAGAAAGATGCAGCAATGGCTGCCAAGAGGCTTATGTAAGAGGTTCGAAGAGAGCAACTATAAGATGAAAATAAAGTTGAGGATGCTCATCGGATGGGGGACAAACACAAAACGTATAGGCGTCAAGACCGTTACTCTTCGAGGAAATAAATGGAACATCGACGTTGGTATGACTCTACTAAATCTAGCGACTACTATGTCTATGAATCAGATGAATGTTCCTACCAGAGATGGATGACCGATGCGAGATGAATAATAAGAAAAAATGTTCGAAGAGATGCAAAGATAACCAACAAATATTTTACCAAGCCAATGGTTTAAGAAGAGAATAAGTAATCAAGATAAAAGGGCACTTGGGTCTGTGGGAAAGGACATAACGGTAAACGTCACAGGGGAGCAAGCTACACTCCACGTCCAATTCTCGTCGGGGAGTCAGAGTTTCGAGTACCGCATGAGCAATCAATTCATGAACCTTTTTTTATGAGGGGTTCTACACGGTTGCGGACGAAGACCCCAGGGAAAGTATGTACAAAGCTGGGAACAATTGGAGATTGTCTCCTTTGTCCGTAGATATCTTGTCCCGACAAATGCCAAATAGGTTCAATATCTTGAGATTAGACAAGTTTGATGAGACTCAGGACCCGGATAGTCACATAGATTAGTTGAAGAATTTCACGATCAACTACAACGATGGTGATAAACTATTATGCAGGGTGTTCTCCCAAACATTTATGGATAGTGCCTCTAATTGGTATTCTCGTTTGCTGCATGGCTGTATCAAGACCTTTGATATATTCAGGAACATATTCCGATAATATTTTGTGAGAAGAAAGAAGTTTCGTGCGAAAAGGAACACGATTATTTATTGCAGGCAGAAAATCGAGGAGAGCATGAGAGAGACAGTTCATCAAGACCAAGACCGAATGGGAAGGGTGCAAAGATAAGGTGGCGCTGACAATGTTCCAAATGAGACTTCTCCGTGGTATTTTCAAAGATAATGTTGGGAAAAAATAAGCCACGACGTTCAGAGCATTGTTGGTTCAGATTGTGAAGTGGATTTTAGTGGAGAAACACATACTTTGGAATTGGCTTCCTTAGCTCATATAGAGCATAACCAACAATATTCGGTAGCGGTCTACCATCAAGCACCCATGTAAACCCCTAAAATTACCCCCCATTAATCGGTATCCGATAAGAGTGCCAAATCAACTACCTTCGCGACCAAGGGTAAATCAGTAGGGGGCAAACACATAACAAAATATCAGGAAAATTTCAAACAAGTGGGTCTGACCTACTTATTTTGTTAAATTGACGGAGTGTATAGTTACAATATTTGATATGGCTCGGAATCACATACAGTATCAAAAACCTTCTTATATCCAAACTACGAGGAAAAGAAAGAGTAGTAGGTATTACAAGTACCACGAAAACCTCAGACACGACATGAAGGATTGTATAGTGTCAAAAAAGAAATTCAAGTATTGATTGAGTTGACAACGTTTGTTAAGAAGCACTATCAGCGCGATCCGTTGACAATGGAGGTTGTTGCAACTCCAAAGCAAGAAAATATTACGATGATTTTGGAGCATGTTGACTCGTTTGATGTCTCTGTAGAATACTTAGACCTCAAGCCGGGAAGGAATAAGGTCATGATGGTAAATGAGCTTGCAGTATAATGAAAGGTTAGTGAACTCTGTGATTTTTTTAAATCCTTGACAATTTTTGGGGTGACTCATTTACAAGAACTACAAACTTCTCTTAAAAAAGGCACATTGTGAGCCTTGCTACCCAAGTTGGAAGTCGGTGCTTCACCTCATTTATACTGAAACCCATCCTCATTGCTTTATTAAGATGACGATATAATAAAAGTTGTGGGACCGCACGAGGAGGTTGTGGTAATCATGCTAGGAATACCCGAAGATAAAATCTAAAGGATTCTGATGGATATCGATAGTCATGCAAATATTTTATTTATGACGACTTATGAGGAGATAAATGTCCCTCGACCATTCTTTAATCGGGTCGGAAAGTTATATGTTTTACCGGGGTAATTGTCGAGGTGGTCGGGGAATTTAAATAAACTATCGAGTTGGGTCGTGTTCCTTTTACAAAAAGAGGTAATAGTGTTGTTTATCATGGTGGACACGCCTATATCATATAATTTAATATTTGGAAGATCTTGGTTATCCAAAATGCATGCGGTCGCTTCGACTGTTCACCAATGCTTAAACTACGTAGTGGGAAACAATATGTGAACGATTCAAAGTAGCCAGAAATGGTGAGGGAGTGTTAACAAACAATTTTGGCTCTAAATCAAATTAAAGGGACCGAACAAAAAAATTGTAACATTAAGTGGGGTCCACTTTAGAGTTATATCTCGTTGACGATCCGAGAGGTGGGTTTTTGGACCCTGATAAAAATTTCAAGGACTACATTTTTCCCAATGAAAAAGCTTGAAGATCGGTACAATGTTATCTTCGGATGTGAGGGAGAGGTTAATTTATTTATATCAACAAGGTTAAACATGTTTGTGTTATGCACTGAAGATATTGCAGGGATATCAGCTAGGATTATTTTCTGCTAATTGGCTATCCGAAGCAATGTGCGCCTAATTATCTAGAAAAGAAAATCTTTTTCTCAGAACAGTCCGAGTGGATTATGGCTGAGCTAGATCGTATATCAAAAGTGGGGCACATACGAGAATCTCAGTACCCGGTATGGACGAACAATCCAATTTTGGTGAAAAAAGAAATAGCAAATGGAGGATGTGGGTGGATTTCTCTTACTTAATTTTAACTTGTCTGAATGACCATTTTTTGGTCCCTCGGATCGATCAATTGGTGCAATTTACAACAGGAAATTGATTGTTTTCTTTTATGGATGCGTACGCGGGGTATAACTAAATTAAGATGGATTCAAAAGACCAAAAGAGCACGTCATTCATTATTGGAAGAGTATTATATTACTACAAAGTTATGCCATTTGGATCAAAAAATGTCGGGGGAACTAACCAATAATTGGTGAATAAAGATTTTGAGGCTCAGATCAGACGTAATTTCGAGGTATATATTGACGAAATGCTGGTAAAGATTACTAATAAAGAATAACATTCCACAAATATGGAAGAAACATCCAAAATTTTGAAAAAGATAAACTTAAAACTGAACTAGAGAAGTGCACGTTTGGAGTATGAGTCGATAAATTTATGGGCTACATAATCAACGAACGAGGGATATAGGCCAACCTAGTATAACTGAATGCTTTGAGCACCATGGATCCTCATTGGACCATAAAAAAGGTGCAAATATTGACTAAGAGATTGACAGCTTTAAACAAGTTTATATCTAGGTCTGATATAATACATGCAAAATGTTTCAGTTGGACCCCAGAGTGTGCTAAATCCTTCACACGAATTAAAGAATATATTTCTTCCCTTGAGATGTTGACGAATCCCACAAGCTATTCGTTTACATAGCGGCGTCTGATTATGTTGTTAGCACTGTACTGATCTAAGAAGTCGATAATTTTCCGGGCCAGTGTATTATATCAGAAAAAACCTTATGGATGCAAAGAATATATATATTCAAAGTTGGAGACTCAAGCCCTTGCTTTGGTGACTGTGGCTCGAAAGATGAGGCCATATTTCCATGCATATTTGATTGTAGTCTGAAAATCTTTTCCTTTCAATAACGTGTTACAGAGGCCCAATATGTCGGGTCGAGTGAGTAAATGGTCTGTGGAACTGGGTGACTTCGATATTGATTTTGAGACCTGAACGATGATCAAAGTCCAGGAATTGGCAGATGTTTTGGTCGAGTTCCACTCCGAACAACCCGATATGAAAATCGATTAGGAAAAAACAGAGGTTGGATGGACTATGCAAACAGATGGCGGTTCAAGTGGTTCCGAATGCAGGGGGGATTCAGTTGATCTCCCCGTTTGGGATAACAATGTATCAGGCTATACAGTTCGGTAATCAAGTGTCGAATAATGAAACGGAATACGAGGCTGCTTTAGCATGATTAAGACTCGCCCACATATGCGGAGCTGAAAAGGTTCGATTGGTAAGCGACTCACGATTTCTTATAAAATATGCATCTAGCCATTCTGAAGCTATGAAGGATCACTTAGTAAAGTATCAAAAATATTTGAAGGTCCTGGCAGCCGTTGTTGAAAGTATGAATTATGAATACGTCCGTAGACTATAATATTCTATGCTTGACTCTTTGGATACCATTGTATATTCCGAAGGACTTCTCTGGATACTCGCACAAGAAAGTCCCTCGATAGAAAGGTTACGAGTTTATTGTGGGTTTGGATGAGGCTTTCCAGATCTCATCAAGCGCTGAACGATTGGAGGCATGATATGTAACGATTGGAGGCATGATATGTAGGAGTTTCTAGCCAACGACGTCTTTCCAATTGACAAGGAAGTTACTAAGAGGATACGATTGAAAGTGCATGGTTACACGATACTCGTAGGTATCTTGTATAAGAAATATTTGAGCCAACCTTTGCTTTGGTGTCTCTTGAAAAATGAATCGTTGATGATATTTCCTGAACTGCACGACGGTGAGGGGTCAGCGCATTGTGGGTATAATACTTTGACGCGAAGAGTTTTGATGTGGGTTATTATTGGCCCACGATCATTGTTGATACCAAAGAATTAGTCAGAAGGTGTAACACTTGCCAAAGGTTTGCTAACACCATCCATTTGATTGGGGGTGTCTGTTGAGTCTGTATATGAGGCGTTGCCTTTTGACCGATGAGGTATTTGATTTGGTGAGACCATTATCGATAGCTTCGGAGAAGCTGAACCACTATTTGGGAAAAAAGCAAAGGCTGTGATAAAATTTATTATATCTAATACATGTTGTCGTTTTGGTGACCCGATGAGTCTTATAATGGATAATGGCCCATATTTCGAGAACAAAAACATGAAAGCCTTGTGCTCTTCCGAGGGCATACGACAAGGTTTATCGATATTTATTCACCCACATGAAAATGGTTAAGTCAAAGTAACTAACCGAACGATCCATGATGATCTCAAGAAAAATTAGAGGGTAAAGCTAGAAAATGGTTGGATTATCTACATGAGGTACTATAGGCTTACCAAACCACTCCCCAAACAACAATGTAAGAATCCCCATTCACATTAGTTATATGATGGATATTGTAACACCACCCGAGGCAGTCTTCTCTTTGTACCAAGTACCAAGTTAATGATTATTCCAAAGAAGGTAACAATGAGGGACGACATGATGAGTTAGACTTGATCGAGGAAAAATGAAGCGGGCACAACTGAATTCTCTGCACTACCAGATGAGGAGCATGTATGCGTCTAGAGTCAGGTGACAACAGTTCAGTGTAGGGGACAAAGTAATGAGGAAATTATTTTTACATACAAAAAATAAGCGGCTCTATAAGTTGGAATCTAACTGGGAAGGCCTGTACACAAGAAGTGAAATGTTAAAACCATGAATGTATAGGTTTGAAGATAAAAAAGGGAGAGCGTTTCGGCACCCGTGGAATATCGAGTACTTAAAGTTATATTAGAAACAAATGCAAAAGTTGTATATATATATGATGTCTACCTTGTGTAAAGGTGGATAACATACTCTTTCCAACCCCTGTGGCACATGAAGCTTTTAACAAGGTGTCCGCATAGCCGAATTATAAATATAAACCTTTTTTGTGACTTTAATACTTCTTATAGGTTATCAGGCCAATGTTTGTTTCCAATCCAATCATTTGATTTTTTTCTTGGATCTGAGGGGTCTTCCAACAAAAGTTGGTCAACAATCATTTAATTTTCTTGGATCCGAGGGGTCTTCCAACGAAATTTGGTCAACAATTATTTAATCTTTTTTCTTGGATCAAATCGATCTCCCAGTGAAACTTAGCCAGTAATCATTTAATTTTCTTAGATCCGAGGGGTCTTCCAACAAAATTTGGTCAACAATTATTTAATCTCAATGGATCCGAGGGGTCTTCAAAAAAGTTGGTCAACAATTACACAAGTATTTCCTACATTGTAGGAGTGTCTTCAGATCCATCTTATGGAAAATCAAACGAGGAGCTATCCGATCCACGAGAGCTTTCAGATGACTTATTATTATATTCAAACAAAACGTCTACATGGCCATACCTCTTTTGGATGAGCTCCCAGTAGCTACCTAACTCAAGTCTGGAAAGTGTTCATGCAGATCTAATACCATATCGGATTTCACCTTAGCATATCGAGCTTCCATTTTGGTGGTGCATTATGCAACATAGGCTTTAAGAGAATCCTTCTTGTCAGCCTGAACACGTTCTTTTGCCAAACTTAAGTTTCAGTGATGGTACATATAATCACGTCCTTATCCTCATTCAACAACATGACATGTTGTCGCTCACAAGTGAATATTTGCTCCTATGTTTTGTACCATTTTTCTGCCTCTTCGGCCCGCTCAAGCCGCTCTTTGGAAACCTGATAAAGTTAGGTGGCTTAATTTTCCAACATCTTCACCTCGCTCCTCAACCTTCAAGCCTCCCTCTATAGAAGTTTTTCTGTTCCGTTAGCATTTTAGCTTTTATTTCAATAAACATTGCGGGAGAAATAAAGTCATTGATTTGAAGGGCTATCACATCCTCATTACAAAATTGAAAGTCTCTAAGTTTGGTTCGGGATACCCAACCGGAGAGCCAGCCTCACGGCGTTTAGAAGATTGAACATCATCTCATTGATCTTCTTGAGATATCCCTCTGGTATCGTTAGACTTGGTAGTTCTTTATTCGATGCCCGTAGCAAGTCTGAATCGATAATAACAATTCATTCAGAAGATGAAGGGTTGAGGTCCAGAACATCGTGATCTAATGAAACCACATTCTCTCTACCATCGACATCGCGTTGTCGGCTAGACACTTGCGTTTATTTTTAGATGAGTGTTTTTTATGGCCTCTTGGAGTCATCCCCTTCAGCAACCATGTTGTCCTCCTCAGAGGCAACCTCAACCTTACTATCTTTTGTCTTCTCTGGGTAACTATCACATTTCCTAGGGACTCGGTGACTTGGAGCCCTAGATGTCGCTGGTAAATAGACAAGTACGTTAGTTTCTTCCAACTACTTCAACATGTTAGCTTCCAAGGGAGGTACCGTAAGTTTCTCTAGTGATAGATTTTTTGACAAGTCGACTCTCCAAATGTAGTCTTAGTTAGATTGGTTGGGGTGAAACAACGATGTAATTTGTTGGACCCTCACCCGAGCAAATATCCCCTCTGTATCCTCCCGATGCTCTTCGAAATGCGTTGTCACCCCTCTCATACTTTTTTTCTTCAACATAAAAAGAAAAACTTGTAAAAATATGAACATAAAAATTATAAAAAAGGAAAATAAGTTCGAATAAAAGTGTACTTGTATTGGTCTACTTCAGGGAAATCCGATGTGGCATTTTAGCCGACGGTTAGGACCCTGTCTCCCACAACCTCAACATAAGGAAAAACCTATGCTTCTACTTTTTATCAACTTCCAACAGATCGTCGACCACCTTGAACTTATTCCCTAAAGTAAGCGAATAAAATAGGACGTATGGTGTAGGCCATAAAGAGCCCAACCTTGGAAATTCTTAATGTTGTGATGTAGGTCATCAACTTAAACCACAAGTACAGTCCCGCTTGACTGGAGCACACGTCCACTAGCTCAAAAAACCTGACCATGGTAGGGTCAATAAGGAATCGAACCCCCCAGTTCACTATCTCCAGGAAAACAACAAGTTCATCATGCCCAACAAAAAAAAGGAGTTTCCCCAACATTGGGAAACCGAATAGTGAGCAAACTCGGGATGCCTCATTGATCCCAAAGATTTTATTCCTCGCATATGTGGTAGCACCATTACTCAATTTGTACAGGACTATAAAGTGTTTGTTTCGACATAAAAAAGGTTGTTCTCAATAATAGCCACAATTTCCGAGGGTAATTCAACGTTCATCTTTTTCTTTTTGGATTTCGAGGTTTTTTTTTCTTTGCATGTTCTCCAATATCAATTTTATTTTGGAGGGCTGGCGCCTCCGGTTGACCAATAGCTTCATTCTGATTAGACCGACTAACAGTCTGGTCTTTATTTTGGTTAGCTAGGACAACAACCTGACCTTTATTTTCATGAGGTTCATCGACCAAGTGTCTTAGCCACCGCTCCCTCACTGACTCAAAGGGTCGTGTTTCTACGGGAACAACCATAGGACTTGGTCTTTTCTATGTTGACCACATGGTCGAATTCGAGCTTCTTTGTAAAGTACTAGTAGACGTATTTTTGGAAGCAGTGGACTCCATAACCGTTTTGACCTTTACATACCTTTTCTCCAAGGGTCGAGAAAACTTTTTTTTTCTTTGGAGCTTCATCTTTCGATTTCTCCACCGTTTTATACTTATCACCCATCATGATATACGGGGTTTCGGGGGTTGCTTTTCTTAAATTTCCAAGGTCACCCTTGTTGTGCGTCAAACAAGCTTGACTATGGGGTTGAGTTCTACAAATGGTGGTTGTGTTTATGATATTTGAAGCTTCTGCCGCTTTGGATTGTTTCTTGGTCGGAGGCCACACATCATAGTATGTGGTTTGATTGATAGTTAGCAGTCTTGGCTACTTGTCTTCTAGTCCAGCTATTTTTCTTTGTTCGAATCTTTTGTTTATGGAAAACCAATCTAGAATGGTAAACATTTTAGGCATGAACGAAAGGTATACGAGAAGTAAAAGCAGTAGAAGAACAATATTTGAGGATTTTTTGAAAAATAACGGGCAACCCTTTCTCTCTATATAAGGTGTCTCTCACTCTCTAGATCATGAAAGAAACAACTACAAAACATTAAAGATGTGAGTTTATTATAGGCAACTATTTGGGCCTCCAATGGTCATAAAAGCCCAAGGAGACGAAATGTCTCTTAGTTTTTGAAATTTTATGGGAGATAAATAATCTTATAGCTTTTCTCCAATAATTTGAAGAGAACGCGTATAGGGAGGAAAAAGAGTTTTCTGACACGCCAAATCCCCCAGAGGTCACTTTTCAAAGCTTGCATGCCAATTTTAGATATTGATGGACACATGTATCGAAAAGTAGCATTCACAACGTGTGGATGCCACGTTAGTAATCCTTGTGATGAAGTCAACGATCCAATGAATGCCATAGGATAAAACAGGTCGGACACGTCCAAGGTGTCCACCAAGTTAGTCATCACTCAGATATCTTCGTAAGGACTATGAGGATATTGATAAGGGCGAGAATTATCCGTGTATGTCAGGTCAGTTAAATACAAGGTTAATTTGGCTTCACATAAGTCTTGTAAAATAGACCCAATAAACATGTAACATTGATGGTATTTCGTGTAATAAGTAATTACTGTGGTTAAGATTATTATAAGAAAATAGCCTCAAATGGACCATTAATATGGTCTTCAGGTCCACCATCACTACTATATAAAGGGACACCCCCTTTAAAAGAAATGATGAACATTTATTACTTTATTCTTATTTTTGCCAGCTTTTCTTTCTAGTTTTCACGTGTTTCTCTCTCTAGTTGAAAAAATGAAGTAAAGTTCTTTGTTTTTTCTGTTTTTTATATCTGAGGGGTATTCTACGAAGTTTTTATGTAGCAAGTGGTTATCGGTAAACTTGAAAAGCCATATGATTGTTGATACTTTTAATATTTCGTAGATTGTTATTGGTAACTTACCCTATTAAAAATAATTAAATAATTATTAGATAATTATTTAAAATTTGGTTTAAATATTGAGAAATAAAATTTAATTAATCTCTGTGATATTTTTTCGTCTCAAACCATTTTTCTAAGCTATTTTCATCTAAATATGGTATAACCCCATCCATTTATAAGTTCACTAAAAAATGGTATATTTTTGTTTATTTTTAGACAAAATAGTCTTATTGGACTATATTATGGTATTTTATTTTTTATTAACATATCATTCACTCTTATTTCTCTCTTCTCTTTTTAACTATCATTTCTCTCATCCTCTCTAAACTTTAACTTCAATGAAAACACCCACCATACTCCTACAATGGAAAAGAAGTCTGATATATCTCCTCCTCATAAGTAAGTTTTTTTTGTTATTGATTTTTTTGTTTAGTTTTTAGTTTATTAGTTAGATTTACATATATAGTTGTTAGTATATAATGTAAAATTATTGTTGGATACCAACTTGTGGTTAGATAAATAAATTTACAGATTAGGGTTATGAACATTACGATTTTGTTCTTAATTTTGGGGGTTAGGTTTGTTCTTCCTTGATAGAATGAAGAGGAAGACGTTGCACTTGTGGTGTAAGGGTGTGCACTATCAGTGCACTACCGATGCATCGATGGTGCACCTGTTGCACACCAAAAATGGACAGTATGTGCATAATAGGCGTGTAACAGATGTATCAATGGTGCACATGATAATCACCATCGGTGCACCATCTTCCTACTTATTAACATGTTTTTTAATACCATAACCTAATTTTGTTAGCCTAAATTATTTAAATATATTTGATGTAGAATTTAGTTACTAATAATTATTTCGTGTTTATTTTAGTTATTGTTTATCAACTTTTATTATTTTTTTGACTCATGTCTTCCAATACATGGAAAGACGATCACACAACGAGAGCTTTAGACAAGAACGACTTGGAAAATGTATTACCTTTGTTAAGTTCATTAAGGCAGATCAACATAAAATGTTTGTGAAAAGCATCACCGATCGATCAGTGATATGGAAGATGAGGACCAAGCATAGCATATCGAAAGATAGTTGTACAACATTCACAAGGGTACGAGGCAAGTTGTTGCTAAAAATGTTCAAAAATAAGATTATGTGAAAGATGGATCATCTAGTCAGCTTGCAACATAGGTGTGTCATCGTGCACTAGCATTAGGTCATCGTGCACCATCATCTGGTCATCATGCACTGTAGTCTAATGTACTTATCGGTAGTGGTGAAAATGGTGATATAGATCATTAATTAGTTGAGGAGGAAGACAATCTTCCAGCTTATATAAAATAACATATAAAAATGTTTTCTTTATTAGATGTAGACAAAATTTCATTGTTTCTCGAGGGGTACAATACTTTTATTAGAAGGGTAAGTTTATAATTATTAAACTAAATGTTTTATGTATATTTATATTTCTTATTAAATACTTTTGTGTACAACTTTGTAGTTCTCTCGACATCTAAATACATTACTCAATGTTGCGCATGTAAGACTTGATAGTGTAGCCTGAAGTAGATATGTTTCTTTCCCGTACTCTATTCAGACCTCTCATTGGTCATCTGGCTAGGTATTGCACTAGTCAAGTGTTGAATGAGACATTCATTGAACATTAGCACCAAAAAACCAACACATTTTAGTTCAGCTTCGGGGAGATGGCACTCACACTATATGATATTTATGTCATAACATGCCTCATGGTTGTTGGTATAATGTTAGAAGTGGACAAGAAAGATACGAGAGAAGAGATGTATACCGAGTATGTCCGATTGTTAGAACTCCCAATTCATAATATCCATGTGTAGTTGGAGTCTATACAAGGAGTGGGTTTTAGTTAGAATGGCTCATGGTATATTTTCGGAGGATCGGTATCTTCAATTGATCGATATAGAGACTGCCAACCGGGTATCACGCGCATACTTTATATTTTTTTGGCTGCACGATACTAGCGGATACTAGTCGAAAAATGTGAAGGCTGACTTTTTATACAGCTTTGGAGGACATGGAAGGTGCTTGTGGGATCTTGGAGGCTAGTGTTTTGGCTTTCCTTTATCATGCTATGAGGGATGCTTCAAAATATTCAAAACGTAACCTGTACGATTTTTTGGCCATACTAGTTAGCTGGATAGAAAACCACGTTCTAGGTTTAATAGATATGCACAACCCATCTTACAGTCTTAGTCGCCCAAATATTTTTAGTTGGTTGTCAAAGAGGTTGGTGGGCTCTAATGTGCGACCCAAAATCAGTGTCCGCGCCATCTTAGCGATCCGAAAGAGAATAATATCAGTGCCCAAACTTATACACATTATATGTTTAAAAATATTTAAAACATTTAACTTATCATTTTTATAATATATTGTGTTGTTTTTGTTTTACAGACATCTTTGAGTAGTACAAACACATGAACCGTACAAGATATTTGTCTAATAGACTTTATGATTAGATTGGTGAATGCAGTCGAAAGTTATATGCC
Source organism: Limnanthes douglasii subsp. nivea (assembly GCA_036936605.1). NCBI lineage: Eukaryota > Viridiplantae > Streptophyta > Magnoliopsida > Brassicales > Limnanthaceae > Limnanthes > Limnanthes douglasii. Next base: position 26,705,445 of record JAUPFV010000001.1, on the reverse strand, counting down.
TGATAGAGTGATGCACTAGTTCGAATGATCAAGGATAAACCACAACCTCTCATGTTCTTAAACCTACATATAATAATGGAGATCAAACCCGTTACTTTTGGCGTGGGACAGTTTTGGAAGATTGGCGTAATCACTTACTTCTCGATGGTTATATGATAGTTCTTATTACTTCATATCATAGGTCGACGATGAGTAGGTAAGCTGATTACATTGATAAGCATGTATGGTATATCGTCACCCCTATGGAGTCTAGTGATGGCAAAGCGGTTGAGGATCTTTGTACGGTCAACAACATTTGCACATAAGAAGATTTAAAAGGTTTGAGGATCTTCAAAAAACGAGTGTTGCAGATCAATTCTCTTTAACTCATTGTTCTTATTTTAAGACTTATGTTGGTTATGTTTTCTTGATTTTTTTGTTTCTATTTCAAACTATATTTTTCATTTTCAAATAATGTTGTTTTATATTATACGATGATTCTTTTATTTCAAAGTATATTTTTTAATTATTTTTAGACGATATTTGAAGGGTTTTTTTATCAACTTCAGAATCATTTAATTACATAGCATTAAAAATGAGTAAAACACTTAAGTTGTAAATTCATTCAAAAAACAAAATATTTAAGGTTTATTTTATGAACTCGCAAATAATTTCGTAACACAAAACTGTTTGTAAGAAACTCAGGTTGTAAACTCGTACAATAAAAAAGTATAAAAAATGTTAGTAAAAAACTTAGGTTGTAAACTCGCCAATAGTCTTCGAGTCTAATATCGTTAATCACAGTTATAAAGGTCTGTACTAAATGGGAAATTGTCTTGAATAGGCATTTAGATCATGAAACAATGTCTTACAGCCAATATTAGAGCTCAATACGCTATAACTAGATATCAACATTATCGAAGAAGTTCCAACTACCGCTGGTTTCTCTAGCAAATAGGTATGACCACTAGTTTGTGTTGGTATTTCCAAATTAACAGGCTTACTTTTAGGTGTAATTCCTTTCCTTTTACGCACTTTAACCAATAAAGTTTTAAAAAGGTTATAAGTCGAAGGTTCAGCTACTTTTTACAAATTTATCACATGTTCCCAATGCGATTTATCTCGTTTAGTGGATGATACAACTACATATAATTCACGTTTGGCATGTGAATGTTTCAGACAAAATATTTCAAACCATTTCATGTAAATATGTTATATGCGTCTTTAATCATTGGTTTGCATAATATTAGTTACAAGTTTATTCATTTTTCTTTCAAAAGATTTATCGTGGTTAGGTTTCATTATATCTAACATTTTCCAAGGATCATCAAAATATTTTAAAAGTGCAGTTATGCCTTTAGAGAGCCACTCGACGCGCTGGTGCCAACACGAGATATCATGTGTAAATAATATTGCACAAGTGCAAATTTTATCCGTCATCTTAATTTCATCCGTCATCTCAATATCTTTAGCACATTCCAATTCAATAAAGATTAATTTTAAAGAAATATTTACGATGTTACCTCTGAGGTTGTCGAACACCTTGTCTCCAAGTTTATCTTGTGTTATAAATTATCTCTTTTCAAATGATGCTCTAATTTATGCATGTTGTACGCCTAAAAAATGCACCCTACCCTAAAATAAATCAAAGTTTAGCTTCCGCGTGCCTATAAAGCGCTTTAGGTTAGAATGAGTGCTCTCTACCCGGTTAACGGCCGCGTGTCCCAAATACATTAACCTGTTAGTTTTCCAAACCACAAACTTATTAATATAAAGAAATAACCAAGACTTTTTGGTATATTCAATTATTTGAGGAAAATATTTGAAGTTATGCTGCATCTCAATTCGACTATTCTCGAATTCATGCTTTGGCTGTGAGTATGCTATATTTTCCTAACGAAACAAAAGAGCTTCACTTCTTTTGTCATTCATGTACTTTTTTGTAAACACCTGAACGTTCATGCTAATGTACCATCGACAAAGCATGTGCATTATGTTTTAGAAAACTTGTCCTAAAGTCTTCAATTACGCTAAGTCTCTATGCGTCAAAACCACAAAAAATTATTCAATATTGTTAGTTACAATAAACGGTACGACACCCGATGCCTTATTGTCTTGTAAGTTATATTCGTTATTATAAATTTTGGTAATGCTCGTAACAAATCCACACTAACCGGACGTGCAAAAGAAATATGAGTTAAAATCTCACTTTCATCTTTTCTACATCTACACCATTCAAAATAATGATACATTTTGAGTTTGCCTAACATGTATTAGAAATATGACCGATAAATTTTATTTTTCTATCGAGTGTTGTATACAGTGCGCATGGATCACACATTCTCTCCGTTCAACTTTTTTACTCCTTTCAAAATTTCTCTATGCCAAGTTCCAATGAAGGTAGAATATTCTACAAATTCCAAGTATTCTTTAGTCAAACGACATGCGTACGAATGACCGTCTAAGTGTTTAGCATTTGGATGGTTTTGAATCCTGCAGATAACCTCTAACGACCATTGATCTAGAGTTATTATACTCTTCAACTCAAACGGCATCCATATTTTTTTATCTAATTGACTTTCTCTTAAGATCATTTAAAATTACCGCGCGGTTATACCATGTGGATCTTAAGCATATTCGAAACTTTTTTCTACTATTTAGATGATCAAGACGTTTTTTGTTGATAACCCACCCGTTTTGTATCTCGGTCTTCTTAACCCACTCGACCAATAAGTCTCGCGTATAATATTCTATTGTGAAAAAAACATGACTATAATCACTAATGAAGTCTGCTATATATCCATCTACATCATTTTCATCCTACAATTCCAAATTACATAAAAATGAAAATAAGTAAACAAAACATAGAGCAAAAAACAAAAAAAACGGCATGCACGATACAAAGGGTTCAAACCGGTGGTTACAAGGGTTCGAACTGAAAATTATTCACTGGTTGTTCCACCGTTTAAGTAATACATACCACAGGTTCACTCCGATCGAACCGGTGGTGTGAAACTATTTTGAAAAATTTGATTTGTTTTTTTTAATTTTGAAAGGATTGGTTTACCTTTTGTTTTAAACGATTTAGCTCATCCATCGACCTTTTTTTTATATTTTTTAGTAGATGCATATTTTTTTCACTTTGTTAATGTGTGTTGAATTGTTTTTACATGAAAAAAGTATTTTTTTCAAAAACAAAAAATTGTTTTTAGAAATAAAATAAATTTTGATTTTGCAATATTATGACATGTATATATTTTTGTCTGGATGATATATTAGTATCTTTTCCCTATTGATGCAAATTCAAAACTAAATTAATAAGTTGGGATATTTTGGATAAAAATAAAATCAACCCTTTGTTAAATACGTTTTTATGGAACTATATCAATAACTTGATCTAAAAATAGATAGTCCCGAATTATAAATATTAAATATGACAAAAATATATCAATGGAGAAGCTAGTGGTTCTATTATATTTAGAGACTGTGTTGGTAATCTTGTGAGTGGCTCTAGCTTTTTATATGGTAAATCTACTCCGTTACTAGCTGAGATTAGAGCTATATTGGATGGCCTTATAATATGTAAAGTTAATAATTGGAACCTGGTTGATGTTGAATCATACTCTTTAATCATTATCAATGGGATCACTCACAAAAACAGCAATGTCTACTGGTATGTAAAACCTGTTCTTGATTGCATTTGGAATCTCATTCACAGTAGCATGACTTTTACTCATATATTTCGTGAGCAAAATCATGCTGCTGATTGGTTGACTCATCATACTTTGAAAAATAATTCTACTTATAAGATAATGCCTAACTCTATTCCAAATGATCTTAAATCGATTATGATTCTTGAAGCACTTGTCTTGGATATATTACTAATTGATTTCTTTCCTGTTTGATGTGCTGATGGCTTCTAGTTTCCCTTTGTTAGAGTGTTAGTTTCTCATGATTTTGTTTCTGTGTATGGTCTGAGTGCTGGTGTTGATGCTGTCTGTCTTGCTTGGTCTGATTCTCCTCTGATGCTGCTCTTCGCTGGAGTTTGAAGTCGATGTCTGCTACTTGTCGATGAATTCTTTGAATATGGTCTGTTGATGCTCTATATTGGAGTATGAAGCTGTTTTCTCATGGCTTCTGGTTACTCATGGATTCTGGTCGCTGAGTTATGGTGTTGCTGCTGTCTGTTTTGCTTGGTCTGATTCTCCTCTGATGCTGCTCTTTGCTGGAGTTTGAAGTCGATTTCTGCTTCTTGTAGATGATTTCTTTGAATATGGTCGGTTGGTGCTCTATATTGGAGTATGAAGCTGGTTGCTGTTGCTGTTTGCTGCTTCTAGAATTGATATTCTTGGGCTAGCTTTCTTCATGAATTTGATTTGCTGTGGCTGGATTCAAGTCTCTGGAAGCTTTATAAAGGCTTTCTTCTCTATCCATCATTGAGAAGGCTTTTCGAATTAGGGATAGAAAGAATTGTATTGTTAAGTTCTAGGGTTTCGCTTAAAATTATGTTATACTTTGAAATTTTGGCGCTATTTGAATTTCAAATTCAAAATTTAGGCGGTTTTGATCTAATCTTTTCTTTTAATAAATAAGCCACTTTATTAAAAAAAAAAACAAAAAAAAATTAATCATTAATACAAAAACGTTTGTCTACTATTGAACTTGTTGTCCATGAATTATTAATGCTAAACATATGGAAGGGGAAGGTTCTTAATTATACGAATCAAGTAAGACTATATAAATGAACCAAAACTATAACTAAGATGAAAATATTTTTAAGTCATGATATTCTAACTAAGAAAATAAGTTACAATTAATTGAAAACTTGAAAGTTCATAAAATTATATAAGAATTCGAAAATTAAGTTTAGATTTTTTAATATTTAACTATTAACTTGAAAGTTCATAAAATTATATAAGAATTCGAAAATTAAGTTGGGAATTTTTAATATTTAATTATTTTTTAATGTCAAAATTAAAATTTAATAACAGTTTACAGAAGACTAAATTTTTTTTGAGTGCTCAATAAAACTTTTTAACTCAAGAGTTTTGAGTGTTCAATTGAATACTTTGAAGATTTCAAATGAATTTGACTACGTTCTCGATCTCGATACAGGTTAAATATGTAAGTTATTAATATATTAATCTATAAAATGCAAACTCAAACTCAAATAAATACCGTTTAATAATATATATATTAATCCCCGGTTACAATTACATAGGTCAAACTAGGATATTATAAAATTTATTATGCAATTTATATTACTGTTTTCTAATTTAATAACTAAGGTGCGTTTTTTTGAAGCAACTAAGAACCTTTATTATTTAATTGAAACAAATACAAAAGTTTAGGACCAATTTGGAGAGAATACAAAAGTATAAGGCCAATTTAGAGATAATACAAAAGTATATGACCAATTTAGAGAGAATACAAAATTAAGGATCAAAGGGCAATAAACAATGGCGCCTTCGTCTTCTCCAAATTCAAAACGAACCAGCTTCTTCATCATCTCACCATCTCAGATAACAAAACCAAGATCAAGACTTTCAAGAAGCGCAAAGCTGCGTAACTCGTTCGGAGGAGTAGATAATTGAATACTGTTCTTTGATTTTAACACAGTTTTAGCAATCCAATCGGAGCAGTGATTTTGAACCCGAGAGATGTGCTTTAACGTCATTTTTGGGTGGATCAATGATCTGCAGATGTCGAGAGATGATTTCAGGTACCAAGCCTCGTTCCTATTAGCAATGAGATTGATCAAAATCAGATTATCTGATTCGACATCAACATCAGTCCAGTTCTTCTTCTTGCAGGTTATTAGGCCTTCAGTAAGGGCGCTCAGCTCAGCAAAGAGGGAATTCAGTTTGCCCAAGAGTGTTCCAGAGCCAAGCAGAATGTCACCATCAGAATTTCTTATCAGGACTCCAGTGCTTGCTTCGCCATGATTATTACACGAGCCATCGACATTGAGCTTCATTCTTCATGGATTCAGAGCAATCCATCTAAGGTATTTCAGGACTTTTCTGTTGTTTGTAATTGAACTGCAACCTAGAGAAACACCAACATTATAAGCATTAGACCATAGCATGTGAGATAGCATATTAGAGACATCCATGCCTCTGATAATGAATGTTATTCTGTTTATAGCCCTTTTGATAGTATCAGGAGTACCAGGGAACTTCTGTTTCTCCGTATGACCCATCATATTATTTGAGGGATGATATGAGTGATATGGCGTTTGCTTTTTGAAAACCAAAACCAGGAATGAAGAATATGGGGAAGAACCATATGTCTACCAATCTTAACTTTAAACAGGTCGCTGAAATAGTTCCAAAGCTGCCAAGCAAAGCAGCAGCTGACAAAGAGATGGTTTTTCTCTTCGCAACTATTGCGGAATTGGCACTTTGAAGCCATTTGAGTGTGCCTTTTCATGATAATATTATCAATAGGTATATATCCTTTAAGAAGTTTCCAACACAGAAAAGAGAACTTTTTAGGGATAGAAGGGCTCCAAATCTTGTAGAAGAGACCAGACCAAGTATAAGTTTGTCTAAGGCTTTCCCAAGTATTCTTAGTGTCAAATTCCTGGTTTTTTAAAAGAGTCCAAATGATTTTATCAGTCTTTTCAGGATCAATTTTATACTTTGTTATATGAGAAACTCTTTCACCAGAAATAAAGTTTTGAAGACCATTTAAATCCCACTTGTTGCTTTTCCAAAATGAGTTAACACTAGCATTAAGATACCAATTTTGGGTGTTAGGATCACTTATCAGAGGGGGTTTATCATGCCAGTCCTCTAGCCAGAAGTCCATATGCCCTTGTCTAAGATTCCATTTGATGTTCTTCTCAGCTTCCCTTTTGATAAGAGAAAACCTTTTCCAAACAGTCAAGTCAGTTGTTTTGCAAATGACCTTTATGGCATGAATGTTAGAGCAGTAGATCCTGTGCATCAAAGAAGACCAAAGGCTACTACTTTTCCTGAAAAGAAACCATAGTTTGTAAGAAAATGTTAATTGAATGTCTTTTAGGCATTTTGTGTTTAAACCTCCCTCAGAGAAATGCTTGCAAATCTGGTTCCACGTAGACCAATGGATAGCTTTAACCTGATAGTTTGATCTCCATAAGAATTTATTAAATTATGATTCAATTCCCTTAATGATATTATTAGGGAGCAAAGTGTTATGCATCCAATAATAGATAATAGGCATTAGGACATTAGTTATTAATGTTAATCTGCCCCCAAAAGACAAATTATTTAAGTCCCATTCCCCTATTTTGTCTTGCAACTTATCTACAAGAGTAGAAAAATACTTCCCTCTGTTGTTTCTAGCAATCGTGATGCCCAAGTAATTGAATGGCAAAGAATCAGTGTTGAAGCCAGTATTGATCTTGATGTTATTCGTGCTTGCTTGATTTGCTTTTCTGGATATGATCAATTTAGTTTTCTCTTTGTTGACAACCTAACCAGAGACAAGCTGGTATTTATCAAGGAGGTTGCACAGCATGGCAATAGAGTTAGGCTTGCAGTTTGTGAAGATCAGAACATCGTCTGTAAAGGCAAGACAAGGCACCAGGAAGTTTGACCTAGCAGCATAGTGGAGACATTTATTCTTGTTGAAGAGATTGTAGATCCCTCTAAGTAAGACTTCTTCTGCTAAGATAAACAGGCTAAGAGACAAAGGGTCTGCTTGCCTAAGCCCCTGCATCTCCTTAAAATAACCATTGATAGAACTATTTATAAGCACTGAAATATGTACATTTGTAATCATGTTTTTAATTAAAGATATGCAATTTTCAGAATACCCAAAGGATGTTAAGACTTTTAAGATAAAGGCATGAGAAAACTTATCAAAAGCCTTTGTCATGTCAAGCTGAATGATAGCATTGCCTGTTTTAAGCTTTCTGTCTAAGTCATGAATCATTTCTTTTGTGATTAAGATATTTTCATGGATGAGCCTCCCTTTAACAAAGGCTCCCTGCATCTTAGACACAATGTTAGGCAAAATATTAGCTAAACGAGAGTTTATTAAGTTTGAAAAGATTCTATTGTACATAGTACACAAACTTATCGGTCTGTAGCTGCTCCAAGCAGTTGGGTTAGGGCTTTTAGGGATCAGGTAAATGCCTGTAGCAAAGAATCCATCAGGGATGTTATTACCTGAAAGATAAGAATTAAATGCATTACAAAGATCATTACAGATGATAGACCAACAAACTTTAAAGAAAAATATATTGAAACTATCTAGCCCAGCAACACTATCATTTTTCATCTTAGCTATAACACTCCAAACTCCATCTTTATTGGTTTGCCTGGTAATGGAAGCATTGTCATCTTCCTTAACAAGACTAGGGATATTATAGAAAATTTCATCCTGCATTAGAAGAGCTTCATCATTTCTATTAGTGAAAGACTTCGAAGATAAAATGTTTTAAAAAAAGGATTCAACAGAATTGGCAAGATCAATATGATCATCAATCCAAACACCATTAAATTTAACCCCTTTGATGTTGTTTCTTCTTTTCTTCTTATTAACAGAAGCATGATAAAGCTTAGTATTCCCATCACCATCTCTAAGCCAAGCATTATAGCATTTCTGGTGCCAGAAACTCTCCTCATTTCTGAGGGCTTTGATATACATGCTATTAGCTTTAGAGAGGGCAGCTCTAGAGTCATTGCTATTATTTTGAAAGTGAGAGATCTCCATATTCTTGACCACCTCAGCAGTGTCCTTAACCTTATTGAAGATGTTACCAAAAGTATTAGTGTTCCACTTCTTAAGACAGCTCTTTAGCCTCCTTAACTTGAACCAAAAAACCTGACCATGATTGCCTTTGCAAGCCATATTCTAATTCTGATTCACAGTTCTTAAGAAACTATCATAATTAGTCCAAGAATTGATAAACTTAAAACTCTTTTTTACAATTTTTATAATTAGAGATTAGACTAGACTAAATTAAAAAAATGGCATGGTCAGAACAAGTTCTGACCATGAGAAACACCTGAGTTTTATTGAAGCAATTTATCCACTTTTTATTAGCTAAAGTTCTGTCAATCTTTTCCAACGGGTGCCCCTATTCCAAGTATATCTTGAGCCAACATAACCAATATCCTCAAGCTTGCACCATAAAATAACATCATTGAATTCACCAGTACTAGTATGATCAAAGGTCGAACATCCAACTTGGTCTGCAGAGCAGGTAACATCATTGAAGTCACCAGTTATAATTCAAGGGAACTCATCAGTAGCAATATCAATCATCTGGGCCCAAAGGTCTAATCTAAGCAGACGCCTCCTCTTTGCATAGATAGCAGTAAAGTTGAATTTAAATTTACAACCAGGATAAGTCACAGCCATGTGAAGCAACTGGTCATGATCCATAAGAACATTCATATCAACATCCTCATCCCAGAAGATCCACACCTTGTTGGAGCAGTTTGAAATGAACTTCTTGAAACCAAGAACTAAAGAAACATCCTCCATCTTACTAACATCAGCCATGGGCTCTTGGATATAAAGAATTTTAGACTTGCTATCTTTAATAATAGAAATGAGCCTTCTCAAAGTAGGCTTATTGTTCAAACCTATAGCATTCCAATTAGTTATCTTTATCATTATCTGATAGAGATTTTGGTTTTAATTTTTCTCCTTTCTTGGACAGAGAATTTACAGTGAACTTCTTGGACTTTCTTCTTTTCATTTCAGACTTAAGCTTGCTACTGATAATTGAACCAAAATCACTGTCATACATAGAGTTTCTAGGAGAAACATCACAACTACCACCCATGATTTCACAATCTGTAGACATTTTGTTTTCTTCCATGATGATGTTACTTTGAGCAAAGTCTTGGTCAATCTTGTGCAAGGCTTCAATGATCTCCATATTATCTTCTACAGAATCACTTTTTTGGCCCGTATCATTCTTTCTGTTATCACTACAATATTTTAAATCAAGATCCTTATCATTTCTTGTTATAACAAACTTAAGTTTCCTTCAATAAACTTTACAGAAAAACTGATTGTTACTTGAAGCATTTTGAGACGTTCTTTGATGCTGATTCAAATCATCTTTGACATTATCTTCAATGTTTGGCAAAACTTCATTCTTGGTGTTGACACTTTCCTTGTTTTCATCTTGTTTTTCAGCCTTTTCAAGATCTTTCTCTTACTGATTCTTCTTATCAGACTTTTTACAGTCCACATCTTTATGCCCAATATGATAGTAGACGTTACAGTAAGGTGAAACATTTTTGTAGCTTATATTGATCCAACAACCATCATTGGAGCCAAAACCTATCCACATTCTGTTTCTAAGATTCTTTGAAACATCGACTTCCACATGAGCAAAACAGGCATTCCTTACAGCTTTATTATCAGGGATAATAACTTAGTATGTATGGCTAATTGATGAAGCTAAGTTGTGTATAATAATTTCATTATACATAAACTCTGGAATCCTTTCAAAGCGTATCCACACAAGAGTCTTTGGGCTCTCAAATATTTTATTAAAGTCTGGATCCTATCTCAATGTTCTCATTATCTTTCCATCAACATTCCAGAAGTTCTTTGACCAAATATTACTAACGTCTTCTTTGCAGTGGAAATCAATGAAAATATGCCTCGAATCATGACTAATAAACTCGTAACTTCCCTTGAATTTGAAGGTTTGAAGGAAGTTTTCTAACACATACTTCTTTGGTATTCCTTCGCTAAATTTTTCGATGATTATAGTAGTAGATTTTCTGACTAGAAAATCCTTGACGTATTTATTATCTTGAATCGTGTAATGATCCACAGATTCTTTGCGAAATTCGGGTTTAATGTCGAGGCCTGAGTTTGATGATGATTTCGTAACTGCATCAGCATACAACTTCTTGGCTTGAGAAGTCTCATTGTTACTATGAAGAGTAAGGAAGTCTTCAGTACTCAGATGCTTGCTTGAAGACATTTCCATGGAAGAGATCAGTAGAAGAGAAAGAGAAATGAAGAATGCTTTCCAAGAAAGGGTTTCTTGGGAGAGAAGAAACCTTTCATCTTCCTAGCCTCCGATTTCTAACTAAAGTGCGTTTAGCCTAGCTTTATAACTAAAAATTTCGATATAGGAGCTTTATTATGATCATTCAGTTATATTTGTTGTCTTTATTTTATTTTTATGTTATGGAAATTTTAATTATTTTTTATTGGGGATGTATATGGAAACCGACCGGTACTAGAAGGGTATATGAAAAATCACACCAAAATCAAAACTCTATTTTTACCATGTTGTATCTAAGATGTAAAACTATTCAATTTTTTGAGTATTGCTCTATAACAAAAATATAGATATGAATAGCTTATGGCATTCAGATATGTTGTTGGAAAGGTATGAAGATATGAGTCACATTTAATAATCAACCGTCCTAAACATCATTATAAATTTAACAAAAAATATGATTTTTTTATTTGTTTTAGTGCGATGATATTATTTTCCACACAATCATTTGCCTCAGCAAAAATGCAGAGAATATTTCCAAATGAGAAGGTTCTAAAAAACATGCACTTAAGTTGCCGATCTGAAGAAGGATCGATAGACAAAAGTGAGAGACGTCAGAAAAGTGATAGTCATCTCTTTTAAGGAATCAAAATCATATTCACCATTAAAACGATGATGCTTTAACGCGATCCGAGTCCAATAATGAAGTAACGAAAGGCTAGTCGGGTTATCTAGCAGCGTGGTCGAACATTCCGTTCTATTTTGGGATACTTATTTTAGGTCTATAATGGTATGGGTAAAACTTGATGCAAACCATGGAGATATATACATTAAACATACAGGTGGAAATGTAGCTGATTATGAACGGGAGTCTTCATCACTTTCTAGAGGCGTCAATGACAAGACTAAGAGCCAAAATGTACTTAATGAACTAATCCAAAATTGTTAGATTAATTCAAGTGACTAAAGGAGTTACAAGAACCCATACTGAAGTGATTTAATTAAAATCCTCAAAACATATATTAAATGAGATAAATAAAGGGATTTGAAAATTATTAAATTACTTTAATAACAAATCATATTATTGCCATTGAATTGATTTACTTAAAGGAGTTAAAAAAATAGTCATTAAAAGACTTTAATATTTTGGGTTGTTTTAGAAATTTAAGATTTTTTTTATTAATACTGTTTTTAATTCTCATTTTGACGCTTCGAGGCTATTCTAATTATACATAGGAGATTTAAACTTTGTAAAGATAATTTATATTTGAGAAATATCATATTATTGTGAGTGTGTATTCTTGGTTATTAATCAAATCATTGAACTTATCAAGATATATCTTGTGGCGTTCAAAAAACTAGTAGTCGTGGTTATCTTCATAGGTGAAGGGTCAAAATTCAAACAAACTACATTCGTGGGGTTCCAAAACTAATTTAGTTATCGGGTTTAGCTGTATTGTTGGCTGGGTTCATATCATTTGGTATCAGAATTGAGTTCTAAGGAAAGTTTGATTGTCTTATTTATTCTTTCTTATTCTTTAAAAAAACATTGAAACCATAAAATTTATTCATACCACAAACAACATTCCTACCATACAAATTATAAAAACACATTTCTACCATAAAATTTATTCCTACCACAAAGAGCATTCCTACAATAAAAATCACGGAAAAACACATTCATACCATAAAATTTATTCCTACCACAAAGAGCATTTCTACCATAAAAATCATAAAAAAAGAAGATAAAATCTTTTCACCAAACAACTAGCTTATTATGCATATTAGTTTTGCAAAGTGAAACTCAAATTCTAAAAAAAAATACTTACATTATTTCTTATCTTTTGGGTTAGATTACTTGCTTATATTGATTTTGATTAATTCTATGAGTTTGATTTCTCTTGTTAAATTGTTACCATATTATTTTACATTCGTTTCATGATGTTCAATTAAGAACTAAAGAAAAAACATAGAGTGGCAAAAGGCAAGAATGTGTGAGATTATAGGAGGGTAAAAGTCATTAGAGAGAGAAAAAGAGTGTGAGTGTATCAATTTTAGAGTGAAACACGTGAGAGAGTGCTTGTGACATTCGTAATATTGTTTTGTAGATTCTAAGCATGTCAAACCATCAAGAAGAATTCGAAAATGAGGAAATCGAGAATGAAGTTGCTTAACAACCTGTGGTTCGAAACCTTCAAGTCCAAACGTTGTTAGGAGAAATGAGGCATATGCTAAGGGATGAAATGGTCTAGGTGCACGAGAGATTTGACAGAGTAGAACCAGGAATTTCTTAGAGACAACAACATGACGTCCGTAATAGGCAGCAACATGGACATGTTCTGCGGAAAAATATTGAAGAAAAGGCAGATTTAGTGGAGTTGAATGAGCCAAATTTATTCCATGGTGGGTTTAAAGTACATATATAAGAATATAGAAGATAATATCGGTAGATATATTATGGATACTGGTTTAGGAAACATAAAGATTAGAATCCCTACATTATAAGGTAACAATGACACTGAAGCATACTTGGAGTGGGAAACTAAAATGGAGACGATGTTTGATTGTTACAACTACACAAAATGAAAAAAAATGGTTAAGCTAAATGGACATTAAATTTACTGCGCCATTGTTTGGTGTGATCGGTTATTGATCAGTATAAGAAGAAACCGAGAATCATCAGTGCACATTTGGAAAGAGATAAAAATGATAATGAGGACACGTTTTGTACCCAGCCACTATTATTAAGGGTTGTATAAAAAATTGAAGAGGTTAAACTAAGGTTTCAAAAGTGTGGATGAGTATCACAATGAAATGGAGGAAACTATGATTCGAGCTAATATCATTGAAGATATGGAAGCTACAATGGATTGATTAGGAGAGGACAATCTATGGTTGCTAGTAGTTCGTTGAAGACAACTCCAAAACGAGAAGAGTATATACAAAAGAAGCAAATACTTAAAGGCTATAAACATACCAATCCAATGACCACCAATACTTCCGGTAAAAGCGAGTATTCTACTTTTAAAAATCGTGGCATAAAATGTTTTAAATATGAGGGGTGAGGACACATAGCTAGCCAGGGTGTGAACAAAATGGTGATGGTTATAAAACTTCAAGAAGAGATTAAGTTAGAGGAAGAAGAAGAAGATGATGAAAATGATGCACTACCAATCTTGGAGGAAGTTAATGAAGAACAAAAGGTTGTGATAGGAAAATTATTGGTAGCAAGAAGAGCTCTTAGTGTACAAGTTAAAACGAAAAAAGTACCCAAAGAGATAACTTGTTTCTTACGATGTTTTGTTAGTCATAAGGTTTGCATTGTCATTATCGATAGTGGGAGTTTCACCAACGTAGCTAGTACTTACTTGGTGGATAAGTTGGCATTAACTACCTTAAAACATCCTCACCCTTATCATCTTCAATGGCTGAATCATTGTCACGAGATCAAGGTAACCAAATAAGTTTTAGTTGCATTATCTACTGGAAAATACAAAGACAAACTTTTGTGCATTGTGATTCCAATGTATGTGTGCTATTTATTATTAGGAAGCCCATAATAGTATGATATGAGGGTTACCCATGATAGGTTCACCAATATGTATTCATTCCCTTTAAAAACAACTTATTACTTTTGTTCCCTTGATTCCAAAGTAGGTCATACGTGACCAATTAAAGTTGAAGTTACAAAAATCAAATATTCTAGAAAATATTGATGAGTCCGAATACTGCTTCCTCTCCGGACAGGGACAGATCGGACCAAGGCTACCAGACCGGACAGGCCACTTCGAACACTTAGCCCATTGGACTGTTCGAACTATGACAAAAGTACTAAAAAACCTAAACACTTCTTGACTAAGCTGCTTGCTCTCCTAAGAGCCCATGGGTCTTTAAACATGACTCGGGTCCATTAAACTTGACCTGAAAACCCATAAAGCCCAAATGTAAGAGTATAAATACCCAACCACCTGCATTAAATATAGGTAATGAAAATTAACTGCAACCAGGCTGCTTAATTCTCCCTCTACTCTCTACTCAAAACATTAAACACATACCAACCTTCACAAACTCTGAAACAAATTACCAAATTAACCTCAGACAAAAATTAACCTCACCAAATTGGCGACCATAGTGGGAGCACGAAGGTGCCTGAATCGAGCATTCGAAACCAACAAGAAAAGTTAGTCCGAATGAATCCGGACGCCCTGGAAGTGCCACCAGCTTTGCTCGAAGTGGTGAGTGAAAACGATGAATACACTATGGAGGAGCGCGATAGGCTAAAAGGCGAGATAGAAGCTCTGAGGGCAGAAAAGGCTAAGATGGGCACGAAAGAAAAATCGAAAGCGTCAGTTGCTCATCACACCGATAACCCCAGAGAGCATGAGCCTTTAAGGACTCATGTGAGTACCAAAAAGACTCATGCCAGCTCCAAAAAGTCTCACCGGTCTAAGCCAGTGGAGAGTTCTGACTCAGGCTCAGAGTCTTCTGACAGCTCTTCGGATGATGAGGGAGTTGAAGAATCCTTATCCTCTAGCAGCAATGAGGGTCGAACTAAAAAAAAGCAAAAGCTGATCAAATAATATTCAAGGAAAAAAGATAGACATGGAAAGTTGAAGAAAAATATTGGCAAAGGGTCATCTCACAGCCGGAGGCATGTAGATAAGATGCTGATGGATCCTTTTGCCTTCCACGATGAACCAGGTATCTTTGCGACTTCCAATGAAGATATTGTGTTCAGTGGTGGCCGAAATTGGAGGCAATCTCCATTGTCTTCCAAAATTCTGTCCGGAAACCTCTCTAAGAGGTTTGATAGCACCAAAATGGAGAAGTACGATGGCAGTACTGATCCGTACAACCATTTGGAACAATTTAAAAACTTCATGATGAACTTTGATGATGACGATAAGCTACTTTGCAGAGCATTCTCCCAATCATTTACGAGGAGTGCTCTAAAATGGTATAACAGCCTACCACAAGGCTGTATCAAGATTTTTGATACTTTTTGGGTGGCCTTTCGAAGACAGTTCGTTGGGAGTAAAGAATTAAAGGGCAATGGGGACACAATAATCCATTGTGCCCAAGAACCGAACGAATCATTAAAATAATACATAAGTCGTTTTATGAACACCAAGAATGGGTTGGCTGATTGCTTTGAGCAAGTTGCAATATCATCTTTGAGACAGGGCTTAAACCTTGGGAATTTGGCTGATTCGGTGACCAGAAAGAAAGCCATGACCTGGGGAGGGTTGCTGAATCAGGTTGGAAAGCAGATTAACGTTGATGAAACAAAGAAGACTGGGGTGCACAGGCAGGTGAGATCTACCCCGGTGGCACCAAACCCCAATCAGAATCAGTCCGGGAACAAGGCAAAGGAGACCGGACAAGGGCATAGCAGGGCTAAAGCTCAATCTCAGCCAGCTGCACCTGCTCAGAGTCAGCAATCCAGAAATAAGAGAGGGCCTTGGGTTCAACCGGAGTGGTTCGCAGAATTGAAAGAAAGTGTGGCCACCATTTATGATAAAACAAAGGAAGAGATGCACTATAAAAGACCGGCCACACTACAATCTCCTAGAGAACATCACAATAACTCTTTCTGCCAGTATCACAATGATACTGGCCATACCACCGATGATTGTATAGCTTTGAAACAAGAAGTTCAGAACTTGATTGAACGGGGAAAGCTAGGGGCTTATGTCAAAAGAAGAGGAGGTAACAGACCTGACAATACTCACCGGGTTGGCCCAAGTAATGCTACTCCGGAGGGAGCCATGGTTCTAATCGAGAGGTTTGATGTGGAATCAGAATACTTGGATCCTGATCCGACTCGAAATAGAGTGGGTACAATTGAGGAATATTCTAGGACAGTCTCCGGGCTCATTAAGTTTTTTGAGTCACTTACAATTTTCGGAGGGGATACTATGACAGCTCCTACTGCTTCTTCGAGGAAGAGGCACGTTCATACTTTAGCTACCCAGCTAGAAGGAGGCATGACTTCCTATCAATCGTAAATTCCATTCCCCTTCATTGTTTTTGATGAAGATGATTTAAGAGATATAGCTGGCCCTCATGAAGATGCTGTTGTCATAGGAGCATCCATTGGGGGCAATGACATAAGACAAATTTTGGTGGATACTGGAAGCTCAGCCAATATCCTTTTCTTAACCACTTACAAGAGAATGAAAAATCCAGCCGTAATTCAGAGTTCGGACATATCAATTGTGGGCTTTACTGGGAGCTCAGCAGATGTGATCGGGGAGTTCAAAGAAGAAGTTTTTTTGGGCAAGGGCCTTTTCAAGAAGATGGTCAGGATACTTTTTATTGTGGTAGATTGTCCCACTTGCTATAATGCTATTCTAGGGAGGTCTTGGCTCTCTAGGATGCATGCAGTGGCTTCAACAGTCCACCAATGTTTGAAATATGCTGTTCAAGGACAGGTGGGAGTTGTCCGAAGCAGTCAAAAAGTTGCAAGAGAATGTTATGCTACAGCCGTGGCTCCCCGGACGTTGGGGGCAGTTCGTACCAACAAGCAATAGCAATTTGAGGGGCTTTCTGGGGGTGAGGGTGAAATTGATGACCCCAGAGAGGCCCCTGCAGTATTAATACCAGTTGAAGAGGTAGAGACACATTATTTAGAAGGAGGAAAAAGTGTCAAGATATGGTCTAAAATGCCATCCGATCTGAAAAGTGAGATGTTAAAGTTTTTGAAAAGCCATCAGCATGTTTTTGCTTGGTGCAATGCTGATGTTACTAGGGTTCCAGCAGATGTGATATCACACCACCTATCTGTCCGGAAAGATGTAGCACCAGTGGTTCAAAAGAGAAGGGCTTTTTCCAAGAAAAAGGCTGATGTTATTGTACAAGAGGTTGACAGGCTCACAAAGATGGGGCATATCAAGAAGTCTCAATATCCTTTGTGGACTGCCAATCCGGTCCTAGTGAAAAAGAAAAATGGCAAGTGGAGTATGCGCATTGACTTCACAGACCTCAATAGGGCTTGCCCAAAAGATCTGTATCCAGTTCCCCGGATTGACCAGCTAGTAGACTCCACCTCTGGGAATAAGCTGCTATCCTTTATGGATGCTTTCTCCGGATACAATCAGATCCAAGTAGATCCGAAGGATCAAGAACATACCACATTTGTCATTGACAGGGGTCTTCATTACTACAAGGTAATGCCATTTGGATTGAAAAATGCTGGGGCTACTTATCAGAGATTGGTGAACAAAGCTTTTGCTGATCAGATTGGAAGGAATATGGAAGTATACATCGATGACATGATGGTGAAAAGTGTGGATGAGCAATTGCACTTGGCATACCTCCAAGAAACTTTTACCAACTTGGTAAAGGTGAATTTGAAGTTAAATCCAGGAAAATGTGTGTTCAGAGTGCAATCCGGGAAATTCATAGGTTATATAATAAGTGAGCAAGGGATACAGCCCGATCCAGACCAGCTTAATGCTCTATTTCAAATGGAGCCTCCTCAGAATATTAAAGAAGTACAACGATTAACGGGGAGGTTAGCTGCTTTAAACAGATTTATCTCAAGGTCTTCGGACAGATGCGCCCCTTTTTTCAAACCTTGAAGGGTGCGAAGGGATTTAACTGGACCTTACAGTGTGATGAGGCTTTCAATGAAATCAAGAAGCATATGTCCTCTCCCAAAACCTTATTTAAACCAGTTTATGGAGAGACACTCTTCGTATATTTGGCAGTTTCAAGTTGTGCCATCAGTGCTGTGTTAGTGAGAGAAGTAGATAATTAACCCCATCCAGTGTACTACATCAGCAAAAGCTTGATAGAGGCAGAAAGGCGTTATTTGAAACTTGAAAAATTAGCATTGGCCCTGGTGATAGTTGCAAGAAAGATGAGGCCTTATTTCCAGGCTCATCCTATTATCGTCCGAACGTCTTTTCCTTTGAGGAATGTTCTCCAAAAGGCAGACATTTCAAGTAGGACGACTAAGTGGTCGGTAGAATTGGGTGATTTTGATATAGATTTTGCTCCCCGAACAGCGGTCAAAGCCCAAGCTGTGGCCGATTTTTTAGTTGAATTCCACTCTGATAGAGATTCGGAGCAGACTACTGAGATAAAAGACAAAAAGGTCTGGGTCATCCGGACGGATGGTGGATCCAGCACTATGGGATGTGGTGCAGGGGTGTGCTTGACTTCTCCATATGGTGACAAAATGTACCAGGCTATATGTTTTGCTTTCAGGACTTCCAATAATGAGTCTGAGTACGAGGCAGCTATAGTTGGTTTGAAGTTAGCTTTTATTTGTGGGGCTAAGAGGGTTAAGTTATTAAGTGACTCACAGCTTCTTATCCACCATGCCCAAGTTCAATCTGAGGCTAAAAAGGAGCAGCTAGTGAAGTATTTACTTCTTCTTAAAAATGAAGCACTCAAGTTTAAAAGCATTATTTATGAACATATATCCCGGACAGAAAATGAGTTGGCAGATTCATTGGCAACCATAGCGTACACAGAGTCGTATCCATGGATCCATGTGCTGGAAAGCCCCTCCATTCAACTTAATATGGGAAAAGAAGAAGAAATTTTTGAAGTACAGGTGAAACAACTTCAGGATTGGAGATTTCCTCTTCTGCAATACCTCTCCGATGGCATCGTACCTCCGGATAAATCACTGGCAAGAAAACTGAAACACAAGGCTCGTGGTTTTATCATACTGAGAGACATTATGTATAAAAAGTCTTACAGTAAACCTCTTCTGCGTTGTTTGGGGGATGATGAATCTCAAGTAGTCCTCTCCGAGTTGCATGATGGCGAGGGATCATCTCATTGTGGATTCAGGGCTCTAACAAGGAGAGTTTTACTGGTTGGCTACTATTGGCCATCTATCATGCAGGATGCTAAAGAGCTGGTGAGAAGGTGTGACCCATGCCAGAGATACAGCAATGAAATTCATGTCCCAGCCATTCCTTTATAGTCAATCTCTGAGCCTATACCTTTTGCTCGATGGGGGTTGGATTTAGTGGGGCCTCTCCCTATGGCGTCTGGAGGGCGCAAAACTATAATTGTTGCAATCGATTACTTTTGGAAGTGGATTGAAGCAGCCCCTCTGGCAGGAACAACATCAAAATCCGTTATAAAATTCATTGTATCAAACATTTGTTGCAGATTTGGTGTTCCACAAAAGATAACAACAGATAATGGGCCACAGTTCGACAATAGGGAAATGGAGAGTTTCTGTGCCTCAAGGGGTATACAACATTATTTCTCTTCGCCTTTCCACCCACAAGAAAATGGTCAGGTTGAAGTGGCTAACAGAACTATACTGTCCGGTTTGAAGAAGAATTTGGAAGGGGCTGTTGGGAAGTGGCCTAACTATTTACAAGAAGTTTTGTGGGCCTACCGGACAACACCTGGGGCTGCAACACAGGAGTCACCCTTTGCTTTGGTCTATGGGATGGATGCAATAGCTCCCATAGAAGCAACTCTCCCATTATTTCGTGTTCAAAACTTCTCCGAATGCGCTAACGAATTGGCAATCAGAAGTCAGCTCGACCTAGTAGAAGAAAGACGAGTTAAAGCTCACCTTAGAGCTGCACACTATCAGGGTTTGATGAGAAGCAGATTTGCTTCTAGAGTTAAAAGAAGATATTTCCAGCCGGGGGACAAGGTATTGAGGAAAGTCTTCTTACACACTAAAGAGAAGCTGCTCGGCAAATTGGCCCTGACTTGGGAAGGACCTTATATGTTTGTTGAAAGGTTTAAACCGGGAACATATTGGCTAGAAGACAAGGATGGAAGAGTTCTGACCCACCCTTGGAATATCGAACATCTCCGGATGTACTTGGAGTAGCATTTGTGTAAATATTTACTTGTTTAAACATCCATGTAAATATTTGGGGGCATACTCTTTCCTACCCTGGTGGTGCAGGGAGGTTTTAATGAGGTGTCCGGGTTTTAAATGAAATTTGATGCCTTCTTAAAAATTTTCCAAAGTGTTCTTACTTTATCTTTTGTCACACCATCCGGATTGAAATAAAAGAGTGATGACCACTTAAACATTCTTCATCGAAGAATTTAAACACTCTCACTATGAAATAACTAAGGGCTATTTAAACATTAGCCACCAAAATTGAAACAGACTATGAAAGAATGTGAGAATTGTGCAAAACAAGGATATTCATTGAAATAACTTAAGTGCCTTGGCCTTCCAAGGACTTCCAAACTGTCAAGAAAAGTAGAAGATCTATCCGGTCAGATACCGGACACACTTACAGAAAGAGTGCCTTAGCCTTCCAAGGACTTTAGTTCAGATAATATGAAAAGTAAAAAAAATTCGCAATTTAAGACTGAGCCTTTGAAGATGGCTCAGCTTCATCCATCTTCTTCTTCCCCTTGGGTTCATCTTTCTCTTCGTTTGGGCTCTCTCCGGTGTTCTCTTCGTCATCAGATGAGGATGCACTTGAGAAGCCAAACCTGTCGCCTTCGGCCATTGTGTGATATGGGAGGTCTTCAGGCTCTACGTGAAGCCATAAATCCCCCAGGTTCCTCTTCGGGAACTTCTCATGAAAAATCAGGACCATGTATGATTTCACCTTGGCATATATTTGCTCTTGAGTATCGATCACTTTGTTGGCATAAGTGTTGATCTTGGCTTGGATTTTGGCCTCCTGCTCCCTAACAAATCAGCTTTCTCCTCTGCAGCCTTGACACTGTGTTCTCAAGCGCAATCTTGTCACTGGTCAAGTTGTTGATAATTTGGTCCTTGGCATTGGTCTCCTCTTTCGAAGAGTTGAGATCTTTCTCCAGTCCGGACAACTTCTCCTAGAGCTCCCTGATAGTGTCTTCTAGAGTGGCAACTTTTGTGGTACTCACCTTTTGGCTGTTCTTCAGCTCTTCGTTTTCTCCCTTTAAAATGACAGCATTTGAAGTGGCAGTAAGAAGATCCTCGGACAGCCTCTCTTTGTCAGACTTGAGGTATTTGATAAGATCTGCCTGACTTCGAACTTGCTTCTCCAACGCAAGCACCGGCTGAACATTGCTTAATAAAGAGTGAGCTATAACATCCCTTTCACTTGAAACAGTAAAGGTCTTACCATTAAAAGTGACTGTGTTTGAAGTGCTCTGAGGGAGATAAGGCCCAGCAAAATCATCTCTGGGGAGATTGATAAAGTACTCGCCAAGCCCACCAAGACCAGTGATGTCTACCCCATCAATGCTAAGACCTCCCTCTTCGACCTCATCGGTTTGGAAGTCACCAGGTATCTCATCTGCTTGTGTTGGGTCAGTGGGGTCAGCTTGGGGGAGAGCCTCCGGAGGTCGGAGAGAAAGTTCGTCACCCTTAGAGGTCTTTTTCTTCTTGGCCTCTCTGTCTTTGCTTTCACCTCCCCGTTTACGGTCTCTTTTCAAAGCCATTGGAGGATTTGGGGAGTGAACCTCTTGCCTAACACTCTCATGCTCTACCGCTTTCAAGAGAGCAGCATCAATTTGGCTGGGAGCTGGTCCCTCCAGATGCGTTGGAACATCCTCCTCCACCTCAGCAGGGTTAACTCCACCCACCACTTTCTTGCCCTTCTTTTTGCCTTTCATTTTACTCGGGGCCTTGGCCCGGCCTGGCAAGTAAAGTGTCCCATCCGGTTCATGCGTCCTCTTGAGCACTAGATCCGGAGGGGGTTGAGTGGTGAGCTCTTCCCAAGTTAAATCCCTCCGGTCAGTAGTGTTCCAGAGGTGAGATCTTGCCAAGTTGCCCCCCCGTGAAGGCATCGTGGAACCGGTTCCCCCACCGTTCAGCAGCCCAAGCATTGATCTTGGTGCAAGTAGTCTGCCCGGACTTTAGATAGTCGTTGAAGTCCTTGGTCAACACTGCTAAGAAAAAATATAAAAACAGTCAATTTAAGCAAATTTGATAAAAGAAGAGATAAGAATATAAATAAAAAGTCTTACGGTCACTCCTCCATCTGCTGGTGAGGAGACTTGGGTTGGCTCCGGCCTTGATTTTCCTCCCGTTTTCCCAAGCCCCACTTACAAATAGGAATTGAGTCCTCCAGTTCCTCTCCGACTCTAGCAGATCATCCACATCTTTGAAGTTTCCCCCATATTGAAGTGGTAAAAAGGGATGTGGGGGTTTCTACAGAGGCTGGCCACAACAGCAAACTCCTCTATCGGTAGAGGGATCCCGGAGAGCCTAGAAGCCATAATGCAGGCCATGAGAGTGTACCAAGCATTGCGGCTCAGCTGGCTCGGACAGAACTTTATCAGATGAAAGTATCTGACAATTTCTGGGTCCAAGGGGAATCTGAGCCCCCAGTTAAACAGCTCCGTGAAGATGACTATCTCGCTCAATTTGCAGTCCATGGGAGTTTCGGGGTTTATAGGGATTCTTATCTTCACGTTCTCCGGAATTCCCCACTTCGTACGCATCCGACCCAACTCAGTTGTGTGGATGGATGCGTAGTTGATCTTTTTCAGGGCAAGGAGGTACTTGACATTGACCTTGTGAAAACAAGGCCCCACATTTCCTTTAAGACACTCCGGCAGATTCGGATGCCTCAAGCACAACTTTTCCTTGCCTTTATCTTTTTGGGCAGCAACAGCACTACTAATCTGTCCGGAAGGCTCAGACTCGAATGGAGCCTCTTCGATAGAGTCCTCCATTACTTCCTCCATGATTGATGAGGGGTTTTCAGTGGTAAGGGGAAGGTTTAGATTTGGCTCAGCCCGGCTTCCGGACTGCTGCGCTTCAGTATTCTCTTGGCTTCTGGCCTCCGGTTGGGGCTTTGGTATAGATGTTTCTCTTCGAGGGCTTGAGCCACTGCCCTCCGGACCGGACAACCTGTCCTTGGGAGCTCTAATGGGAACTTCTGACCCCGTACTACTGTCTTTGGCACCCGATTTCGAAGGGGTGCCCTTAGAAACTTGACCCTTGACCAGTCGGCCTCTCCTTCGGTCAACTAATTTCTGAGGAGAGGTTTCAGCGTCTGACCCCATAGCTAAGAAAGGAGAGGGTTTTTTAAAGCTTGTAACTGTTCAACCTGGTTCAACGATGGGTTCCGACTCTTGAACCGAGGAGCCTGAG
The DNA here is from genome assembly GCA_036936605.1 of Limnanthes douglasii subsp. nivea. Classification (NCBI taxonomy): domain Eukaryota; kingdom Viridiplantae; phylum Streptophyta; class Magnoliopsida; order Brassicales; family Limnanthaceae; genus Limnanthes; species Limnanthes douglasii. The sequence goes on along the minus strand of JAUPFV010000001.1, from coordinate 26,681,452 downwards.
ATAATGGGTGAAAGATTGGTGTGAAATAACTGCTTCGGTTTGATGCCCCTTATGGAGGAAGAACCTTGGTCTGATTCTGTAGGTGAAGTTGCTGGTTTGTCGATGGGCGAAGCGGGTAAGCCTGCTGCAATGCACCTTTCCTTTTCAACCTTTTGCGCATTTTCTAATTCAGAGAGATTGAGCCACCCACCTTTGATCAACGCGTTCCTCGTTGTGAACATAAACGACCTGAGCAAGAGTTTGATTTTGAGAGAGAAACCTTTTAGAATTTTGCAGAGTAAAAACAAGAGTGATGGTGAAACAGTAGAAAGTATTTCAATTTATAGTAAATCTAGAAAAGGAGTTTGATTCCTAGGAGAATTCGAAAAGATTGGTAATGATTAAAAGACGGCGCTGATGTCACCCTCTTTAATGAAGAGGTTGCTTTTCAAAGAAGGTGGGTGCGAGATTCAAGGTGAAAAAACGGCTGAAACAACCAACGAGAAAGTAACCTGTGTCCCATAAACTCTGGCGAAAAACTGGTTGGATTCACAGAGTTTTATCAGTCCGGATCAAAGCATAGCACAAGTCGAAAGACCTGTCCGAGAAAAGCTACCCCTGATATCAGACTATTTTTTCAGGTTTTTGACAAAGGCATTTGAACAAACACCTAAAAAATGGGCTTCTGATGAGTCAGAATACTGCTTCCTCTCCAGACAGGGACAGATCAGACCAAGGCCACCGGACTGGACATGCCACTTCGAACACTTAGCCCATTGGACTGTTCGAACTATGACAAAAGTACTAAAAAACCTAAACACTTCTTGACTAAGCTGCTTGCTCTCCTAAGAGCTCATAGGTCTTTAAACATGACCCGGGTCCATTAAACTTGACCCGAAAACCTATAAAGCCCAAATGTAAGGGTATAAATACTCAACCACCTGCATTAAATATGGGTAATGAAAATTAACTGCAACCAGGCTGCTTAATTCTCCCTCTACTCTCTACTCAAAACATTAAACACATACCAACCTTCACAAAGTCTGAAACAAATTACCAAATTAACCTCAGACAAAAATTAACCTCACCAAATATGATTGAAATTGAAACAAAAAAGAAAAAAAGAGAAAAAAAGAGAGAAAAAAAGTATGAGACAATAAAACAAAGAGAGAAAAATAATGATGAAAAAGAGATAATTTCACTTATAGTGAGAGCAAGAGAGGAAAAAAAATTATATAGCACAAAAAAGTGATACCAAAAGAGCTTTACATTCGAAATAGCTAGTTATTGCATTAATATACAAGGAGACTCTTTTTATGCACTAATCATATCATCAGTAATTTTCCAAGCGAGATTATTTCTCTTTTACAGGAGTTTGAAGATGTTCTTGCAGACGACACACTCTATGGTTTACCTCCACTTAGATGGGTTGAACATCAAATCGATTTCATACCTGGCGCATCAATTCCTAACCGACCTGCCTATATGAGTAATCCCGATGAAACCAAGGAACTTCAACAGCAAGTAAGTGAATTATTGGAAAAGAGGTACGTGCGTGAAAGTATGAGCCTGTCTGCAGTTCCTGTGTTATTAGTTCCTAAGAAGGATGTAACGTTAAGGATGTGTGTTAATTTTCGAGCCATTAGAAACATAACGGTAAAATATCATCATCCTATTCCTAGACTAGATGACATGTTGGAGGAATTACATAGTTCTTGTGCCTTTATAAAAATTATCTTAAAAGTGGATATCATCATATTAGGATGAAAGAAGGTCATGAATGAAAAACTGCCTATAAAACTAAATATGGGTTGCATGAGTGGTTAATGATGCCTTTTGGCTTATCAAATGGTCCAAGCACATTTATGCATTTAATGAACCATGTTTTGCGTACTTTTATTGGTAAATTTATAGTTGTGTATTTTAATGATACATTAATATATAACATGAATCTTGCAGGACATGTGATACATTTGAAATCTATTTTGGAAATTTTAAGGAAAGAAAAGTTGTATGCTAATATTAATAAATGCACATTTTTGCACAGATAAACTTGTTTTTCTTGGTTTTGTTGTAAGTAAAAGAGGACTTGAGGTAGACGCAGAAAAGGTGAAAGAAATTCGAGATTGGCCGACCTATACAACGATCAGTCAGTTGAAGAGTTTTCATGGTTTAACTGTCTTCTATCGTGGGTTTGTGCGAGATTTTAGTAGCTTAGATGCTCCTCTTACCAAAGTTATCAATAAAATGTTCTATTTAAGTGGGGAAAAGAACAAAAATATGCATTTAATATGATAAACGATAACTTAACTAATGCATATTTGTTTGTCCTACCTAACTTTGTAAAAACTTTTGAAATCTATTGTGATGCCTCAAGACTAGGAATTGGAGCTGTTTTGATGCAAGAAAGTCGGCTGATTGCTTATTTAATGAAAAATTAAGTGTGGAAACTTTAAATTATCCCACTTATGATAAAGAGTTGTATGCATTGGCCAGGGTCTTGGAATATTGCCAATATTATCTATGGTCAAATGAGTTTGTAATCCACAAAGATCATGAATATTTGAAGCATTTGAAAGAAAAACAAAGCCTCAATAAACATCATGCTAAGTGGGTTGAATTCATTGAAGCTTTTCCTTATGTTATCAGAGACATGCAAGGTAAATAAAATATAATGGTTGATGCATAAGGATCGATAGGAAAAATTAAGGAACGTCAACATATGTAATACTCATCTCGTTTAAGGAAACGAAATCCTATTCCCCATTAAAATGATGATGCTTTAGCCCGATCCAATTCGGGTAACAAGGTGAGGAAGGGCTAGCCGGTTATCTAGCAGCGTGGCCAAACATTTTGTTCCACTTTGGGATACTTCTTTTAGATCCACAATGGCATGGGTAAAACTAATAACAAATATTTCCGATAAATCATACGATCCCGGGTACACTGATCCTCGAAGACCCTGGATGGGGGAGGGGGGGGGGGGAGAGGGGAGAGCATAATAAAAAAAATACAATCTCACGACATCCCTACTAGCACCATAAATATTGGTACAAGATCTACTTTTTAGTAATCAGCATCGCCAGAATTGATTGTGCCGGATCCAAAAGTATTATAATCGATACAAGTAGTTATACGACATATTTTTAAAAAATACTTATGACCAAATCTGAGGCATACCACCTCTATTAACATTTAAAAGAGTCATCGTTAGTTTTAATTAAGTTGAGACCTTGGTTCTTGGAAACTAAAACCATATGGCTTCATGGGATAATAGACAGTTTTCTTTGTACAATCAGCCAATCCATTCTTTGTACAATCGTATTTTTAGGCATCATTGGCTCAACCAAATGTATGTCATTATGTCTACTATGCATCAATGCGTAACATATGTCATCAATGGAAAGATTGGTTTAATTCACGGTAATCAATGTGTAGCCATAAAATGTTATGCTACGTTCTCCTAGAAATTAGAAATTACCTCGATAACGTGCCACAATATCAGTAACAATTTTCGAATAATTGAGACTTCACAGACCTCAACCAAACATGTATGATTAATCAATTCCTAGTCCCGTGAATTGAGCATTATGTATATGTTTCTTTAAGGTAAAACATGGTATCTTTTATTGGATACCTACAATCAAGTTACCATGCATCCGAATGATAACAAATACAAAACTTCTGTGACTTAGAAAGGTTTGCATTATTACAAGATAATGCACTTTTGTCTAAAAAATACAGGCGCGACATATGAAAGATTGATGAACAATATTTTTTCTAGCCAAATCAGGATATGTATGCAAGCATACATCAATAATATATAGATCACAACCAAGAATAAAAAAACCACCTAACATACGTAAAAGAAACTTTTGGTAACCTTCGAGCAATAAATTTAAAACTCAATCCGAAACAATGCACTTTTCAATTATGCCCCGAGGATTTCTTGAGGTACTTAGTGAGTGAAAAAAGAATCAAATTAGACCTTAAATAACTATCAAATTTAGCTATGAATCCACCACTAAAAAATCAAGGATGTGAATATCTTCATAGGTAGGTTGGTTGCCTTAAATCGATTTATTTCCATATATTTTGATAAGTGCATCCCATTTTTCCAAATCATGAAGGGGCCAAATAGTTCAAATAAACGCCAGAATATATGGTAAAACATTCAACAAAATTATAAAGCACTTGGCCTCTTATGAAGTTATGATAAACTAAACCCAATTAACATTCTTTATCTATATATAACAGTTTTTTATCACGTTGTTAGTGTAGTTTTGGTTAGAGAAGAAAAAGAAAGATACCGAGACATCTACCATATTTTAAAATCCATTCTCAATTCCAAAACATGGTACTTATAATTCTGGAAAAGTTAGCATTGCCACCAATGGTGGATGCCACAAAATGAGGCTGTATTTCCAAGACCATACAATTATGGTCATAACCTCTCTTTTTTAATTAAAATTCTCCACAATCTTAACATATTCGAAAACTAACACGATGGTGATGTTAGATTCAAACTAAGAAATTTCCATCAAATCCAAATATTTGTTAGACTTCCTGATCGAATTTGACGTTGAAAACGTCGACCCTCTCAAAGGATAATTGTTAATCTATATGGATAATCTGAACTAACAATGGCTCAAACAATATAGGTTATGGATTTAGCATAAAATTAACATTATTTTTGAAGAACCTCTACATCGATCCACAAAATTTAAATTTAGTGCCTTAAGCAATGAGGCTGAATATGAAGCAGTAATTTAAAGATCTAACTCACCTATATATGTGGGGAACAACATGTAAGACTTCTCATTGAATCATAATTAGTAGTCAACCATGTTTTGGGATATTGTAAACCACAAAAAAGCATTATCATTCATTGAGGATGTTGTTCTCCGTACAGATTTTGTCTCTAACATCGGAGGTAAACAAGGATGTATAATAACCCTTCCTGTTCGAACCCTGATTGAGAGACCAATTTTCAGAACTTAATGCGATGCCTTGACTGATAGGTATGAATTTGTCGAGGTCTTGAGGAGGAACCTTCTCCTCACTAGGGGAATTTGTCTCAAATTTGAGACTAGAAGTGAATATAGCTGACCCAAACGCAATGGCCTCCGTCACGAAAAAACTAAAATGCGGGCCTAGTTTCCCGACCTCTTGCATCACAAGGAAAGTAAAGAAAAGAGTAAAAAAGTGGACCCTTTTCGGAGGCGTAGGAGGACGAATACGTACAAACATCCACATAAAAAGATGAAATCCTTAGGAAAGGGAGAACCGATAAATTTAGAGAGAGAAAATTGAATTTCTAGAGATAGAAGATTCAAATGAAGGTGAAATTAAAATTTCTTAAATGGTAATTTATATATAAAGAATAAGAGGAAACTCAAAATTAACCCTACAACTGACACGTGGCAAGAAAAATATGAAAATGAGAAGACACTTCAAAACTAAATTAAATAGGAAACTGGTAAATAATTTTTAGAAGTAAAGTTTGGAAGAGTGATGGAGGCGCGACCCCTTCCATCAGCCAATGGTCGATGCCCATTAGCTCGCCACCGAGTAACAAAGTATGGGAAGTTACTAATATGATATGATAAGAGCTACTATAACACACTCAAACAATAAGGTAAATCCCTAATAGACTGAGCGAGCCCCTCATCTCAAGAACCTGGATCCCCAAGTCACTTAACATGGTTTAGTTAGCAATGACCTTGTTATATATACATTTGCGTTTGATAAACCATTCTTTCCCATCCATATCCAAAAGTCTATTTACAGAGAGGATACACACCTGAGCAACATAATTTTCCCAACCTTACATAAAATTTATCTACAAAGAGGTCGCTCACCTGAGGGACCCATTTCTTCCCAACTTTAGCTATAAATAGTTTATAGAGAGGTCAATCAACACAATGACCCATTATTCTATCATACTTGGATGAATACCAAAAATGGTAGAGTCACTAATCAAAGCTGATAGGGTCCGATTATGTTAGAGGACCCAAGCAGTAAAGTAGTTTGAATTTTCCTTAGAGAGCAGTTCAGACCTAATAACTAAATTCAATGAATAATCAATATGATTAATGACTCAGCTAGGTACCTAGTATCTTAACTTATGGGCATGGGGTCTCCTGAGATTGACCCAAATCTATGACCCGACCCGAATGGCCATGGATCTAAAAATAATATAAATAATTTAACAAACAACATTATATGGGTTTTACTTTTTTCCCTCTCTATTAAATACATGAAGCTCATTTCTATATCTAACTGTTACTAAAACTTTAATACCACATAAACTTAACAACTTCTAAAACTACCCTAAAATCTGATTTTATCACCACCAGATTGGCGACCACAATGGGAGCGAGAGGTGCCTGAATAACTCTATTCAAACCATACTTGCGGATCGTAATTTGAAATTCTTTGAGGCATGGATCTCGGCATGAAAGAACTTCCCCTTATTGATAATAAAGGGATAAGAGGTGATAATGAACATGCTACTATATATCATATCAATCATAATACAAAAGAAAGACAGTTCATGCAAGAATAACATGATTAGTTGAGGGCTGAGATTGAAGCTTTGAGGGCCCAAAGGCAGCCTGAAAAAGAATTGAAAGAAAATTTTGCTACATGATGTATTGTTGCATATGATCCTAGTAACAACCACAAACAAAATGAAAGTGATCAGTCCCCAAAGGCTCACACGAGTTCAAAAAAGAAACATTGAACTAAGCAATTGATGGACATATCAGATTCTGTTGGAAACTCAACCACATAGTCTGACTCATATAATTATTCTTCCTCATCAAGTAGTGACCATGGCCATTAGAAGAATAAAAAGAGATTAACTAAAAATAATTCTAAAAAAGGGATAGAAAACAAAAAGGGAAAAAGAAGAAATTTCAAGGGAAAGTATAAGGATCAGCAGATTACGGTATTGATAATTTGTTAAGTGATCAATCTGCTATCCAATCTGAACCACGTATTTTTGCTACTCACGACGAGGATAATATATTTAGCCGAAATCACAATTGGAGGCAGACACCATTGTCTTCAAAGATTCTTTTGAGACATCTACCAAAGAGGTTTGATTACTCTAAAATGGAGAAATATGAGAAATGATCCTGATAATCACCTTGAGTAGTTCAAAAATTTAATGATGGATTTTAATGATGATAATAAACTATTATGTCGAGTCTTCTCTTATAATTTCAAGAGGAGTGCATTAAAATGGTATGATAGTTTACCACACAGATCTATTAAAAACTTTGATTGGTTCTGTATGGCTTTCTAGAGGCAGTTTGTGGGAAGTAAAAAAGCTTAAAGGGAACAATGAAACTATCATTCATTGCGCACAAGAACCAAATGAATATTTAAAGTACTGCACCAGTCACTTTGTGAACACAAAGAATGGATTGGCTGATTGTTTTGAGTAAGTAGTTATTGATTCTTTAAGTCAAGGGTTAATGCCGAGTGATTTGGCTGATTTAGTAACCCGGAAAAAATTGATGAACTGGGGAGGATTATTGAATCAGGTCGGAAATAAAATCATGGGGGAGGAAACAAAAAAGTCTACTGCACCGCACCAGAATAGATCTTCTCCTACCATTTATATTCCACAAGTCATTATTCAGTCCCAAGCTACAGTCAATTACGGGCCTAAGGATTCCAGACAAGGTTTGCATCGGCCTAGACAAAACCAATCAAATCAGAGCCAACCGTCTAAACTAAGGAGGAGTCAATGAGTCCAACCTGAATGGTTTGCTAAATTAGGAGAAAATTGAGGCATTATTTATGACAGAACCAGGAAAACAATGCATTTCCGAAGCCCAACACCAATTCAGTCTCCTAGAGAAAATTGGAACACTCGATTTTGTAGATACCATATTGATGTGGGCCATGATACCAAAGAATGCATTACCCTAAAACAAGAAGTGCAAACCTTGATTGAAAAGGGGAAGTTGTCTACTTTTGTTAAAAAACAAGGGGGAAACAAGAAACTTAATACACGTGCCCAGTATAGTACAAGTATAACACTGGTTACATCACCAAATGTCCAAAGACAAATGATGAAGAGATCTAAACAAGATAATTCTATGGTAATTATGGATCGATTTGATGTAAATTCTGAATACTTAGACCCTGACCCGGATCAGGGTGATAGTTGAAAAAAAAGCGACAATGTCCAATCTGTGCAACTACTTTGAATCTTTGACCATGTCAGAGGAGATATTGTGACTGCGCCCTCAAGCTGCTCCAGAAAAAGACATGTGAAAAATCTAACCACTCAATTAGAAGGTAAAATGTCTACGCATGTATATCATAAATCTTCTCATTTCATTGTCTTAGATTAAGATGACCTAATATAAATTGCGTGAAGGCAACGAAATACGACGAATCTTGATTATTACAGGCAGTTCACAAAATATTTTATTTTTATCAACCTATAAGAAAATGAAGATTCCTTCAATATTTAAATGTTAAAATGGAACCATAGTGGGGTTTATATACAACTCAGCCGATGTAATTTAGGGAATTTGAAGGAGAAGTCTTGTTAAGAAAAGGACCATTCAAGAAATTTATAAGGGTTTTGTTGGTAGTTATTAATTGTCCAGCGTCTTACAATGCTATATTTGGCAGATCTTGGCTATCTAGGAGGCATGCAGTAGCATCCACTATCACTAATGTTTGAAATATGTCGTGGGAGGTCAGGTAGGTATCATCCAAAGTAGCCAAAGGGTGGCAAAGGAATGTTATGTCACTGCTCTTGCTCTAAAATTGTCGGAAGCAGTGAAAGTTGGAAAAGAATAGAAATTAGTGAAGTCTTCTACCTGATCAAATGAGATATATGATCCAAGGGAGGCTCCTAGTGCTGTGATCCCAGTTGAAGAATTTGAAGTTCATTACTTGGCAGAAGGAAAAAATATCACGGCCGGATTCAAATTACCCTTAGAATTGAAGGAAAATTATTGTCCTTTTTATCTAAAAACCTGCATGTGTTTACTTGGTGCAACGAGGATGTCACTGGAGTACCATCAAGTGTAATTAGCCATAAAATATCTGTTAGATCCGATACAGGACCGGTGGTACAAAGAAGGAGAGCTTCTTCGAATGAAAAATCGGAAGCCATAGTCCAAGAAATAGATCGGTTAACCGAGGTGGGGCATATTAAAGAGTCTTAGTATCCTCTTTGGACTCATAACCCAATCCTTGTCAAGAAGAAAAATAGAAAATTACGTATGTGCATTGATTTACAAATCTTAACAAAGTTTTCCCCAATGACCCATTTCCAGTACCCTGGATAGATCAGGTGGTAGATTCCACATCGGGAAACAATTTGTTATCCTTCATGGATGTTTTTATAGCATAATCAGATACAAATGAATCCGATTGATCAAAATCACACTATTTTTATTACCGACATGGGGCTTCACCGCTATAAGGTAATTCCCTTTGGATTGAAGAATGCTGGATCAATTATTAACGACTGGTTAATAAGGAATTTGTTATCCAAATTGGAAGAAATGTAAAAGTTTATATCGATGATATGATGGTTAAAAGTCTTAAAGAAGAAGATCACATCTCCAACCTCCAAGAAACGTTTTCTAGCATGGAAGCAATCAACTTGAATTTAAATCCTAAAAAATGTACATTTGGTGTCCGATCAGGGAAATTTGTGGGTTACATTATAAGTGAGAAAGGAATTCAAGCTGACCCAGACCATCTGTATGCTTTGTTGGCTATGGATCCACCTTAGAATAGTAAATAATTTCAGATATTGACCAGAAGATTGGCATCGTTCAACAAATTTATTTCAAGGTCATCAGAAGTGCGCTCAATTTTTCCAGGTATTAAGAAATGCCAAAGACTTCAATTAGTCCCCAAATTGTGACCAAGCTTTTCTTGAAATTAAGTGGCATCTATCTTCACCTAAAATATTATTTAAACCTATAGACGGGGAAGATTTGATATGTATCTAGCAGTATTGGAGTATGTTGTGAGTGCAGTGTTGGTATGATAAATTGATAATTTTCCCCACTCTGTTTATTATATAAGCAAGAGCTTGTTGGAAGCTGAGAAAATATACTTAAAATTGGAAAAATTGGATTTGGCATTAGTAATAGTAACTATAAAAACGAGGCCTTATTTTCAAGAACACTCTATCACCGTTCGAACCTCTTTTCCCTTGAAGAATGTATTACAAAAAGAAAATATATTATGAAGAATGACCAAGTGGTTAGTTGAGCTTAGGGATTATGATATTGAATTTTCACCCCGAACTGTAATCAAAGCTTAAACTATGGCTGATTTTTTAGTTGAATTTAACTTCAAAAAGCCTTATGAAGAAACTCAAACCAATAAGCCGTAAAAAGAATGGGTAATCCAAACTGATGGTGGGTCTAGTACAATGGGTTGTGGAGTTGGTATCTGCTTAATCTCCATATTTGGGGATTCAATGTACCAAGCTATACGTTTTGGTTTTAGAGAATCTAACAATGAGTCAGAATAAGAAACGACAATATCACGATTAAGATTAGCTCAGATATGTGGTGCCAAAAGAGTCCGGTTGTTTATAAATTCTCAGTTAGTCATTCATTAAGCACAAGGGTAATCCAAAACTAGGAAAGATCACTTGATAGACTATCTGGAGGTATTAAAAAAGATCTCAACCAGTTTTAAATTCATTAAGTATGAGCATGTCCCAAGATTGGAAAATTTAATGGCTAATTCCATAGTCATTATAGCTTATTCTGAAGCGTATCCTTGGATCCTTGTACAATAATATCCTTTCATAGTCACAAATTCAGAAATAACTGTTGATGTGGGGGGAAATTGTCATGTATTTACCATGGCTTCTCAATGTTGGAGAAGTGAAATTCAAGATCTTATCGCCAATGGAATTTTATCTCAAGATAAAGCTTCTTCCAAAAAGACATAACATAAAGCTCATGGGTTTGTTGCTCTAATAGAGGTTCTTTATAATAAAATCTTTCAGCAGGCCTTTGTTGTGTTGCCTCGTATCCAACGAATCTCAAAGTGTACTATCATTACATGATGAGGAAGGATCGACACATTGTGGTTACAAAGTTTTAACTAGGAGAGTCTTGCTGGCAGGTTACTATTGATCTTCTATTATGGCAGATGCTAAAGATTTAGTGAGAAGACGTGACCTTTGTCAAAGATATAGATATGCAGTCCATATACTAGCAGTCCTCATGGAGTCTATATCTGAAGCAGTTCTATTTAGCAGATGGGTGCTTGATTTAGTTGGACCACTTCAAATGGCTTCTAGGGGTTGTCGTACTATCATTTTTGCAATAGACTACTTTTCCAAGTGGGTAAAAGCTGCACCCTTGTCCGGGACAACATCTAAAACTGTGATAAAGTTTACTTTTTTAACATATATTGTAGAATTGACATTCCGAGGTGAATCACTACAGATAATGGTCCTCAATTTGATAACAAAGATATGTAAGTATTTTATGCATCAAGAGGAATCCAACATTGTTTCTCTTCTCCTTTTCATCCTCAGGCTAATGACCAAGTGAAGGTAGCAAACCAAACGATTTTAATGGGTTTAAAAATAAAATTGGAAGGAGCAGCTGGAAAATGGCCGAGTTATTTGCAAGAAGTACTATGGGCCTACCGAACTAGTCCATTCGTTTAGTTTATGAAATGTATGCACTTACGCCTATAAAAGTTACTCTTCCTTCTTTCAAAGTTAAAAATTACTTTGAAAAATATAATGAAACGTTAGTAAAGTCTCAGTTGGATTTGATTAAGGAAAAGAGAATAAAAGATCACATAAGAATAGTGCACCACCAAAACTTGATGAGAGGCAGGTTTGAATATAGAGTTAGAAGAAGAGTTTTTTAAGTGGATGATAAATTTTTAAGAAAAATGTTTTTGAACACCAAGGAAAAGAAATTCGAAAAACTGGCTCTGAACTGGGAAGGACCATACATTACCTACGAAAATATCAAGCAAGGAACATACAAGCTCTTAGACAAAGAAGACAACCTTTTAAAGCACCCTTGGGATATTGAGCATCTGAGGTTGTTTTTAGAGTCAACTTATCTTGTAATATTTACTTTGTTCTAGCTCAATGTAAATATTAAGGGGGCATATTATTTCCTACCCTGGTGGCGCGGGGAGGTTTTAATGAGGTGTCTGAATTGCAATCAATCTATTATATTTTGTCTTTAAAGGTCTTTGGCTTGGCAAGTTTAAAGTTGTGTATGCCTTCGAATGGATTACCTTCGAATGGTTTGGCCAGATTAAAGTTGTGTATGACTTCAAATGGATTACCTTCAAATGGCTTGGCCATATTAAAGTTTTGTATGCCTTCGAATGTATTATTTTCGAATGGCTTGGCCATATTAATATTGTGTATGCCTTCAAATGGATTACCTTCGAATGGCTTGGCCAAAGTAAAGTTGTGTATGCCTTCGAATGGATTATCTTTGAATGTCTTGGTGGGATTTAAGTTTGTTGCTTTAGTTTAATTGTTCCAAGTTTTTAATCATCTTTGAATAAAAATACTTAGTTGGGATTGAATATTAATGAAAGCAAGAATATGCATTGAGACATAAAATAGACATATAATACCTTTGAATTATAACAAAAATCCGATCCACACACCAAAATGCCTTGTATACAACAAGGAATTATACAAACAAATTCACTAAGTAATCCAATCCAAAAACAACAAAACGTCTTTCACATATCAATGAATTCAGTTCAATACACATGCACATTAAAGTTCTAAAAAACCTTAGGGCTCGTTTCCTTCGGTTTTCCTCTCCTCTATCATTGTTCTTTTGTTTTGTTCTTTCTTTTCTGAAGGCTCATCATCTGAATCTTCTTTAACTTCATCATCGAATTCGTACTCATTAGAGTAATCTGAAGAAACGTTTAATTTATCACCCATAGACATACTATGAAAATGAATATGGTCGGCTGTCACATACTTCCATAACTCCTTAGAGACCGCTTAGGAAATGTATTATGAAACAATAATACCATATCAAACTCAATAGATTCATTCCTCTTATCTATATATTCCAATACGGTATCAACATATGCATCCACAGCATTGGCTATGTCCTTTGTAGTCTTTTTTTTGGATTGGTAATTTCATCTTCTTTCTTCTTTAGAAGATCTTCCACTTTTTTTATTTTCCTCAGATAAATGTTGAAAGTTATCTTTATCCTTAGCCTGCTGATCTTTCAAGGAAGTGATTTATTTCTGCAAATTAGTAAACTAAGCTGCACCTTATCATGATTAGATTTGGATTGAACCAACCCTTCATTAAGGGTCTTCACTTCCTTATCCAATTTTTCGACCTTATCTTTCTCCGCTCCGGTAAAGTTCTTTCATTACGAAGGGAAGCAATATCCTTGAATTGAGATCTTACCTGCCTCTCCAAGTCAACTTTTGGCCTTATATAACCTAAAACGGCATACCCTAGTTCATCGTGTTCTTTGGACACTTCGAAGGAATCTCTATCGAATGTTACAGTATTATCAATGGTAGTATATTGAGGCAAAGCTTTGTCAAAATATTCAAAGTTGAAGTTCCTTATGTAATCCATCTAGTCAACACCTTCAAAGGATTGTCCGTCAACATTAGGAAGAACTGGATAGGGAAGATCAATAACAGCTTCTTCTTGAGGAGGAACCTGTATGGGAGTAATGGAAAGAAGGACTTCGGATTAGAGTATGATCTCTGAACCAATATTGGTTTTCATCTTCTTCACTTCTCTTTTGTCGCTGCCCTCCTTACTTTTTTTTGGCCTTTTTTTTCTTAATTGTTGGAGAGTCCGATAGACCCTTAGTCTCCCCAATAGTGACTGCAACAACTTCTAATAGAGCTGCATTGATTTCATCTGGAGGCCCCATATTCCTAAGTTTGGGAATAATTTGAGATGAACCATCTCTCTTCTTTTTCTTCTTCTTAATTTTATCAAGATGACTAAGAGCTCTATTCCTAGTTGGTAGGAAACATTTACCATCAGCTTCCTCAGTCTTATTAAAGATAACTTAAGATCAGGGAGGAGTGGTGAACTGTTCCCATGAAAGCTTACGAATCAGATTTGTTCTCCACATGTGGGCTCTCACTATGTTTCATGTAGTGAAAAACTTATGAAATCTATTTGACCATTTTTAGCGGCCTATTGATTCAGCTTTGTGAAAGTCACTTTCCCATCTTCCTAAGCTGTGAAAAGAGATTTAAGAACATTGTAAGACAATTCTGAATTAAGAGCTAATAATATCAAGATGTAGTAACAAAAGAAATCTTTTAAACATTTATGTGAGTTTTTCCAATATCTTGTGAGCATACTCGGATTTCTTTTAAAGGTGATTTTTCTACCGTTTTCCCAAGTGCCGCTAATGAAAAGGAACTGAGTCCTCCAAGGCTTGTCAGCTTCCATCAAGTCGTTAACTACTTTATAGTTATTCCTCATATTGAAGTAATACAAGGGAATATGACCATTCCGATACAAATCAGCCACAACATCAAACTGTTCCATGGGTATTAATTTTTTTGATATCTTGGAAGCTATGATCCTAGCTAGCAACGTAAACCAGGCATTGGGGCTTAGCTGGCTTCAGCATAATTTTAGCGAGTGAAAAAATATCTTATTACCTCCGGGTCCAAGGGAAACTGGAGACCCCAATTAAGCACTTTGGTATAAAGCACAACTTCTCATACCTTGCAATCCATTATATTTTCTTCAAGGATAGGAAAAATCACTTTAATTGATTCGCAACCCCCATTTTTTATGAATCTTATCAAAATCGGTTGTATGAGATTATACATATGAAATATTTTGTGAAGCTAGCAAGTATTTGACACTAACCTTAGTAAAATAAGGCAGACTCACCCAACAAGACATTCAGGAAGTGGTTTGGATCCCGGTAAAGTTGTCTTACTTATTTATTCTCGAGTTAGTTTTTGGGTATCCCCAGTTTGATCCGATGTATCTAAAGGCGTGTCTTCACCACTATCATCCATTTTCTCTTCCATAATTTATGGTCTTGACTCTGCTGGATCACTAGGCTAAATACTAGGGTTATTTTCCTCAATATGAGGATGCTAAGTAGACGAAGCTGTTGGATTTGTTTTTAGAATCTCTTCAAAAAGAAGTTTAGTTGTGATGGTTTCTCCCAAGATAGGATTTTACCATGGAAGATTGCTAGTATCAATGGAAGTTTCAGCTGGCTTTTTCGTTTCCATGCATGATGAAGGAGATTTATGTTTAGCCTTCGTAAGTCTGGTAAATTTATAAGGAGTGCTTTTTCCAGCATCCGACCCCATATGAATCAAAGTTCAGGGAGGTTTATGACTGCTAAATGCTTTTACTAAGGTTTTCTTAGCGGGTTGAGCACATTGATCAGAAGTTTTAAGATATTGTGCAAGGGGGCTAGATTTAGAAACAATTGATTTTTATTAGATGAAGAACTCCTATATGGTTCTGGAATTTGAATTATCGGAGAAGCGGATTAATCCAGCAACGATTCTAGCTTGCTTTTTTATTTCCTCCAACTCAGACATATTGCGCCAACCTCCTTTGATTAATGCAGTCCTCGCTATAAACATACAAGCTTTTAAGAATACTAGAAAAACGATTTGCAAAGAAAGAGATATCTAGTTTGAGAGTTAGCGATTTTCTCTATCTAGAATTATAGATTAAACTATTTCTAACTTTAGAAATAGAAACAGTAAAAATTACCTTTATATATGTGTAAAGAAGACGCACTTGATTGTTTTATTAGGGAAGATGAACTAATGGTAATAATTAGAAAATGCTATTAAATGTAGCCGCTTTACCTTTTTGGCAATGAATACACTTATCAAGGCTAAAACCATTTAGTACCTCCAACGAATACATGACACGTGTCTCGAAAGAGTTAACCGTGTTAAAATCATGACCTTTCAGTAAAAATAAATTTAATAACATCCTACAGACACAATTCAGAAATCGTCTACAATGTTAGCTCTGCTAAAATGTTTCAGAAAGAGATAAGGAGGCTAGATGAGAGGGTCAGATTATGTTGGAGGACCCAAACAGTAAACTAGTTCGGATTTTGCTTAGAGGGACAGTTCCGACCTAATAACTAAATTTAATGAATAAGCAGTATCATTAATGACTCAGCTAGGTACCTAGTACCTTTGCTTATGGGTCTGGCGGCTCGTGAGATTAACCCAAATATATGACTCGACCCGAATGACCTATGGATAAAAAAAGAATACAAATAGTTCAACAAACAACATTAAATGAGTTGGATTTTTTTTCCTTTCTATTAAATACAAGCAACTCATTTTTCTATCTAACTGTTACTAAGACTCTATTGGCACATAAATTTAACAACTTCCAAAACTACCCTAAAATTTGATTTTATCACCACCAAAAGCGACCCTTATTTCTCTCATTCATGGAAAAATGTTAAGTACAGAGCAATCCTTCATTTCTTCACTCTTTCTAAAATTCCAAATAAAGAGGGGCCACTCAACAGAACGACCTGTCCATATTTCATTCTTGGAAAAATGCCAAGTATAGAGGGGTCGCTCAACAAAGTGACACATCAATCTCTCACTCTAGCTAAACGTAAAACATAGAGAGGTTGCTCAGCAAGCGGCCCGTCCTTCTCCCATTCTTAGAAAAATGCCAAATATAAAAAGGACACTCAATAGAACGAGCCTTATTTATCTCATTCTTAGCGAATGTTAAGTATACAAAGATCTCTCACCAAGATGACCTCTCTTTCATTCACTGTTGGAAAAATGTCAAGTAACTATCCACTTGTCCCTCTCTCACTTTAAAAAAAATACCAAGTATAAAGGGGTCGGTTAGCAAAATTGATCCATCCCTCTGTCACTCTTAAGAAATGACAAATAAAAATAAAACAAATAAAATAAATAAAATAAATAAATAAAATAAAAAATAAAAAATAAAAAATAAAAAATAAAAAGAGTGATGAATCATATACTATGTTTTTGTCGCAAACATGTTTTTTATCATTTACTTCATTGAAATGCTTCAAACTTTTTGAATTTGTTTTTCACAATTATTTTTCTTGTTTTGTACATCAAGGTCGTGATCTAGACTCTGTCGACCGCGACTTGGTTTATATTGTTTTTTAAAAATCACATGTTTTAACTCAAATAAGTTTAGATCACTCTAAACAGAAATAAAAATATAAAAAGACTTACATCGGACTATATCCCAATCAACGCTTCATTTACAGTCAGTAGCTCAACTTGTCGGGATTCTCATTATAGAACTTGAAAAAGAGTGGACATCTAATCGTTAACTAATCATTGATAGTAATATGAATTCAGTTGATCTCTATTCTCAAGACATATCACCTTCTATGGAATATGATATCCTAGCCATATTCCATATTCTTCCTTGAAACAATATTTTTCCTAACTTAGAAAATGATTAGTGCCTACAAATCACGCTTTCGTCCTAGATGAATTCAATCGTCCTTGATAATTAGTTACCAAATCGTAAACTTACTCTATTAAAAGCTTATTGTGGTGATTGAAAGGGTGGATCTTTCTTATATCCATTATCATCAAACCAATGACTTCTTTGAGTTTTCTAAGCACATTCAACAATTTCTCTTTATCTGCATCACTCGAGAATATATTAGTAATAAGAGGACAACTGTTCTTTCAAATAAACATTTAATGAGTGTGGTGGTTGAGGTTTTGACTCTAACTTAGATGTTTAGCTTTTGATAATTTTTTTAGTTCTAAATTTGAACATGCATTGGCGATTAGGTAGAATATTGAAATCTATAACATATTTTATTACTTATTCATATTTTATTTATGTTTCGTCTAGTCTATGATATACTAGAGAAATTTATAAAATAGAATAAGGTAATATCTCATGCAAATATTTACTAAAAATATCATCTACCATATCCTTCGAAAGATATGTATTAATATATTTTGGAAACTTTACAGATTCTAATACGTTTAATTCCATATTTTCATCTCCTGCACAAATGGTCAATTTCTTATTTTCACCATCAATAACAAACATGGCTAGAAAGGGTCTCTTTAAAATAAGGGGTACATGTCGATTTTCTTCCATATCCAAATAATGAAATTTGCAGGGTAAATAAATGTGTCACCTTTAATGGATACATCTTCAATT
The DNA here is from genome assembly GCA_036936605.1 of Limnanthes douglasii subsp. nivea. NCBI lineage: Eukaryota > Viridiplantae > Streptophyta > Magnoliopsida > Brassicales > Limnanthaceae > Limnanthes > Limnanthes douglasii. The sequence continues at coordinate 26,663,280 of JAUPFV010000001.1, read as the reverse complement.
ATTCATTTCCATAAGTGAAATATCGATCAACAATTGTAAAGATACTATATTATTTTTAATCCATATTATTCATAATTTAAGATATATAGATAATGGCATCAGAATTATACTAGCATCTACATCACAATGACATTTTTCAAAATTTAAATAACCAATTTTAAAAAGGGGCAGTAAAACTTCACAGATCTTATAGCTTTGGTGGCAATAAGTTTTGGATCAGAGCACTACACTCCTCACTGAGCATCATGACATCAATTTTTAGAACTTATTCTTGTGTAAAATAGTATCTTTTAAGAATTATGAATACTTCATCAATTGTAAATCGTATATTCACTTCACTTCTGAACAACTCTAGGAATTTTGAGAAGTGATTTCCAAATGCTGCTTATTTTTCCTACCTGGATATGGAACACATGGAGCGCACTTTGATATATTTGATTCAAGAGGGAGGGGGGCTTGATGTGATTGTAATCCTCCTGATCGTGATCATTCCTCAACTTGTCGTGATTAGGCCTCAGCTAGCCATGATGAAGCCTCAGCTTTCCGTGAACACGGTGACGACGATTAGCTACTGTCTTTTGTAACATCCCTTCACCATGATCATGTAATATCTCACTCCGATCAAGTAACTTCTTACAACTTCATCACGATCTTCACTTGGATTGTTGCTATCAAGACAATTCCTTATACCTTTGTCACGATCATCAATCAGCTCATCATGATCATTCTGTTTGTTCTCTACTTCAGTATTTTGATTCATCTATCCTATCTTCGGTCCTTCTTTTTTATTAATACTATCTTATTTTTTATCAATACACTCTCTTTTATTTTGTAGAGTAATGATGTAAACTGTTTGAGATTGTTATTAGTACTGCTTGGCTATGTCTCTTGAGCTCTTGAAGACATCATCGAATGTAACTTACCCATTTGAACCTTTAGATACTTGAGATACTCCCCCTGGTTATGTACCAACACCTCTATATATTTCTCACTCACTTCATGCATCTATGAAAAGGTTGTTTGTGGACTCAATGAACTTGTTGAGAGTCTATTCCAAGTTGGATTTTTTCTCAAGCTTTTCTATGTATTATTAGTTTCACACATTCATTGTTCTTCCAAGAGAAGTTATGATGCTTCATGCAACCAACTTGATAAGAGTTTTTAGTGAAATAAGGTATATGTCATTGGTTGAAGTTACTTACATACATTGCACGTCTAATGTCAGGAATCGGTTTAGTATGGTTTAAATTCATTTAAAGTGAATGAGTTCATCTTTGGTTGAGTCATCCGCTGCTACGATGCAATAATTTTTGCTTAGAGTATCTTTTCACTCCATACTGTATACATTCTAGACTTATATTGTAAGACATATAGTTATTTCTAAATAAAACCTCTAATAATGCGCATACTTTTTTTGCGCCTTGTTCGTAAAAGACCATCTACTTGAAACATCAATCATCATCTGACTGTTATCTAATATTCTATTATAAAAAATTTAGACTATCATTCATGTTGGAATCTCATGATAAGGACATATGGGCAATAATTCCTTATATCATTCCCATGAGTTATACAACAGCTCATCATTTTGTTGAGCGTAATTATTGATATTATTTCACAATGATCCCGATGTTGTGATGCAACCATGAGGTAGTGATTAAAGCCATGCTTTGGCTTTTCTCTTGAGCGAGAATGTGAATTGTCTCAATTGTATAACATTAGTTGTAAAGTTGTTGCATCTGCATTATTTTACATCTCAAGGAAATCAGATTTATGATTATTGGGGTATCATTCTGATTCTCCAATGAACATGTGATTATTCTAAATCATTATAATCAACACCTGTTTGATCTCAAAGTATACAACAACAATCTCTTTTCTCATGATGTTTGGATTTAACCCTATGATTGAAGGATTATCATACTATATGCTTCTTCTTATATCAAGCATACCATGTGTTACTTCTTTACCTACCACTGATAATGTACAAAACTATACAAAAAGAAAAAAAATTAAATCAGTATTAATAATTATCGATACAGTAGATAAAAATATAAAATAAAATCCATGACAACAACGCAAAAAACTTGGTATGAAGACTCGAAGTGTACAATTTTTGTTGTACTTTTATGAGTATATTAAGACTCAAATCTCAAACCCAAGGTATTTCATATATTTCTACCTAAATATATATACTACTTTATACTGATTATTTTTAATCAAATATATGCTTTTATTATTTGAATAACAAGAGATGGCTATAATCTCGCTAACAATTGAAGAAATTTTGAGAAAAGAATTGATTCAAAGATGGTCTTCGAGGTTAAATAGAATCATGTCTTCAACAAAGCTTCCCAAGAGACATTAATGGAAGAGATAATCACTACTGCAATATGGAATGTAACAATGGGCTATTGCATCATCTTCTTCGACTAAAAAGGAATGAAAATAACTACAAGCTCGACATGCTCGAGTAGAGGATTGGATTTCACCAGCTGAACTTAAGAACCTAAAAGAAGCCCGAACCCTTGAGTAGAGATTAAAGCAGACCGCAGACACAACGATGGTTGATGAAGAAGATAAAGTAATGAGAAACATAGTTTTCAGACTCAATTCGGAAGCTTTAGAGACCGTGCATTGAAGATGCTCGATGAAATGCTAGCTGAAAATTCGATCGGGTAAGCTTGAAACTTTTGTGACAAGGATATCTGATTGAAACCTCATATTGTTTTTAAATAACTTTGGTTCTTGATTAGGCCCAATGAACATAAATGAAGACCAAAGCTGATTTGAGCTAGAGTATCAATATTTAAGGGCTACTGCTAACAATTGATGATGAGGATGCTATAAGAACAAATAGATCCAAGAAGGATAAAAGAGCAAAGTCCAACATATGAACAATAGTAAACCGCTTAATACTTCTAACTTTCATCTTTAGATTAAGATTGGACTGCAAACTTTCCTTAGAAATGGTCCACGACCTTGTAACCTGTAATGCATTTAAGGAACAAATCTTGTCATGTGCTTGACAAAATTTCTATAGTTTCTTTTATAAATTTAGCTAAAAACACTTCAATAATACATGGTAATCAATCGAATAAAAAAGCATATTACATGTTATTTCTAATATTACTTAATCCAATACTTTCAAAGAAAATAATGACATTCAGTTGATAAGGAGCATGATGTTTATTGCATTCTATTTTTTTAACGTCCACTTAGCTAGCCAATCAGCAGCTTTGTTTTGATCTCGACATATATGAGATATTACCATAGAGTTATTGATAAGCTCTCTACATCATTTAAGGAGAGGCTCAAGTGGCCAAAGGTTTGTATCTAGATGAAAGTAAATTAACAAGAATTTGAGAGTCTGACTCGATGTCAACATTGACTAAGCCTTTCTTCCTGCAGATTTAAAGACCATCAATGAAGTATCTAGCTTCGGCCATGATTGAGGTAAGCTTACCATAAATATTGCCATAACCTGTGATGATTTCCCCTATGTTATCTCTTATTAGAATTCATTCAATGGTCTTACCATTAGCTCGAGAAGATCCATCAGTATTTTGCTTTACTCTATTAGGGTGAGTAGGAATCCAGGTTAGGTAGATAGGTTTTTTATTTTCTTGTAAATGGTTATAACAGCCCAACTCAGTAGTAGCAGAGCTAGTAGGAGTTCGATACTTCTTCTTGAGGAGAGATGCATGATCCAAACGCAATATAATTTGCTTGATATAGTTGATAGAAGTGTTAGGAGCTTAAGTTAGACCTTTGATTTTAGATTTGTTTCTAGGTTGCCATATAACCCAGCAGATGATCAGGAGGCAAAATAGAGCTGATATGAATATCTTTACTAGATGTCCAAAACCAGCTTCTTACCATATGAACTATAGTCATGAATCTAGTGGTTTTGATCTTGAGAATGCTAGAAAAGTAAGACCATATAACCTAAGAGTAGTTGCATTCTACAAATAGATGCTTAGTTGTCTCAATGTTCTTACAAAATTGGCATTTAGAAGCCATAGTTACATGTCTCTTCTGCAATATGATGTCTATATAAAGACATTTATTAAGCAGTCTCCAAGTAAAAAATGAGTACTTCCTAGGAGTGGTGTTGTTCCATAGCTTGCCATAGAGACCAAATTTACTGTGGTGGATTCTATTCTAATTCCATGTGTCCTTAGTGTTGTAATTACCATCCTTATAAGCCAACTATCTAAGAGAGTCTTCCTTATTGTCTTCAATTGATAGCTTTTCAATAATCTCCAAGTCAATAGGGGTAAGAATTCTAGAAACGTCGAGCTTGTTCCACTTCTTGTTTTCCCATAAATTTTTAACTTTATCGTGTCTGTACCAACTCTTATCCCGGTTATCACCAACTTGATTAGAGGAGGCTATACCAATTGTCCAACCAAAATTCGATATCCCCACAACCTATTTTCCATTTAATATTAGTCTCAGCAACATACTTATTTATGAACAAAAAATAATTTTTAATTGGTGATCCAGAAGATTAAGATTTTGTGATTAAATTAAGATAATTAAAAAAAATAAAAAAACAAAAAAGAGTTTGAGAATATCAATGTTAAAGAAAATTCCAGGGTTATTGAACACGTCTCAACGATTTTTTTTATAATATATATATATATATATATATATATATATTATAATTTATACATATATTCTTCAAAGTGAGGTTTTTTTTCCAGAGAGTTGTCTTTATCTCTTAATCACCAAAAACTAACCTTTTTGTATGACTGATAATATCATTAGTCCATTGTCTCTTATAACTGAGTCATATGATCTAAGAACTTAGTTTGAAATTTATCGGGTCATGGCTATAACATACAACTCATTCAACTCAATGGCATTGGTACATATCTCAAATAGGTATCACCAGTCCTCTATATGACTAATCCTCTAGCTCTTACAATTTGGTAATATGATCTAAGAACTTAGTTCAAACTTCACCGGATCATGGCCATACAAGGTGAGGGTAATATGGTAAAGTGTTTAAAATGTGTTTTAGTAAGTTTGTGGTGTTTTGTGTTTAAGGTAAAGAGTAGAGAGATAATTAAGTCATCTACTAGTAATAAATTCTGATCACCCTCATTAATGAAAGTGGTTAGGGTATTTATACTTAATTACTGACCCATCGGCTTATTAGGTTGGGTTGTGAAACTGAGTCAAGTTTAAGGACCCATTAGTAATTTAGTCTTAAGTTGATTAGCAACTAGCTTAGTCAATAATTAACACCTTTGTCTTGTTCGGATATTTAGTGTGGTGGTTTAGTCCGAATTGAGATTTGGATTTATTCTTGGCACATTGACTGAAACCTCCGAACTCATCAGTAGCCCCTTTTAGGTATTGCAAAAGATCTTTGGAAGAGCTAAACGTAAAAAATAAACGTCAACTTTTTCCAATCTGTTTGTGTCGTTCAAATTGCAAGAGTCTTTCTTCAATAGTGACCCTATTCTTACTTTGTCAGAACTGATTTCTTATCTCAGAATTCTAAGAGTTTTTCTTAAATCGTGGGACACGTGTCAAGCTACAGTTTGACCTCTCAGTTGTTTTTTTCTCCTAGATTGTCGCACCAACTATGCTACAAAGTTACCTAGGCTTTAATTTTCACACTTTGGAACTTTTAATCATTGCCAAAAATCGATCAAACTCCTCCTAGGTAACTTCTCTTTTTCACTGTTATATATAAACTATTCCATTATTTCATTGTTTTCAAAATATCATAAGCATTCTTAGAGAGAGAGAGTTCAGTTCACCTTCAAATCTGTTCTTGAGTCACATGTGTTCACAGCCAGAAACACCTTAGTTAAATGAGGTTGGTTGAACTTGTCTGAATTAGAGAGAGCACAAATATTTGCAAGGGACAATCACATCGCTGATGGTCTTCCTGCTTCTCCAAGTGACCAAAGGTAATCAGCCACAACAAAATATTGATCAGGGGTCATCTTCTTCAAGAAACCCTAAAGTTAGGAAACTTTCGTTTGTAGGGAATCTTACACCTCTCCCATCTGGTTCCTCAGTCCAAGAATCCCAAAACCCTTTACCCAAGGAGAAAGCCGTTTCCAGTGTAAGGAAACCCTCACCCTTCATTGTGATGGGATCGGATACAAAAAAATAACCAGACAAGTTAACTCATCGCCGGGTCACACGTCAGTCTAAACCAAAATCTACTCCTTCATCTTCAAAGCCCTCAAGTTCGGAGGTAGTAAAGCATGTATCTCAAGCCAAATCATCCGGGCAGCAGCCCCTAAAGGATACCAGATAATCAGAAGCGTCATCTGCACAACCTTATGAACAACTATTTACAAAACCACCCGAACAGCCACCCTCAAAGGCATAAGAACAACCTCTTTCAAAACAATCCGAACAGCCTTCCATAATGATGGAAGAAAATATAGAAGATAGCATAGAATAAGCCCCTCTCGAGGCTGAAGTGTATGGTCAAACAAGGGATACAAATTCATACCGGAAAGGCAAAACTAAGGTGGGCATGGCTCATCTGGATGCTCTTCTAGAGAGTTTGCAGGGCAAAGTGGGTCCCTGCTTAAAGAAGGTAAGTGTAAAATACTTGGTTGCCCTTCAAAATATTAACTATGTGTACCCACACAACTGAGCCAGAGAGAATACCCACTAAGTGAAGGATCCGAGAATCTGTGAAAGTGAGGATCCCAATCACTCCGGAGACCCCCATGGATTGCAAGCTAAACGAAGTGGTAATCTATACTAAGGTATTGAACTGGGGACTTCGGTTCCCCTTGGATCCGGAGATAGTCAGACATTTCCATCTGATCAAGTTGTGTCCCAGCCAACTGAGCCCCAACGCTTGGTAAACCCTTCTAGCTTGCATCATGGCGTCCAAGCTGTCCAAAATTCTACTACCGATGGAACAGTTTGTTGTTGTGGCAAGCTTATGCAAGAACCATCAGATCCCCTTCTATCATTACAACATGGGGAATGACTATAAGGTAATGGATGATCTCCTGGAGTCCAAAAAACCCTGGAGGACGCAGTTCGTCTTCATTAGTGGGACTTGGGAGAATGGCAGGAAGATTAAGGCTGACACTAACCCAAGCCTTTTAAACAGTCGATGGAAGAACACTAGTGAGTTTCTCTTGTTTTTTTTATCTTTTAAGTTTTAATTTTTTCTTTTTAATTTAGACTAACTTATATGTCTTTCCAGTTCTTCCGAAGGAGTTCTTGGGTTACTTTGAGGTAGGACATGATACTTGCGCCAAACTAAATGCTTGGGCTTTGGAGAACTGAGGAAATGCCTTCCATAACTGCTTCAAGTCAAGAAACTTTGTGAGGTCTCACATGTGGAACACCACAAGTAAAAGATATCTCACATGGGAAGAGTTAATTATCCCTCCCCCCCACAGATGTGATCCTAAAGAGGACGGAAGCCAAGGATGCTAAGTTATACCTACCTTCTGAGGGCCAAAGCGCCCAACAAAATGAAGAACAAGAAGAAAAAGTCCATGACAGACCCAGCTCAAACGACTGAGGGAACCAGTTCGGAGAACCAGGAGGGCATCAATACTGCTTTACTGAAAGCAGTAGAGGTAACGGTGAAGGAAGCTGGTAGGTCAAAAAACCCACCAAAGCCTCCGAAGAAGGACAAAAAGCGTAAGGCCAACAACGATGAAAAAACTGGCAAGAAAAAGAAGGTCACTATGGGAGCAAAGATAATGCTTCGCCCACCTGAATTCCTTCCCCCAGCTCCTACTGACCCCATTCTACAATAGGAAATTCTAACCGACCTTCACTCCAGATAGGTCGCTGGTGATGGAAACGATGAGGTGGACCTTGATGCCTTTCAAGACATTAATATATATTTTAATGATCTAGATAAAGATGACTTTGCGGCTCCTTACCGCCCTCCCAGTTCTTCCAATATGGTGACTTATAATGGGAAGTCCTACTTTATATTCAAGGAGCAAGATACCTTGAGTCATGCCCTCCTAGGCTACATCCGACCAATACTTGATCTGAAAAGGCAGGTAAGAACTCAAACAGGAAACATTAATTATCTAACCACTGACAAGCAAAACTTGTCAGATAATCTTCGCAGTGCTCAACAAAGCATAGAGGTGTTGAAGAAGGATAAAGAAGAGTTAGCTGACAAACTGCTCGCATCAGAGGCAGCCAACAAGGAGCTTCAAACCAAATAATCTAACCTGGAGACCTCTTCTTCACAAAACCTCACAACCTTGAAGGAGCAATTGAAAACTAAGGATAGTACTATCCAAACTTTATCCGATGAGAAGGCCAAGCTGGAGAGCACTATTGAAGAGAAGATTAAAGAGAATGAGGCCCTCGAACGCCAACAAAAACAAGTCGTTGCTGCAGGTATAGAGAAGTATGCCAATGAGGTAGTGGATTCCTTAAAGAAGAGGGATGATGGGATCAAATCCGATATGGTCCTGTTGTTTCATGAAACCTTTCCCAAGAGGACCCTTGGTCCCCTATAGAAATTTGTGGACTACGATGATATCCCATTCCACACCTTAGTAGATGGTGATAAGAATAACTACTCTAGTTGAGTTGACTCCACTGATGACGATGAATGAACGGGTGAGAGTTCAAGTGATGAACTCAAAAGTCCCAAAAAAGATGATGGTGAAGAAAAATCGGAAACAAACCATAAGGTTTTAATATGTAATTTTTTTTTTGAAATACTAAAGTCCTTTGATGGCCAATGCATTTTTTTACTACGGATCGGTTTGAGTCCGATCAGGTTTAATTATCAATCTTCCCTTTTGTTTAATACTTTGTTTAAATCTTTCATGGCCAATGTTTAAGTAGCCCCTAATATTTCAGAAGTGTTGAACAAAAGTATCCAATATCTCCAATCACATGTGTTTAATAATTGTGACCATGTGCTAAACATATCCTATCAACCCAAGAAAACTTGAGAGCCGGCGTGTTGAATAAACAATTTGAAACAAAATCACAACGGACTTTTAAAGAAGACATCATGTATTATTGAAAAATTCAGACACCTCATTAAAACCTCCCCGCGCCACTAAGGTAGGAAAAAGCACCCCCCTTAATATTTACATTAGTATTTAACAAGTAAATATTTATAAAATAGATTTATTCTAAATATAACCCGAGATGCTCAACATTCCATGGATGCTTTAGAGCTCTCTCTTCTTTGTCTAGGAGCATGTATGTCCCTGGCTTGACCTTTTCACAGACCATATAAGGGCCTTCCCAGTTTGGAGCTAGCTTACCGAACTGTTTCTCCTTACTATGTAAAAATATTTTTCTTAAAACTTTATCCCATACTTGAAAATCTCTTCTTTTAAATTTGGAAACGAATCTGCTCCTCATCAAGCCTTGGTAGTGTGATGTTCTCATGTGTGCTTTAACCCTTTTTTCTTCTATCAAGTCTAGTTGATTCCTAACTGCTACATCATTAGCCTGTTCAGAATAATGTTGTACTCTATGTGATGGTAAAGTAGCCTCTATGGGAGTAATTTCATCCATCTCATATACTAAAGCAAAAGGGGACTCTTGTGTGGCAGCCCGATGAGTAGTTTGGTAGGCCCACAAAACTTCTTGTAAATAACTTGGCCACTTTCTTGCAGCTCCCTCCAAATTCTTCTTTATTCCGGACAAGATGGTTTCATTTGTAACCTCAACTTAGCCATTTTTTTGGGGGTGGAAATGAGAAAAAAAACAATGTTGAATCCCTCTTGAGGTACAGAATGCTTCCATGTCTTTATTATCAAACTGTGACCCATTATCCATAGTAATCTTCTGAGGATCCCTAAACCTACAACATATATTGAATAGGATAAATTTGATAAAATCCTTCGAAGTGGTTCCAGCCAAAGGAGTTTCCTCTATCCACTTAGAGAAATGATCAATGATGACTATAATAGTTCTACACCCACCCGATGCCATCAGAGGAGGCCCAACTAAATCCATCCCCCATCTGGCAAAGGGTATTGGTTAAGAAATAGACTCCATAGGTATTGCTGGTATATGAATTTCATTCCCATATATTTGACAAGGATCACATTTCTTCACCATTTCTTTAGCATCTGCCATTATGGTTGGCCAGTAGTATCCGACTAACAAAACTCTTCGAGTCAGTGCCCTATAGCCACAATGTGTTGAGCCTTCCGCATCATGTAATTTGGATAATACAACCTGGGATTCTTCAAACCCTAAAGAACGCATGAGAGGTCTGCTGAAAGATTTTTTATAAAGAACTTCTCTTATTATCAAGAAACCACGAGCCTTATGCTTAATATTTTTTTCCACAACCTTATCTGAAGCCAATATCCCATCAGAAATGTATTGAAGGAGAGCGTATCTCCAATCTTTAGGTTGAATAACACATATGTTCATATTTTCTTCATCATCTTTCTTCTTATCTATCTGTATAGATGGACATTCTTGTACAAGAATCCAGGGGCAAGATTCAGAATATGCTATAGTTGCCAATGAGTCTGCCAAAGTATTTTCGATCTGGGAATATGCTCATAGCAAATAATTTTTAAATTGGCTGCCACTTATTTTAACTTGAGCAAGTAGCTGACCAGCTGTTGTTTCTTGGCTTCAGACTGCCCTTGAGCATGGTTGATAAGTAATTGAGAATCATTCATTAATCGGACTCTCTTAGCCCCACATATGAGAGCTAACTTAAGACTGACAATGGTTGCTTCATACTCGGAGTCATTGTTGGAAGCTCTGAATCCAAAGCATATAGCTTGAAACATTTTATCACCATATGGGGAGGTTAAGGAAATTCCAGCTCCACAGCCCATAGTACTTGATCCACTATCAGTTCAAACCACCCATTCCTTTTTAGAAAAAAATTCATGAATCCTGTATGGAGGATCTGTCAGCATGAAATTCTACCAAGAAGTCAACCACTGATTGAGCTTTAATTGTTGTTCGAGGGGAAAAATCAATATCTTAATCACCCAACTCCACCGACCACTTGGTCATTCTGCTTGATACATCATCTTTTTGAGGAACATTCTTCAAAAAGAAAGACGTTCGGACAACAATAGAATGAGCTTGGAAGTATGGTCTTATATTTCTTGCTGCAATCACTAAGGCCAGTGCCAACTTCTCCAACTTCAAGTATCTTCTCTCAGCATCCAGTAGATTCTTACTGATGTAGTACACTTGACGAGGATAATTGTCCATTTTCCTTACTAGCACATCACTTATAACATATTCTGATACAGCTAGATACACATAAAGCTTTTCTCCCTGAACAGGTTTAAAAAGAGTTTCGGGAGATGACAAATGTTTCTTTATTTCAATAAAAGTATGTCGCATTATGGGGACCAATTGAAGTCTTTAGCATTCCTCAATACTTGGAAAAATGAAGTGCATTTGTCCGATGGCCTTGAGATAAACCTATTCAATGCAGCCAACCTTCCTCTGAGCTTTGGACTTCCTTAATACTCCGAGGAGGGTCCATTGATAATAAGGAATTAAGTTGATCCGGATCAGGTTGGATTCCCTTTTCACTTATTATGTAGCCCAAGAATTTTCCACATCAGACCCCAAACACACATTTTTCAGGGTTTAACTTTAAATTTACAGCTTCTAAATTGGAAAATGTCTCATAAAGGTCAGATATGTGTGAATCTTCCTCCAAGCTTTTAACCATCATATCATCTATGTACATTTTAATATTAATGCCAATCTGATTAGCAAAGGCTTTATTCACCACCCTCTGATAAGTAGCCCCAACATTCTTCAACCCGAATGGCATCACCTTGTAACAATGAAGACCCCTGTCTGTGATGAAAGTAGTGTGATCTTGATCCTTCAGATCCACTTGTATATGGTTGTACCCTGAGAAGACATTCATGAAGGATAGAAGTTTGTTTCTAGATGTAGAATCCACCAACTGATCTATCCGAGGAACGGGATAAAGATCCTTAGGGCATGCACTATTGAGGTTAGTGAAATCAATACACATACGTCATTTGCCATTATTTTTCTTGACTAACACAGGGTTGTCAGTCCACAAAGGGTACTTGGATTCTTTAATATGACCCATCTTGGTTAATCGATCAACTTCTTGAACAATCACAACTGTTTTTTCCTTGGAAAAAGCTCTCCTATTTTGTAAAACTGGTGCAACATCTCTCCGAATGGATAATTTGTGAGAAATAACATCTGCTGGTACTCTGGTGACATCACTGTTGCACCATGCAAACACATGTTGATTATTCATAAAAAAGGACAACAACTGATGCTTTAACTCTAATGCCAATTTGGGACCAATCTTAACATTCTTGCCCTCTGCGAGGGAGTGAATTTCAACTTCTTCAATAGGTATTATAACATTGGGAGCCTCCTTGAGATCATCAATATCACTTTCCTAAGTAAAAGGCTCCAGTAGCTGCTAATCTTTGTTAATTCTGACTGCCCCTAGAGTTTTAGGGGTAAGAGCTGTTGCGTAGCACTCCCTGACTATCTTTTGAATACTCCTGACAACACCTACTTGTCCCTGAACAACATACTTCAAGCACTGATGGACTGTAGAGTCTACAACATGCATTTTGGAAATCCAAGACCTCCCAAAAATTGCGTTATATGATGTGAGGCAACCACAACAATTAGTACTCTTACCATATTTTTAAAGGGCCCCTTGCCTAACAACACTTCTTCTTCGAACTCCCCAATTACATCTGCAGAATTCCTTGTGAAGCCTACAATGGTTCAGTTCGAACATTGAATAACTACTGGATGTTTGGAGGACTCAAATATAGAACTTTCAGCAGGCTTAGATCGGTGCATCTTTTTTTAGATGAGATGAGTCTTCAAAGACTGCTCATTTTCTCTAGGATTGTCAGTGTGGTGAAGTACTGACGCTCCAGATTTCTCCTTGATACCTTTTTCTGCTTGTTTTATTGCTCTCAACACCTTTTATTTCAGCCCTCAGATGGTCTCGCTCCTCGATGGTATACTCCTTATTTTCCTTTGCACTTTCCACCTCTGGGGGTGGAGCGTGGCTCATTCGGGTCCATCCGAACTGGTTTACTTGCTGGTTTTGAATGTAAAATTTAGGCACCGTTGCCTCCCACTGTGGTCGCCAATTTGGTGTGGTTTATTTCTGGCTGAGGGTAATCAGGTAAAGTGTTTAAAAGATGTTTTAGTAAGTTTGTGGTGTTTTGTGTTTAAGGTAAAGAGTAGATAAATAATTAAGCTGCCTACTAGTAATAAATTCTGATCACCCTTATTAATGAAAGTGGTTAGAGTATTTATACTTAATTACTGACCCATTGGCTTATTGGGTCGGGTTGTGAAACGAGGTCAAGTTTAAGGACCCATTAGTAATTTAGTCTTAAGTTGATTAGCAACTAGCTTAGTCAATAATTAACACATGTATCATGTTCGGATATTTAGTGTGGTGGTTTAGTCCAAAGTGTCCTTTGGATTTATTATTGGCACGGTGACTGAAATCTCCAAACTCATCATTTACTACTGTTAATCATATTCTTAACAAAAAAATAAATAAAGAACAAAATAGAAATTGATCTTCCCGACCACCAACTACAAGTTTCAAGATTAAAAGATATGTTTTTCTGTCTAATAGGGATATATATAAATAAAACTGATGATCCATTAATTATAAAAAAAATGAATGAATTAAACAATTTTATTTATTTATAATTAATTAGTATAAATAATAATAAAATCAATTTGCTTTTATATAAAATAGTGTTACCGTGATTTTAATTATTATATTCATATTTATCATATTTTTCTTATTATTTTTATTTGTTTAGTTTTTTGTTTCAAAACCTTTTAAATTGTATATTCTCATTTTCCTTTTTACGCTTTTATTATTATTTTATTATTTTTTAATTTAAATAAATATTAAAGTTTTAAATAAAACTCGATGATAAAAATCAAAATCTCATCAAACTACCAAAAGTGTTTGGTATTTATAAAAGGGCGAAAAAAGCTTTTAAGAGAATCTAGAGTTTTTAGAGAGAAAGTAATAAATTCAATAAGTTTGAGATGAATGAGTTAAAGAATTTTTGTACTCTTTATATATAAATATAATTAAATATATAAGTGTATAAGATCAATATATCTCTATTTGTAGGTATATTGACTCATAATACATAGTAGCATACCTCTATACATAGATTACAAAAATGCTATTATATTTCTACCATTAATGGAATATTTAATCCTCATCAGGACTCCCCATAGTCCTTGAGTTGGAATATCAAATGAAACTTAATGACTATAAGACTTTAAGTATATTCATATAGTCTAATCTTCGAGTATTTCTTCTTCATGCTCTATGTCAAATTGCTTTATTTTTATCTTTAGTTAAATTGTTCTTTAATTTGTTTTTCATGTACACAAGACTACACAAAAACTTAAATCTAATAAATGATACATATTTTGAATTTATTTTATCCACTTAACTTAGAGGTTTTCAAAATTTTAATTTAATCCTGATCTCACTTTTCAAGTTGATATCGTTCCCGTCATCAAATCATTTTCTTTGATTTCTATTCAAAACATAAGGTCAATTATTCTCTCTTTTGTCGATGCTTCTCTTTTTTTACGGATGCCTTCACTTATTTATTTTTTTGATAACAAATTAAGTCAATTTTTTTACCTTAATAATATGAATCTTTACCTTTTTATATTCATCGTCTAAAAAACATACAAAGATAATATTTTGGAGGACATATTTATCCTTAGCTTTACAAAAATCGTCTCAAAAACATATTAACAAAACAAAATTGATGTTCCTTTACAACCATCATCTGAAGAACATATGGAAAATATATGTTGACGTCGCTCTACAACCATCTTCTGAAAAAAAAAATATGGAAAACATATTTGATGTTACTTTACGTTAATTTGAATATCATTATAAACATTAGAAACATTAGAAACTACCGCGTTTGAGATCATTAGAAACATTTGAAACCTATCGCTTTGAAGATCATTAGACACATTTTTCACAAAATGATTATATGCATACCTTGTCACATTATTTGTAATTATTTTTGTTTGATATAATTTAGTAAATAACTCAAACCATTTTCCTTTTCTTCATTAACAAATCAATTTTTTTATCTTATATAATTTACCATACTCTTTAAATTCTGTAACCTCTAATATTGTTTCAATATGTGAGAAGTAAAATGATCAAAATTATATAATTATCAGATAGTGTAATTTCTCTAATGGTAAATGTTTTCTCAAATATTACTATTTCGTTTTTTTAAATAATTAGAAATAATATATATATATATATATATATAAAAAGTTTAGGAATCAAAACTTCACCAAGAACACTAGTGAAATTTGAACCAATTTAATAACGAAGACAATTTGCTGACAAAACACTTTAACAACCCAGATTAAATTTTACTGATTAAAAATGTGATGACGAAGAATAAATTTTTTCGTCGAAACAATTTGATGATGAAGACAATTTGTCGATAAAACAAAAAAGCATCCTTAGACTTTGCAGCAGAGTACAATACTAACCAAAACACCATGAAATAAACTTCCACAATCAATTGGAAGATAGAAGTCACGACCTTCTTTTACAGTCTTTCTTCTTGGATCTTCAATAAAAACATAAACATTTATTGAAAAAATCAAACTCACAAAATGTTTATACCGAAACCAATTGATAAAAAATCATGAAATCTTCTTGTTAAAACCTCGAATTTATGGTAAAATATCAGTAACATGTATAAGTTTCAGCCTCATAAAAAGCCTAAAATGATTTTTAATTTTACTAAAGTACCACAAACCCAAAAGTTGAGTCTATGCATCATCGACTACCCATATTTTCCTTCATTTTTAGAAGGAAAATCATCTTCCAAGTCTATTATCTAGGTACTTTATGGATTATGCCTTGCTATGCTCATCAAATGCTATTGACTATTGTAATCAAATCTGTTGTCTTGAATGCTCAAATCTTAACTACATACTTTGAAGTTTTGAGTCACACATATAAAAAAAGTCTATTACGACACTATTGTACACGTGAAGAAAATTATAGACCATCGCTTGTAAAATTTTATATAACACTCAACATTTTAAATTAAGGTTATAGTAGGTATTTAGTATAGACTCATCAAAACTACGGTTATTGATTCATCATAAAATTCTTGATTTAGCCAACAATTATATAGTTCTAAAATTAAGAGTAATTGTAGTGTAAGGATGTTAAACACGTACCAATTTTTCTCATTTTATAATAGAATCAGCCAGAACAATAATCTAAATCAAAATTATCAACCATAAACAATAAAACTTGTCAATCTCAACAAAATATTGTGTAATGGTTAACGAATGATGTTGAAAGTTTACTAGAAAAAAGATTACTATGTTCGACCAATATTAGTTCTCTGGTTTACAACTGTTGTAACCATCTTAAAGATTTTGTAGCTAAAAATACACAATGAAAAAATAAATGCTCATAAAAATTTATAGTGTTTCGCGCGCATATACTATATTACACATGTGTGTATACATCATACTATATAGACATGTTACAATGCAAGGTTACACAATGCGCATAGTTGTGCAACATGCATGTAAACATGTGATTAACACTTGTACGAAAATACATGTTTAAACACGCAATAGCATCATACTACTTACATATATAGACTTGAATCATTGACAATTTGCTATCAGATGGACACACAAACTTATATAGAGTATAATATTAACTAAACATGACTGAAGCAAATTGTACACATATTCCAAATATAAGTGAAAAGTATAAACAACATAAACTAACATGTAAATACATTACTTATATACTATATTATCTAGTATATCACGTTATGTGTGATTAACCAATGAAATATTAAGTTGTAGCACATTAAATGCAAAGATTTACTACTAATAATGTGTAGTCCAAACACCAAAGAGCCAATTTGCTACACTCCAAACAATTAGTATGTACTACTGTAATACGACCCACACACACCTATCAACAAGATGTTTCTCAAAGTTTGCAATCAAAATACATTCTTAATTATTTCACTCAATAGTAAAATAAGCCCTAATTCTTGAATAAAAAACTCAATCAAACTTGATTAGTTCTAATTTTGGTATTAAACACAGAACAATTAACGAAAGCTAAGGAATTTTGACTATGCTTACTCAAAACAGATTGATGGAAAACGACTCACATTAAAGAAAACCCGATTACCTTAATTTTTGAAGAATTGGATAACTAAATCTTGGAAAAAGTCTGAACCATTTGTAAACAAACTCAAATCATACCTTTAACCTTAAAGAATCTCAATTGTTAACGATTTTCTTGCTCGTAGGTGCCTTCAAAAATTGAACTGGTAAGATTTGTTTTTTATTTGCTTCGAATCTTGTACATACACTTAAATCAGTGTTAAAACTTTAAATTCACGACGGTTTCTTTCTAGTTTATTTTTTTTATCCTTCAATGATTCTTCATTTTGTATGTTAATTTGTGGTTCTTGATGTTTGTTTTGGAGAATATTTTGATAGACTCATATATAGACTTTCTTTACTGCCACTACTCGTCATCGATTCCATTAAAATCACCATAAAGTGACATAAGCTTATTTCCTCTAATTTTTGGTCGAATCTTTAATATTCATCGTTGATCCTTGCTTCATGATGTATATTTAAAAAAAACTAATACAAAAACGTTAAGAGTCTTAAACAATCACTTGATTCACTACTCGAACTCAACATCACGAGGTTCTCTTCATAGATTTTCTCCATTCTTGGACGATTATTCATGTTTCTTTATAATAACGACGTAAAGATAAGTGAAAATTATCAGCTAGGTTTTTTTTCCTCCTTTTTAAACAAAAAAGACGAGAAGAGAACTAAAATATATAAATAGATTAATTTTTTTATTTATGTGTTGATAAAATGATATCTCTCAAAGTTTTTTCCTCAAAGATAAAAATATTTTTGGTTAAAAGAATGATAAACAAGATGTTTCCCACATATGATATGATTGATGAAGTTTAAAACCTTTATAAGATACATCAAAAGTGTTTCAGATCTAGTTAGCAGACGAAACAGCTTCCAAGAGAGAAGAAATAGTTTTCTAGAGAGTGAAAGTAATAAACATAATAAATTTGTGATAAAAAAGACATATCCTCTTTTTGGGGTACTTCTCATACATATATATATATATATAATATCAAGTATATAAATATAAAAGACCAATATACCCTCATTTTAAGGTATATTGACTCATACTACAAAGTAAAATATCTCTATATATTAATTACATAAATGTCTTTATATTTCTACCGTTGTCTGAATATTTTATCCTCATTACACAAAAGTACATAACATGAGAGTATTTTATTCATTATTAATTGAAAGTAAAAAATAATTAGTGTAAAAGTATGATAAAATTAAGGATAATCATCATTTTATTATGGAGACCAAGCCATTCACGAAGATATGAGCCCAAAAGATGATACATATCCTTAAAACTAATATTTGATGAAATTATAAGAGCCCCACGAAAGTCACATCCTGCAGTTCGAGAATGAGGAGTTAAGGGAATTTTACAGAATTCTACGTATACAATATAACTTCCCTATCCTTTTCTACCATCGGGGAAATGGGCAAGTCGATGTAACTAACCCAACAATGGTAACCGACCTACACCGCACCTTAAAGGGTTCAATAGGAAATCAGACTAAGTTCCCTCAAGAAATATTATGGTCATATCATACAGCCTGATAAGTATAACATGCAAGAATTAATTCACTATGGTTTATAGTAGGGCTGTCAAACGGATATTTCGGATATAGATCTCCGAAGTCATTATCCAAGTTCGAATTCGAATCTGATTTTTTTTAAAAATAATATCCGGATCCGTATCTGACAAATATTATCCGGATACAGATAATATCTGAATCCGAAGATATAAAATTCCACTATTTTTTTTTAACTAATTGCACTATTGGTTTGGCTACTTTTATAGGCACCTTAGTAGAAATTCATATTCGTATTTTAGATATGGGATAAGGCTAAGAAAAATATACACATTTTGAAAAGCCTCCATATTTTTTATAGAAACTTCGGTAGCAATTCTTTCCATATTTTAGATATTGGATAAGAGTCATACAACTAAAAAAGATATATTTGTTAAGAAGAGCCACCATGTGTTTTATAAACAGCTTAGTAACAACTCTTTTTCAAACTTTAGATGTGGGATAAGATATAATTTTTAAAGAAGAAAGCCTCCATATTTATGGCCAACTTTGTTAGTGATTTGTTTTTTTTTTTACAATATGGGATAGCTAAAAACATGCTTAAATAAAAAAAAATCATATATATTTATTTATAACATTTCGGATATCAAATATTTCGAATACAGATATCACTATATTCATATTCGTTTTTTTCAGATACGAATTCGGATACAAATATTATCTGTTTTCTTTCGAATACAGATATTATCCGTTAGATTTAATATCGAATATTTCAGTTGGATATCGGATTTTTTGGATTTTTTTACAGCCACAGTTTATAGGATGGAGGTTATCGTACCAATTGAAATTATTATTCATTATTTTTGTATAATAAAATACGATGAACATGCCAACATGGACAACTGAACATCAAGCTAGGCCTTGTTGAGTATTGTTATGCAATGTGATTTTCAAATAAGGGGATCAAGTACTCCGTAGAGGTTTCCATCATATGAAAGATAGAGCTATAAAAAATATGGGACCAAATTGGAAATTCCCTTACACAGTGACAAATAAGGTGACACTTGGAACTTACAAGTTGGTCAGCGTAGAGAAACATCGTCTCATCCACCCATGAATTGTGGTATATTTGAAACTGTACATTACTGAAGGTGTATTTGTTGTTATATAATCTCTTTACAGGATTACAAATAGTTCTTATATAAAATTAATTATATGCTTTAGGCTATATCAATGCAAGTTCTATAATGTTGTGCACGCTCTTTACATTGGTAAATGTGAGTAGCTTTTTATAAGACACTATATTGTTAAATGTAGTTGATGATATTTTATTATACATGTTATTAATATTCATATTACATTAGATCAATTGAACAACGACTTCTTAGCCTTTTCATCAACTTGGGTTATGGAACCCAAGTGTAACATTATTTAATTAATATATCGGGGACGAACATATCTGATATCCATCGTGGAGTTTGGTTGGTATACCTGAGTATTATGTTGTAAGACTCTCATTTTCGAGCATGTTTTGCGCCTCAACAGAACCATGTGCCCATGCATGAGACACATGTTGTCAGAATACAAGCACCGTGTTCTGTGACGAATATGTCTGAACACCAATTATGCCTTAATGAGACTATGTGCCTATATATTGAATGTGGTCATCCACATAAGAGATTTGTGTTGTGTGATGAATGTGACGGTCCACAAGAATATTCCTTTATCGACTCTTTTGAGTCTTCCTCAACTCTCTTTGTCGTATGAACCACCACCGAAGCTGCATATTGACCTGATTATCCTATCCTACAAATCATTTAGGGCTGCAACCTCCTCTAACATGACTAGCTTTGCTTTATGCTGAGTTAACTGAGTTTTAGTCGGGATACATTCACTCATAAAAACAAATAACTAGCGTTATAGGAAAATTTGCGTATCTTCCAACATTTTTCTTATGTGAATAACATGGCCATCCACCGGGGGAGGCGACTCCTAGTGATCCTACCGACCTCGAATCCGAGTGAACTCTCTCAAGATTCCAACACCAAGACCTTTCTTATAAGCAAATCACTTAGTTGGGCAACTGAATGAAAAATCAAAAGTGTACGATTTCCATTTAAGTTTTATAAGTACCTTTAGACTCAAATATCAAACCCAAACATTTTTAATTCTACAATTTAACATAAAAGATCCATGATTATGTGATTTATACTAAAGCTCAATAAATAAAGTAAAATTAAAATTGCAATTAAAATTGAAAGTAAAAAAATTCCATGATTACTAACAATGTATCGACAATTTATAATAAATTTTTATATAATCAATTTAAACTTTTTTTTTGCAAATATTCTTAAAATAACGTTTTCTTTTAGAGTGTTGTGATAATCTGTTGATTTCATACGACTAACATTCTTGTATGACGGTTATATCTATAGTCCCACACCTCATACAATTATGTTATAAATTTTAAGAGCCTAGTTTAGACTTCATTGGATCATGACCATAGTAAACTACTCATTCAACCCTGATATTCATATAGTTCAAAAGTAGATATTACCTCTCGATGTCAACTTAAATCTAAGATCAATTAATTAATCTCATAGGAAATTGAAAGCATTACAATTAATATTAATACTAAAAACAAAACAAAAACTAAGTTAATTAATGAAAATATATTTATAAATTGCATTTATAGGTCTTTTTACCACAAAACAAAAAGGATTATAAACAACACAAACTTTGGTTTTGAAATTCAAAATCTTCCCAAATAATAATAACCAAAGCCAATTACCCACTAATTATAAGAATTAATTAATGAGTTTAATGATATTAAAATCTAATTTAATTTAATTGTAACGTGGTTTTGGTTATATTTCATTTATTTCTCTATTTTATTTTATCTTTTTGTTTTTCTTTAATGATATTACAATATATTTTATTTATTTCTATATGAATTTTCTTTAATTTTTTATCTAGTTCAAAAATAAATTTTTTTTTTCAATTAGACTCCTTTTACTCATTTATCTCTCAATATTCTGATAAACACAAAATTATCTAAAATGAGACTCATTATCATTTTATGATAAACTAACAATTAAATTAGTGTGAAATTAATATAAAATCAAAGATAAATATCATTTGATCCAATTACTCATACTTATTTATTTTCTAGTTCCTAGTAAATACTAAAATGATATTGTTTTACAATATAAATAAATACCATTTTTTCTAATTGCAAAACTAGCTAAAAAATGAAAATTCATAACCACGTGTTATGGATAAAAAAATCGAAAAAGTCTAAACAAATTTTAATTTATTTAAAAAAATACATCTTCATTATATACTATTTACTTGAATATTTTTGAAAATTTCTTTATAAACCAAAATAAATTCTATTTTCCTTTTAGTAGTTATAATTTATAAATTTTGTAAATATAATTTTTTAATAATCTATTTTCTACGTGACTATCAATGAATTTCAAGTTAGCGGACCTAAGTTATTAGGTGATAAGACACCCAAAGGACATGCAAACTTAGAAAATGAATGAACTTTATTTTTCTTACGTGACTAGTGAAACGTCAACTTTTATTAAGCTTTTGAAGTAATCCATTTATCGAGCTTTAAGTCAATGACGTTCTTTCGAGTTGGTTAGGAGCATTAGGTCATGAAGCAGCTCTAAGAATTGACCGACTCAGGCTAACTATGCTACAAAACATAAGAATTTTTTTGAAGTAAAGAACAATAATACCCGATTGATATATTCAGGGTTGAAATCATGAAGTTGAAGCTTCTTTTCAGCCAGAAAAAAAAAATCAAGAAAAAAATCAAGAAAATATAATAGGTAAGAAATTTAAACATAATAAACTACAAAATGATCGTTAATACAATAAAAAAAGTACCCAAAAACGAAACAAATTATAAAACAAAATAAAAAATAACATACATATTTTTTTAAAGATTTTTTTTTATTTAATAGAAAATACATTACAAAGGTTTGAGTATTAAAATTAGGCACTAAAACAAGGCGCTAAACCAAAAAATTAAAAACAGAGGAAATCAAAATATCATATTCAGAGATTAATTCCATTCCCTATCATTTTAGCTCATCATCAACACGAGAGGGATAGCTTCCATTGGCGATACAGGTTCTTGAACAAATGTCTAACCCAATGTTAGTGAAAGGGGATTAAAGCCATAGAGAATACAAATCGATGAAAGCAGATGATTCTCAACAAGAATTTATCAAGCATGATGGAAAAGACCAAGAGAAGATTTTCAAAAGGACATTAACTATTCGCAAAATAGCCGGATAGAACCAACCCTCAAAGGTATGCAGGATTGGGAGTTGTGAGAAGAAATCATTAAAGCAGAGGTCCACTACTGGCAGCTACAGTAAGGTAACTTTAAGAATTCCAGTAAGCAAATCGAAACCTATATAATTTACAAGGATTGACAAAGTTCTGCAATCTTAAGATATAGTCAGGAGCAACCTGTTATAAAATCTTAGAAGTGAAATTAGATTAAGATGAGAAGTAGATCAATGGAAACAGTTACACAGATTTTGGTATTTAATTATCATTTATAATATATCCCCGACCAAGGCTCTCTAATAGAGTAATAACAATCAGTTTAGAGGGAGTCTGGTTGTTTTTAAAGTCTAGTTTCATCTTATATTTTAAAATCCAGCGAGCTAGTCAATTGGCAGCTTAACCTAACTGAAATTGTACCTCCTGAAGACTGCCCTTTGCTCGATGAACCTCATGAGACTCATCAGAATGGTCCCCTATATCAGTTTTTTCACTTACTCGCTGCAACTCGGGTCGTACCCTATCCAATTTAACTAATTGATCCATTTGCATAAGTTGGTCATCCAATTCAGCTATCTTTTCTAGTTATGATTCATCCAATCTTTTAGATTTGGCTGATCATGCTGATCATGATGATTCTACCCATACCTGACTCCACCACCTCCATTTCCATAAGTATCAGTGGATCTATAACACTTCCTCATTTCGAACGTTTGCCTCTTTGGTTTTAGACCTTAAATCTATATACCAAGCGTATCGCCCACTATCGTCGCCAATGATAAGTCTAAATATTTTCGCGAGTGAAAGAGAGGACCAAAAAGATTTACAATTTGACTTAAGGAGTTTTTTTAGAGAGAAAGCTGCTAGAGAGTCTTTTAAAGAGAGAAAGTTTTCAAGTGTAAAAAATATTAAGTCCAATTCTTTTTCTAAGAAAAGTAGACGTATTTATAGGTAACTTGGTTATAAGCAACAAACTAATGTTTGTTACATGAATATCTCACTCCATTTTAGTATTTTATATAAACATATTACTTACAAATTACACAATTAGTCCTTTACACTTATATATCTCACACCAAACCCCCCCTAATACATTATTTGTTTATTCTTTTCCCAATGTAAAATAATTACTTTTACTCTTCATTTATTTATATCCTCGTGAGTGGTGGTCAATCATTTTTTATGGCATTGAGAGATGGACCCCCTATGGAACAAAACCCTGATCACCCTCATCCCCAAGATAGACTCGCCCATTCCCTCCTCCAATTTTAGACCAATCACCTGTTGCAACGTGCTCCATAAGGTCATCTCAAAAATTCTTGCAACAAAGATCAAAATCGCTCTCCCCTCCCTGATTGGCTCTTCCAGTCTGCTTTTGTCCCCAGACAAAGCATCTTGGATCATATTTTGCTTACTCAAGAACTCATGTATCACTACCATTCAAATAGAAGACACTCGAGATGTGCTTTAAAAATTGATCTCATGAAGGCCTTTGATAATGTTCGATGGAGACTCCATCTCGATGTCCTCTACATTATGGATTTCCCTACTAAAATGATTAGCTGGATCCTCTAATGTGTCTCCTTACCATCCTACTCCATCTGCATCAACGATAACATTTGATGAGTCCGAATTCTGCTTGCTCCCCGGACAGGGACAGATCGGACCTAGCCCTCCGGACCGGATAGAGCACTTCGAACACTTAGCAAATAGGACTGTTCGAACTATGACAAAAGTACTAAAAAACCTAAACACTTCTCGACTAAGCTACTTGTTCTCCTACTTAGAGCTCATGGGTCTTTAAACATGACCCGAAAGCCCATAAGGGCCCAAGTGTAAGGGTATAAATACCCAACCACCAACATTAAATAGGGGTAATGAAAATTAACTGCAACCAGCCAGCTTAATTCTCCCTCTACTCTCTACTCTAAACACAAAACACCCACATACTTCCTTAAAACATCAGACAAATTACAAGCCTACCCTCAGGAGATAATTATCCTCACCAAATTGGCGACCACAGTGGGATAAGAGGGTGCCTGAATCAAGCATTCAAAACCAGCAAAGAAAGTCTGTCCGAATGAATCCGGACGATCCAGAAGTACCACCAGCTCTGCTCGAAGTGGTGGGTGAGAACGATGAGTACACTATCGAAGAGCGTGATAGGCTAAAGGGTGAAATAGAAGTTCTAAGAGCAGAAAAGGCTAAGATGGGCTTGAAAGAAAAATCCAAAGCATCAGTTGCTCATCACACCGATAACCCCAGGGAGCATGAGCCTTCAAAGACTCATGTGAGTACTAAAAAGACTCATGCCAGCTCCAAGAAGTCTCACCGGTCTAAGCCAGTGGAGAGTTCTGACTCAAGCTCAGAATATTCTGACAGCTCTTCGGATGATGAGGGAGTTGAAGAATCCTTATCCTCTAGCAGCGATGAGGGTCGAACTAAAAAGAAGCAAAAACAGACCAAGAAATATTCAAGAAAAAGGGATAGACATGGAAAGATGAAGAGGAATATTGGTAAAGGATCATCTCATAGTCGGAGGCATGTGGACCGGATGCTGATGGATCCTTTCGCTTTTCACGATGAACCAGGTATCTTTGCAACTCCCAATGAGGATACTGTGTTCAGTCGTGGTAGAAATTGGAGGCAATCTCCATCGTCTTCCAAAATTATGTCCGGAAACCTCCCTAAGAGGTTTGACAACACTAAAATGGAAAAGTACGATGGCAGTACTGATCCGGACAACCATTTGGAATAGTTTAAAAACTTCATGATGAACTTTGACGACGATGATAGGCTACTTTGCAGAGCCTTCTCCCAATCATTTACGGGGAGTGCTCTAAAATGGTACAACAGCCTGCCTCAGGGTTGTATTAAGAATTTCGATACTTTTTGGGTGGCCTTTCGAAGGCAGTTCGTAGGGAGTAAAGAGCTAAAGGGCAATGGAGATACAATAATCCATTGTGCCCAAGAACCAAATGAGTCCTTAAAAGAGTATATAAGTCATTTTGTGAATACCAAGAACGGGCTGGCTGATTGCTTCGAACAGGTAGCAATAGCATCCAAAAGACAGGGCTTGAACCCTGGCAATTTGGCTGATTCAGTGACCAGAAAGAAGGCCATGACATGGGAAGGGTTGCTAAATCAGGTTAGAAAACAGATCAATGTCGATGAAACGAAGAAAACCAGGGTGCACAGGTAGGTGAGGACTACCCCGGTGACACCGAATCCCAATCAGAATCAGTCTGGAAATAAGGCAAAGGATACTGGACAGGGGCATGGTAGGGCCAAGGCTCAGTCTGAGCCAGCTGCTCCTGCTCAAAGTCAGCAATCCAGAAATAAGAGAGGGCCATGGGTCCAATCGGAGTGGTTCGCAGAATTAAAAGAAAGTGTGACCACCATTTATGATAAAACAAAGGAAGAGGTGCACTATAGAAGGCCAGCCACACTGCAATCTCCTAGGGAGCATCACAATAACTCTTTCTGCCAGTATCACAATGATACTGGCCATACCACCGATGATTGCATAGCTTTGAAGCAAGAGGTTCAGAACTTGATCGAAAGAGGAAAACTGGGGGCCTATGTCAAAAGAAGAGGAGGTAACAGGCCTGACAATACTCACCGGGTTGGTCCAAGTAATGCTGCTCTGAGGGAGCCATGGTTATAATTGAAAGGTTTGATGTGGAATCTGAGTACTTGGATCCTGATCCAACTCGAAACAGAGTGGGTGCAATTGAGGAATGTTCTAGGACGGTCTCCGGACTCATTAAATTTTTTGAGTCACTTACAATTTTCGGAGGGGATACTATGACAGCTCCTACTGCTTCTTCGAGGAAGAGGCACGTTCATACTTTAGCCACCCAGCTAGAAGGAGGCATGACTTCCTATCAATCTCCGAATCCATTCCCGTTCATTGTTTTTGATGAAGATGATTTAAGAGATATAGCTGGCCCTCATGAGGATGCTGTTGTCATAGGAGCATCTATTGGGGGAAATGACATAAGACGAATTCTGGTGGATACTGGAAGCTCAGCCAATATCATTTTCTTAACTACGTACTAGAGAATGAAAAATCCAGCTGTAATTCAGAGTTCGGACAGATCAATTGTGGGCTTTACTGGCAGCTCAGCAGATGTGATCGGAGAGTTCGAAGAGGAAGTTCTATTGGGCAAGGGCCCTTTCAAGAAAATGGTCAGAATACTTTTTATCGTGGTGGAATGTCCCAGTTGCTATAATGCCATTCTAGGGAGGTCTTGGCTCTCTAGGATGCATGCAGTGGCTTCGACAGTCCACCAGTGCTTAAAGTATGTTGTTCAGGGACAGGTGGGAGTCGTCCGGAGCAGTCAAAAGGTTGCAAGAGAATGTTATGCTACAGCTCTGGCTCCCCGAACCCTGGGGCAGTTCGTATCAACGAACAATAGCAGTTTGAGGGGCTTTCTAGGGGTGAGGGCGAAATTGATGACCCTAGAGAGACCCCTGGAGTGTTGATACCGGTCGAGGAGGTAGAGACGCATTGTTTAGAAGAAGGAAAAAATGTCAAGATAGGGTCTAAGATGCCACCCGTTTTGAAAAATGAAATGTTAAAGTTTTTGAAGAACCATCAGCACGTTTTTGCTTGGTGCAATGCTGATGTTACTGGGGTTCCAGCATAAGTAATATCACATCACCTATCCGTCCGAAGAGACATAGCACCAGTGGTTCAAAAAAGGAGAGCTTTTTCTAAGGAGAAGGCTGATGTCATTGTGCAAGAGGTTGACAGGCTCACAAAGATGGGGCACATCAAGGAGTCTCAGTATCCCTTGTGGACTGCCAATCCGGTTCTGGTAAAGAAGAAAAATGGCAAGTGGCGCATGTGCATTGACTTCACAGATCTTAATAGAGCTTGCCCTAAATATTTGTATCCGGTCCCCCGGATTGATCAGTTAGTAGATTCCGCTTATGGGAACAAGTTGCTATCCTTTATGGATGCCTTCTCCGGATACAATCAGATCCAAGTAGATCTGAAGGATCAGGAGCATACCACATTTGTCACTGACAGGGGTCTTCATTGCTACAAGGTAATGCCGTTTGGGTTAAAAAATGTTGGGGCTACTTATCAGAGATTGGTCAACAAAGCTTTTGCTAATCAGATTGGAAGGAATATGGAAGTATACATCGATGACATGATGGTGAAAAGTGTGGATGAGCAATTGCATTTGGCAGACCTTCAAGAAACTTTTGCCAACTTGGTAAAAGTGAATTTAAAATTAAACCCAGAAATATGTGTGTTCGGAGTACAGTCCGGAAAGTTTCTAGGCTATATTATAAGTGAGCATGGGATACAACCCGATCCGGACCAGCTTAATTCTCTATTTCAAATGGAGCCTCCTCGAAATATTAAAGAAGTACATCGACTAACGGGGAGATTAGCTGCCTTAAACAGATTTATCTCAAGGTCTTCGGACATGTGCGCCCCGTTCTTTCAAACCTTGAAGGGTGCAAAGGGATTCGATTGGACCCCACAATGTGATGAGGCTTTCAATGAGATCAAGAAACACCTGTCTTCCCCAAAAACTTTATTTAAACCAGTTGAAGGGGAGACACTCTTCGTGTATTTGGCAGTTTCAAGTTGTGTCATCAGTGTTGTGTTGGTAAGAGAAGTGGATAGTCATCCCCATCTAGTGTACTACATCAGCAAAAGTTTGATAGATGCAGAAAGGCGCTACTTGAAACTCGAAAAGTTGGCATTAGCCCTGGTGATAGCTGCCAGAAAGATGAGGCCTTACTTCCAGGCTCATCCCATCATCGTCCGGACTTCCTTTCCCCTGAAGAATGTCCTCCAAAAGGCTGACATTTCGAGCAGGATGACTAAGTGGTCAGTAAAATTGGGGGACTTCGACATAGACTTTTCTCCTCGAACAGCAGTCAAGGCCCAAGCTGTGGCTGATTTCCTGGTTGAATTTCACTCCGACAGGGATTCAGAGTAAACTACTGACATGAAAGATAAAAAGGTTTGGGTTATCCGGACAGATGGTGGATCTAACACTATGGGATGTGGTGCCGGGGTGTGTTTGACTTCTCCATATGGTGACAAAATGTACCAAGCTATATGTTTTGCTTTCAGGGCATCCAATAATGAGTCCGAGTACGAAGCGGCTATAGCTGGTTTAAAGTTGGCCTACATCTGTAGGGCTAAGAGGGTCAGGCTACTAAGTGACTCCCAACTTCTTATCCACCATGCCCAAGGTCAGTCTGAGGCTAAAAAGGAGCAGCTTGTGAAATATTTACTCCTCCTTAAAAATGAAGCACTCAAGTTTAAGAGTGTTGCTTATGAGCATATACCCCGGACAGAAAATGATTTAGCAGACTCATTGGCAACCATAGCTTACACGGAGTCATATCCATGGATCCATGTGCTGGAGAGCCCCTCCATTCAACTTAATATGGACAAAAAAGAGGAAATTTTTGAAGTACAGGTGAAACAACTTGAGGACTGGAGGTTTCCTCTCCCGCAATACCTCTCCGATGGTATCGTGCCTCCGGATAAATCACTAGCCAGAACATTGAAACACAAGGCTCGTGGTTTCATCATATTGAGAGACGTTTTGTATAAAAAGTCTTACAATAAACCTCTCCTGCGCTGTTTGGGGGATGAAGAGTCTCAAGTAGTCCTCTCCGAATTACATGATGGTGAAGGATCAACCCATTGTGGATTTAGGGCTTTAACAAGAAGAGTCCTACTGGCCGGTTACTATTGGCCATTTATCATGAAATATGCTAAGGAATTGGTAAGAAGGTGTGACCCATGCCAGAGGTACAACAATGAAATTCATGTCTCAGCCATTCCCTTAGAGTCAATTTCTGAGCCTATTCCTTTTGCTCGATGGGGGTTGGATTTAGTAGGGCCTCTACCTGTAGCCTCCGGAAGACGCAAAACTATAATCGTTGCTATAGATTACTTTTCGAAGTGGATTGAAGCAGCCCCTCTAGCAGGAACAATATCAAAAGCTGTTATAAAATTCATTCTATCCAACATCTGTTACAGATTTGGTGTCCCACAGAAGATAACAACAGACAATGGGCCGCAATTCGACAATAAGGAAATGGAGAGTTTTTGTTCCTCAAGGGGTATACAACATTTTTTTCTCTTTACCTTTCCACCCACAAGCAAATGGACAAGTCGAAGTGGCTAATAGAACTATACTGTCCGGTTTAAAGAAGAATTTGGAAGGGGCTGCTGGGAAGTGGCCTAGTTATTTACAAGAGGTCTTGTGGGCCTACCGGACAACACCTGGGGTTGCAACACAAGAGTCACCCTTTGCTTTAGTCTATGGGATGGATGCAGTAGCCCCCATAGAGGTAACTCTCCCATCATTTCGTGTCCACAACTTCTCCGAACACGCTAACGAGGTGGCAATCAGAGGCCAGCTCGATTTAGTAGAAGAAAGACGAGTTAAAGCTCACCTTAGAGTTGCACACTATCAGGGGTTGATGAGAAGCAAATTTGCTTCCAGAGTTAAAAGAAGAGATTTCCAGCCAGGGGACAAAGTGTTGAGGAAAGTGTTCTTACACACTAAAGAAAAGTTGTTCGCAAAATTGGCCCCAACTTGGGAAGGACCTTATATGGTTGTCGAAAGGCTTAAACCTGGAACATATTGGCTAGAAGACAAGGATGGAAGATTTTTAACTCACCCTTGGAATATTGAACATCTCTGGATGTACTTGGAGTAGTATTTGTGTAAATATTTACTTGTTTAAACATCCATGTAAATATTTGGGGGCATACTCTTTCATCCCTGGTGGCACGGGGAGGTTTCAATGAGGTGTCCAGGCTTTTGAATAAAATTTGATACCTTCTTTAAAAAAATTCGAAGTGTTTCAAGTTTTGTCCTTTGTCACACTATCCGGATTGAAATAAAAGAATGATGACCACTTAAATATTCGTCATCGGAGAACTTAAACACTCTCACTATGAAATAACTAAGGGCTATTTAAACTCTAGCCGGAGAACTTAAACACTCTCACTATGAAATAACTAAAGATTGTTTAAACTCTAGTCATCAAAATTGGAACGAGCAATGAAAGAAGATGAGAATTGCACAAAACAAAAATATTCATTAAAATAACTTAAAGTGCCTTGGCCTTCCAAGGAATTTTGAATTGTCAAAATAGAACAAAAAACATGTCCGGTCAGATACCGGACATAATTACAGAAACGAATGCCTTGGCCTTGGAAGGACTTTAGTTTGGGTAAACAAGTAAAAATTGAATCATGAGTTAAGGCTGAGCCTTTGAAGATGCCTCACCTTCCTCTGTCTTTTCCTTCCCTTTGAGATCACTTTTCTCTTTGCCAGGTTTCTCCCTGGTGTGTTCTTCGTCATCTGAGGAAACACTGGAGTAGCCATACCTGTCGCCTTCAGCCATTGTATGATATGGGAGGTCGTCAAACTCAACATAAAGCCATAAATCCCCTAGGTTCCTCTTCGGAAACTTCTCATAGAAGAGTAGAACCATGTCAGACTTCACCTTGGCATACATTTCCTCCTGAGTGTCGATCACATTGTTGGCATAAGCGTCGATCTTGGCTTGGATCTTGGCCTCCTGCTCCCTTAGCAAAGTAGCTTTCTCCTCGGCATCCTTAGACACTGTATTCTCAAGAGCAATTTTGTCATTGGTCAAGTTGGTGATGATTTGGTCTTTGGCTTTAGATTCCCCCTTTGAGGTGGCAAGATTTTTCTCCAGTTCGGACAGCTTCCCCCGGAGCTCTGCAATGGTGTCCTCTAATGTGGTGACTTTTGTGGTACTTGCCTCTTGGTTTCTCTTAAACTCCTCGTTTTCTTCCTTTAGAATGGCAGCATTTGAAGTTGCAGTGCGAAGGTCGTCGGACAGCCTCTCTTTGTCAGACTTAAGATCCTTGATAATGTCTGCCTGACTCCGAACTTGTTTCTCCAGCGCAAGTACAGGCTGAACATTGCTCAATAAAGAGTGGTCTATGACGTCCCTTTCACTTGAAACGATAAAGGTCTTACCATTGAAAGTGACTGTATTCGAGGTGCTCAGAGAGAGATAAGGCCCAACGAAGTCGTCTCTGGGAAGATTGATGAAGTACTCACCAAGCCCACCAAGACCGGAGATGTCTACCCCATCAATGTTGAGATCTCCCCCTTCGACCTCATCAGTATGAAAGTCGCCCGGTATCTCCTCCGCTAGTGTTGGGTCAATAGGATCAGCTTGGGAAGGAGGCTCCGGGGCCCGGAGAGAGAGCTCGTCACCCTTAGAGGTCTTTTTCTTCTTGGCCTCTCCGTCCTTGCTTTCTCCTCCCCGTTGGGGAAGGCACTTCTTGCCTTTCAGTCTCCTGCTCCACCACTTCCAGGAGAGTAGCATCAATTTGGATGTGGACTGGCCCCTCCGGGTTTATTGGAGCATCCTCCTCTGCATCAGCAGGGTTAACACCACCTGCCACTTTCTTGCCCTTCTTCTTGCCTTTCATCTTGCTCGGGGCTTTGGCCCGGCCTGGAAAGTAGAGTGTCCCGTCTGGTTCATGGGTTCTTTTAAGCACGACATCCGAAGGAGGCTGAGTGGTGAGCTCCTCCCAAGTCAAGTCTCTCCGACCTGTGGTGCTCCACAAGTGAGACCTTGCCAAATTGCCTCCGGTAAAAGCAGCATGGAACCGGTTCCCCTATCTCTCAGCAGTCCAAGCATTGATCTTGGTGCAAGTAGCCTGCCCGGTTTTCAGATAATCACTGAATTCCTTGGGCAGTACTATTAAGGCAAAAGTAAGACCAATTAGTTTAAACTAACTTTAAAAAAAACAAAAATATAAAGCAGGAGACTTACGGTCACTCTTCCACCTGCTTCTGAGGAGGCTTGGGTTCACTCCAGACTTGATCTTCTTTCCGTTCTCCCAAGCACCACTAACAAACAGGAACTGGGTCCTCCAATTCCTCTCCGCCTCTAACAAATCATCCACAGCCTTGAAATCATCCCCCATATTGAAATGGTAAAAGGGGATGTGGTGGTTTCTACAAAGACTGGCCACAACAGCAAACTCCTCCATTGGCAGAGGAATCCCGGAGAGCCTTGAAGCCATGATGCAGGCCATGAGGGTGTACCAGGCGTTGGGGCTCAACTGGCTCGGACAGAGTTTTATCAGATGGAAGTATCTGACAATCTCTGGGTCCAATGGGAGTCTGAGCCCCCAATTAAATAGCTCCGTGAACATGACAACTTCACTCAGTTTTCAGTCCATAAGAGTCTCCGGGTGTATGGGGATCCTGATCTTCACATTCTCCGGTATTCCCCACTTCGTACGCATCCGGCCCAGCTCAGCTGTATGGATGAATGCGTAGTTAATTTTCTGCAGGGCAAGGAGGTACTTGACATTGACCTTGTGAAAACAAGGCCCCACCTTTCCTTCAAGACTCTCTGGCAGATCTGGATGCTTCAAACACAGCTTCTCCTTGCCTTTGTCCTTTTTGGCAACAGCAGCACTACTGGTCTGACCGGAGGGTTCAGACCCAAATGGGGCCTCTTCGACAGAGTCCTCCATTACATCCTCCATAATTGTTGAAGGGTTTTTGGTAGCAGTAGTTGGGGGAGGGTTCAGCTCCGGCTCAGCCTGAACTCCGGACTGATGGGCTTCCGTGTCCCCTTGATTTCTAGCTTCCGATTGGGGCTCTGATTCAGATGCTTCTCTTCGAAGACTTGGACTAGTGCCCTCCGGACCGGGCAGCCTGTGCCTGGGAGCTCTAATAGGCACCTCTGACCCAGTGTTGTTGTCTTTTGCCCCCCGACTTTGAGGGAGTGTTCTTAGAGGCTTGCCCCTTGACCAACCGGCCCTTTCTCCGGTCAACTAGTGTTAGAGGGGAATGCTCCGTATCTGACCCTATTGCTATAAAGGGTGAGGGTTTTTTAAAACTGGTGACAGTTACCCCTGGCTCAACAGTGGGTTCTGATTCTTGAACCGAAGAACCAGAGACGATGGGGGAGAGATTAGTGTGGAAAAACTTTCTCGGCTTGATGCCTTTAGAAGAAGAAGAGCCTTGACCTGACTCTGTGGCAGAAGTAATTGGTCTATCAACAGGCGAAGTGGGTAACCCTGCCGCTATTTGTCTTTCCCTTTCGACTTTTTGTGCCTTCTCTAATTCAGAAAGGTTGAGCCACCCACCTTTGATCAGAGCGTTCCTCGCTGTAAACATAAACTATTGAGCAAGTTGCTTTAGA
This sequence comes from Limnanthes douglasii subsp. nivea, assembly GCA_036936605.1. Taxonomy (NCBI): domain Eukaryota; kingdom Viridiplantae; phylum Streptophyta; class Magnoliopsida; order Brassicales; family Limnanthaceae; genus Limnanthes; species Limnanthes douglasii. The sequence continues at coordinate 26,629,042 of JAUPFV010000001.1, read as the reverse complement.
GAGAGAAAGCTTTGAGAAGTTATGCAGAGTAAATATGAAAGATATGGTAAAATAGTAGAAAGTGTGTTTGAATTTATAGTAAATCTGAAAAAGGAAGTTGATTCCTAGGAGAATTCGAAAAGATTGGTAATGATTAAAGACGGCGCTGATGTCACCACCTTTAATTAAAAGGTTGTTTATTGGAGAAGGTGGGTTCGAAATTCAAGGTGAAAAAACGGCTGAAGCAACCAATCAGAGAGCGACACGTGTCCCACGAACTCTGGCAAAAAAACCGTTTGGATTCATGAAGCTTTATCGGTCCGGATGAGACCATAAGGCAAACAGACCTGTCCGGATTAAAACTACCCCTAAGGTCGGACTGTTTTTCAGGTTTTTGACAAGAATATTTGTTCAAACACCTAAAAAGGGGCTCATGATGAGTCCGAATTCTGCTTGCTCCCCGGGCAGGGACAGATCAGAGCTAGCCCTCCGGACCGGACAGAGCACTTCGAACACTTAGCCAATAGGATTGTTCGAACTATGACAAAAGTACTAAAAAACCTAAACACTTCTCGACTAAGCTACTTGCTCTCCTACTTAGAGCTCATGGGTCTTTAAACATGACCCGGGTCCATTAAACATGACCCGAAAGCCCATAAGGGCCCAAGTGTAAGGGTATAAATACCCAACCACCAGCATTATATATGGGTAATGAAAATTAACTGCAACCAGCCAGCTTAATTCTCCCTCTACTCTCTACTCTAAACACAAAACACCCACATACTTCCTTAAAACATCAGACAAATTACAAGCCTACCCTCAGGCGATAATTATCCTCACCAACATTTTTTCTTTCTTCAAAGGTAAAAAGAGCCTCCGAAGAGGATACCCTCTTTCCCCGTATCTTTTTTTATATTTATGCGGACTCTCTCTAGCATTCTTCATGAAAAGAGCCAAGGTCATACCTTTGGATTTCATTGAAAATGCCATAAGTTAAAATTCATCAACCTGTGTTTTGCAGATGACCTAGTGATCTTTTGTAGAGCCAACATGGCCTGAATCAGCTTAATCAAGAAAGGTTTCAGAGAATTTTCCATGTTATCTGGTCTCTCTCTAAACCCCTCCAAAAGTCATGTCTACCTTTCAGGGGTTACAGATAACATGCAACGCAACATCATCTAAACTTTTGGTTTCAATGAAGGAACACTCCTCGTCAGATACCTGGGTGTGCCGCTTATTGTTTCAAGACTATCTTATAACGAATGTAGACCTTTGTTCCACAAAGTCACCAACAGCATCAATTCTTGGGCGTCCAGACACTTGTCTTCTTTGCAAGCATAGTTTATTGATCTTCGGTTTTCATCCTTGATGTTCACGTGCTAAATAAACTATACCAACTTAATAGAAGATTCATATGATTAAGTGCTGAGATAACAGTTACTGGTGTAAAAATAGCTTGGGAAAAAATTATCTTATCCACACATGAGGGCAGCCTTGTAATCCTAAACCTCAAGGTTTGGAATCAGGCGGTCACCCTTAAGAATTTTTATCCATCTTAACTAACAATCATGCCTCAATTTGGGCCAGTTGGATTATCTCTAAACAGATAAAAACATTTTTAGAGCCTCCAAATGGGCTCTTCCTCGAGCTGAGCTTAAAGGAAATTCTCAAACTCAAATCCGTTGTTGCTAGCCTCTACAAAGTTTTGATTGGCAATAAAATATCCACCTCTATCTAGTACGATCTTTGGTTGTTTACTACATCTCTTGTTGGCCATTATGGTCGTAGTATCATCAGGTATGCTCGTTTGCATGAAAAGAGCATGACATCAGATTATATTTTTAATGGATCGTGGAACTGGCCCTCTCAGATCCTTTCATGCAGAAGGCCCATCCTGCATTATTTACTTAAAGTTAGAGATGTTATTAACTTACGGTGACCCCCGTGTGATCGGGATGATGTCTTCATTTGGATCTCAAACCAAAGTCGTGATAAATTCTCTATAAGTAGTACGTACAAGTTCATCAGACCTGTCGTCCCAAAATTTCATTGGGCCTCTCTAGTCTGAAATAAATTTAACATCCTTAGGTACTCCTTCATTGTTTGGCTGACTATTCAGGGTAAACTTTCCACTTGTGACAAAATAATTGCTTGAGGTTTTACTACTTTTTCTGACCGCGTCCTTTTCAATAACACTTCCAACTCCATCAACCACATCCTGGTTTATTGTTACTTCGCGGGGCAGATCTGGCAGGTCATCTCGCGGAAATTGGCATGTCGACTCCTATTGCTTACTGGCCTTCCTGAGTCTCTATTGCTAGCACCTGGATTCCCCTCACCAATGGGCATGACCACCTCTGGCGCATTGCCTTCTATGTGACGATATATTATGTTTGGAAAGAGAGAAATACTAGGGTCTTTTCTGAAACAAATTCGTTGGGATCAACTATAGCCCATCATATGTCATCGGGTCTCCGCTACAGATTCTTTGGCACGAGAATTCCATAGCCTCGGTAATTTTAACGCTTTGGTTGACCATTTCTCCCACTTGTTCATCTTATACCAAGGTCTCGCTACCTTTAATATAGTTTATCAATTTTTCGTTTTGTTTAATCTTGTCACCAGAAAATACCTTGAAGTATGTGTAAACATTTATTTTATTTATATTTATTTTACTTTTTTATAAAAAACAACTATAATTGGCCATTACCATTTACCAGTAGAGATGACAAACGTGATAACACGTCCGTCCCATTATGTCCTATTTAACAGTGACACGTCGTGACAAATTCAAGTCGTAACTGGCTACACGTTGTGGCAGTTTCTTGCCGTGTCATATTTAACAGTTTTCCAAATTTTCAAATACTTTTATTAAAAATTAATTTGTATGTATAAATTTACTCAAAATAAATAAATTTAAATATTTATATCATAACGTAATTGTTGAGATTATTATTTGATATTTTTGTATTTTATTTAGATATATTAATAGTTTATCCGATTTTAAGACGATATCTTTAAATTATTGAAATTTTCAAATGTTTTCTACCATTATAAATTGTTTATTAGATTTTTCAACTATAGTAGATATTCAAAATATATGTTTAGAATATTTAAAACATATGTTTCCAATATTTATATGAATGGTTTAAATTGAAACTAATAAGTTTATTATTAATATAATTAAAATATATCTTTTAAATTGTTGGAATCTTTAGATATTTAGATCTTTTCATATATTATATATTTTAGAAAATTTATTGGATTTTTCAAGTAATATATTTAGATGTTATAAATAATTCAATTAAATTAATTAAAAATAGACACAACAATTTATTGAATTGAAAATAGATTGACAAAATAATAATGATGTTTGATATAATAAAATAAAAACATAAGAGAATCAAATTATTTCATAAAATCAAATGCAAATATATGTGAAAAAACTAAATCAATCTTCATATGGTTGACGAGGCTCTACGCATGGTTACAAATTTATCATCGTTAGCATTAGTTGTATGTCAGTTTTATTTTCCATTTGGATGGTATGTAATTCAGTCATTCCGTTGTTGATGTCCTTCCAACGTTGCTTATTTCGAACCCAACGCTCCTCATTTCTACTATACATGGTCATATTCTCAATTAAACTTCTAGTTTCATAAAACTTCCTCATTTCAAAAATTTATTGCATAGATAAAAAAAAATTAAATCATATGTGGCTTTGTCCGGCCTGCAACATTAACTTTATGGTAAACATACTCTACCTCTAGAATAAGACATCAATGATTTATTTTAAGTAATTTCTTATAACCATCCAGAATCAAAACTATTTACTTATAACAATCTAAGGTTTGAGAAAGTACTAATAACCACATGGTTTTAAAACTAAATTACTGATAACTATTTGAATTTTTTTTAATACCTCGTCATATCTTGGTTTGTTATTGTGATCTTGATTTGTTTGCTTTTTTTATTCAATCAATTTGTTCTTCAATTTGAGATCAATTTTTTTTCTTCCTTCAATCAATATCTTCAGTAATTTTTTATCGTTTGTATTTTCTTTTGTTCTTTTATATTTATCGATTCACAAGTGATTTTCATTTTCTGTTTTTTGGTTTTTTTATTTGTGTTGAGTTATTTTATTGTTGTTTTTATAATTATATGATTTTTTTAGTTATGTTGATTCGTTGTTTTCATACATTCACGTAAATATTTTGACAATTATCTGAAAAAAGAGTGATTTTTAGGCCGATACATTTAAGTGCAAAATTATTTGTTGAGTGGTTGTGAAAATACATTATAAGTAGTTGGTAAAAGGGTTGCGAAATTAAGTTATATGTGGTTGTAAAATTACGTTATATGTGGTTGTGTAAAAAGGTTGCGAAATTACGTTGTATTATTAGGTTGTAAAATTAAAAAATTTCTAGTTGCGTAATTAGCAAGTGCATTTGACAATAAAAATTATAACTCAAACATAATAATAATAATAATAATAATAACAACATACAAAAATTAAAACCTAAAAACAAACTTTGAAGTAATTTGTTTCCTTCTCTTCTTCTTTTTCGCTCTTCTTATTCCTCCTCTTCTTATTTTTCAGACTCTTCTTACATTTGACTAAATTGCCTAATTTTTTCCACGAGCATGACAAGGATCCTCATTTGAGTCTTATTCATCTCTAGAATATTCAAAACATTATGGAGACAAATATTCATTAGGAAAATACAAAATTTAATCATCAAAAGAAGATGAAGAGTATTCTTCGGTGGTTGTCATTTCCAGTTTTCTTGATGTTTTGGTGAGCTAGTGATAAATCATCATAACTGTCGAAAGTAGAGCCATATCCTAGTAGACAATAATCATAGGATACATTTTGAAATAACAAAGCTTTTTCTGCATAAAAGCCTAATAAAAGTGAAAATTGAATTTATAGCCAAATTTTTAGAACCATACAAAATAATTAAAGTTTTTTTATGAACTATACATTGTAGTCTGACATATTGATGATGATTTATCTACTTTTGTCAAATCAAATAATTAATTACCATATAAAAAGTAACTAACAAGTTTAAATATTGATATAGTGAAATAGATGGGAAGATAATAATTTATATTTATATTAAAAGTTTGGAATTAGATATTTTTTTAGCTTTGAAAGTAACCGTTGTTGATTGGGTGTGAAATTACATTATAATAGGTTGCACAAAAGGATAGCTATTTTGAAAAAATACTAATGTAATTGGTTGCAAAATTATTTTATAATGAATTGTGTAGTAACGTTTTAATTGGTTATGAAATAACAACTTTTGTTGCATTAATAGACATCTGTTATGAAATTATACAATTATAATTGGGGTGTGAAATTGTGTTTAGTTGGTTTCAGAATTACGTTATAAATTGTTGCAGTTGCGAAATAATTATATATAAATAAACGGTAAAAAAAAATACTCGAAAAAGGTGTAGTTTAGAGAAATACAACTTTTACAAAAACAACATAGCTAAGAAATAAATTAAACGTTTTATGCTCTTATATTTGATGCAAAATATTCCTTTGACTCAAGATGTCATTTCTAATGGCTTTTATAATAGCTTATCATCCTTTATCAATTTTCAACTTGATTTCTAAGATTAGTATTAATTTGTTCTTTGATTTTTGTTTTTCAGTTCTTCAAGTCATTTAATGACGTTTTATGTCTAGATCCATATCTTTTTACTAGAAAATAAAAATGAATAAAGGTTTGTCAAATTGTGGTTGTGTAAATACATTTTTAGACGTGTTAGCATGGTTGTGTAATTGTGAGTAACTTGGATGTGAATATAGTTTTTGTGGTAAAAAAAGGAATTAAAGTTACATGTTGTCATAAATTCTTCAAATCGTTTATTTATTCCTGAGCATTCTTTATTTCTTATGTGATCTAAGATGTATTTGTAATTCCTGATGTGGAGGATATTAATTATTTTTTATTTTTTATCTACATTATAAAGGTAAAATACAAGTAGATTAGCATTGAAACTAACAATTATTATTTTTATAGCGTAAATACGTAGAACTCAATTGTGAAAAAAAAAAAATCATCTCAAACCTTTGAACAGGGAGAAGTAGATTTTCAAAGAGAAATTTGTTGCTGAGAAAATTAATATGACGACTCATCCACAAACTCTGATACTGGTGGCAATAGGAGAGTCGCCTGTAAGCGGATATCCACACCCATCCATTAGCGTATTTTAACGTTTGAACAGGGACACAAGTAGTTCCTAAGTTACTAGTATTATTTTATGTATAAAACTGCATACAAATCATTAAAACCAAACATGAACAAATTTTTAGGTTATAAATTAGAAACACAACAATTGATTTTTTTTTTTTTTAAAAATAGAGTACTTCTGTCGTGAAAATCTTATTTAATAGTTATTTTGTAGAATTCACTAAAATTTGCTGCAAAAATCTATAAGGTAAAGAGATTTGAGGTTTCGATTTAAAAAAATTTACAAGCTTCTTGCTTTTATATTTTTATATCCAAAAATATTGTTTGAAGATTTTATGTAGAAATACATATTTATGAATAAACTTAAAAATTTAAGTTGTTACTGAGAGTTTAATTTGTAACTGGCAGTAACTTACAAATTACTTATTTACTCGTTAGAATTTATTTTCTCAAGAACTAAAATTAATTTCACATAAGATATAATGCATTTGTACGTGTTCCTAAGTTACATACAGTGTTCTTTATTCAATTTGCCAACGGACGTCGTAATCAATTCCCTAAATAAACACAAATCACGACCTGTAAATAAAGTACATGAACGCTTTTCGTAATTGACATATATAAATTTAGCTTTGACTAATAGACAAAACAAAAAACCTCTAATTCATTTCATTTAACATCAAGAATCTATGTTACAAGATATGCGGTCAAAATCTAAGAAAATTATAGAAGTGTTATCCTTGGTTCGAAGTGTTCTTGCCTCGCTCAACAAACTAGTTGCAATCTTTTCAGCCAAATTTTCCTCAGCAGCCGAATATCTTTTTCTCATCTGTTAGGATAAACAAAGATCAGTGTCTAGATTACAGTAAAGAACAAGAAATAAATATGCATTGTTTTCTCGGAAACTCGCAATACACTTACCTGATGAACTACCTGAGATGCTTTCTTTGCACTGACCACATCCCAAAAACCATCACTGCAAATTAAAAAAAACGGAATCATACTTAAACGAGAGACATCAAATAGTTGTAAATCAAAATGGGATGCCAGGTTTCTAATATTACTCCCGTCACACTAAAAGGTACTACTGTTTGAAGAAGAAACATATAGACAAACAAATCAGTTCCAGTTAGATATGAGCAAAATCCATTTTGGGAATCATGTACAGTTTCTTGAATTTGTACGAATTTCTTGTATACCCTTTAGATGACACAAAGAAAATGGATATTCATGCAACATTTTATGGTTAATATATAACACTAATGTAATATAGATTTTATAAGATATAAAAACGGGCAAAAATAAAGAAGCAAGTTTTATAGCTCTACTTCCATTTCCAATCGCTAACAAAACTTATATTCCAGAGTCAAATTCAAGATGCAATAATTTAAATGAAGGGCTAAGGGGCAAGTACCTCAGTTCAGTAAGAGTTTTGGTAGTTGATAAAGAAATTCTATTTTAATAATAATAAAACTGAATTGAAAACACAGGATTGGGTCAAGAGTATTTGTGACCCACAATATCTCATTTAACATGGGCTAAGTTATAACAGGGAGTCCATCCTTATGGTAAGATAGATAAAAGTAGAGACAAATATTGCAAAAGTTATGTATCTGGTGAAAGTAAGATGTGTGTCGAAATACGGACATTAAGGTAAAAAATTATAAACACTGATATTTATTGATGAATTGATCAAAAACCAAAATCTAGGAAGCAAGTATATCACCTCGCTAACAAGGCAAATGCCCCACTTGCTTGACCAATAAGCACAACTTGACTTATAAAAGGCTTTGAACTGAAGCGAGACTCTTGCTGCTTCAGGAATTTATCTCCAAGCATCCGAGCAAGATTTAAACCTGAACAATCGAAGGAAGACTGATTCATCCGAGCAAGATTTATACAAGTCTATTTATAATCTAAAGGGGCTAAATTTGATTTTCTTCCAGCTATTACCACAGAGACGCTTTTCTCCGTCTCTCAAGGGTTCGCCGGTTTCTTGAATGCGGAGTCTTTCAGAAGCACTAGTTATTCTATGATCTTCTGTCATCTGAACCAGCTGTTCATTAACACTGCCACATTATAAACTACATTCAGTTGAAGAAAAAGACACAAAATTATGATGAAGATAACCACTCTTCCTGCTTGTACCACAGAAGTTCATCCAGAGATAACTTCTATTCTGATTAGCACAACTACCTTAACAATCTCAAGCTAAGATTTGGTTGCAAATAAATTGAAGCAGTTTTCAAAAATAAAACAGCTACCAGGATATTGACATACTGACAGCAGCAACTCTCATTTTGTATTCTAAGGGCATCAACAGATTGCTTATGTAAAAGATTATCAGCAAGAATATAGATTATTTAAACATTAGAACCTCACATAAGTGATAAGTCCAGCCTTGGTTCCTTTGTCCAAGAAACCCAACCATAAATTGATATCATACATCATAGACTTGTAGGTTTCTATGATGCATTAAACATGAATAAACTGAAGAATATAGGTGTATGTACATACTGCATTATACAAGCTGAATCGCCAACATTTGCACATTGTGCAAAGAAGTTTTTATCACCATCGGCCCAAACCAGAAGCACTGTTGCAGTACATCCCTGCACATAATTGAGAGTGACAAAGCGCTTATGGTTAACGTATAGTTGAAAAGCAGCTCATGTATAACCAATATTAGCATATTATAAGAAATGTCTAAACCTTCTAATCGAATATAGCATAATTGATCTTGCCAAGATTCTGCTTTGTTGAAATGCAAAATTTGCAACACTAATCATGTATGCTAATCACTTGAGATGCACAAAATGGGGGCTCTGAGTATTGGTCATGAAAAAATGGAACAGCGAGTAAAAAGAATGAAACATGTGGGAGAAAGACCTCGTATTGGTTACTGAGGCACGCTTCTGTCTGAGAAAATGCATCCCTGAGAACATCTGATGCATCACGTTGTGAGAGTACTCTCTCCCTTTTAACTGAATTTGACAGAATTGTTGCTACCTTCTCGGGCAAAATACTGTTTATAGTAATCAAAACATAGTGTCTCAGTTAACCTCAACAAAATAAAAGGACTTCATTTTTTCTATTTGTTATCTATGATATTGCTTCTAATCAAAATATTCTCATGCAACAAAAATATGAACATATATAAGTCCAACAACAAGGAAGCGCAAGCACGGATATGGGGACATAGCAGAGAGAGATCTTGAATTTTTTATCAAGTCTAAGATACATGTGGCGAGTGACAAGTTTATACAACACGTTAAAACTTGAACTTTTTTTGTTCTAATTAAGTTTACCTTTTCCGTTTCTGAGTATTTATGTATAGAATGCGTAAAAAAAATATGTTTAAGATATGAAGACAAAACTGCACAAAGTAGACTGACATTTACTGAAGAATCTTTTTAATAATTCATCATTACTTTATTTTTTCTTAAATAGTGTACCCTCCTCCGTAACTTGCCCGAATTCACCATAAAGGTACCCAAATCACACACACCAAGAGCAAAGTGTGTTCCTCATTGTTAATGGAACAACCAAGAATGAGATAGCACTTCAAAACTGAAATAGAAGACTCACTTGCTAGCAGATTTGGCAGCACTAGCTCCACCATGGCCATCGCATATACCAAACATTCCAAACTGCAAGGCGATTATATTAAAATATGTTGTTTTTTATTAAAAATCTATGAGCTACAAAAACAAATCAGTAACTCGTGAGGACCTGATTAAACCCAGAAAGAGGCCATTGGTAATAGCACACATCTTCCATTGGAAGTTTCTTCCCTCCTCGGCGCATAGCCATAGGATCAGATGCCACACCTATCCCATGGGGGATCTGCCGTTCCTCTTGTAATGTTATATTAACCTGCCATAGAGATGCAAAACCAAGACCAAAAGCTTGCATGAGGCCACCAATACATAAACTGGAAAGGAAATAATATATATATAGATATATATATATGCATGCCATACCATGTAATTGATGATGCATCGTGCACGCAAAACATATTCTCATATTAAATGAAAAAAAAGAGATATAAAGCCAAAATATCAAGCAAAAAGATTCTGCTTATTGTATAATAGGAGTATAATAACATTTATTAAGCCAAATCAAAGCTTATAATCCTACGTACGGATTGTAGTCTATATTTATTAGTTGGTTATTTGTATTCACGTTTGTGCCCGTGATACGCATAGTAATGAATCACACACCTGACTCAGTTAACAAGCAAATGGGTCCATAAAACAAGTGTTGTTTTCATGGTTTTTAGATGAGATTATGCTGCGTATACAAGTTAAAGGTGTCACAATGAAATAAAAATTATTTTTGTTGGGAACCCATTTGCGATTTTGGTACATACCTAGCAAAGCTGGAAAAAAATCAAGTAAGATAAGTTGCTGATAAGATTCACAGGAGGGATGATAAACTAAAGGATTTAGTTTCATTATAAATAAGACCGACCTATTACTCAAATCCACGAGTGCTATATTCTCATTATCGCAAATATATTATAAACTTACACGTATGTTTGAGGTTGTGCCAAGAGTTATCAGATCTCCATTTGTAAGCTCCACCGGTCTGCCCCACTGCCTACTACTAGAATCAAGATGGTTAACTGACTGAGAATTCAACAGTGTTCCATTTAGGCTACCCATATCTACAAGCTCCCATTTCATTTTCTGAAACCAATTTTATAAGCACATAAGAGATAATGTAGCTGAGTATGGAGAACGTATGTAAGTAAAGTTTGTAAAAGGTTTACATCCATGTTCCAGTTTATAATAGCATGCTTCCCTGAAACCTCTGAATCCTTTATCACTAGATCACTTGGAGAAACCCTACCAAGGGTCAGTGGAAGCTTGGAACCACTTTTTGAGTGGACGGACCACTGAAGCCCAGAAGAAGGGCCGGAGATAACCTCCAAAGAGAGGCAACTTTCTGCACTTTTAACACAACCATAAAAGGACATGTTATTTACATTCAGTCAAACGAAAGGTATACTAAGCGTTAGCCCGCCCAAACAGGTGAAAGGAAAAAATTAATTACTTGGAGCTGTGATAACCTTGGGAGACTGCTCTTTCAGACTACCATTTTCCAAAACAACTTTCAAATTACGTTTTAGGCTGTCTTGTCGATCATGCTTTTCCACTTCATGGAAGCTTTCTTTCACCAATTGATGTCTAACCGTCTGGCCAACCAAAATATCCTCAGACGGTTCAGATACAATCTCTACAAGCAAGCTCTCACCTGTGAGATTTACAGAATAAAAATTAATAAAATTAGAAAATTAGAAAAAAAAAATTGCAAAGCATTGACGGTGGCATGATGGTGACCAAACGGCATATTCGATTTCTGTAATAACGGATGGGGGTAGAGCCCTACAGATTATGTGCCAATTGCAGGAGCATACAGCATAGGTATACTAATCAAGCCAGAACCATGACGGTATGATGCAAGAATAAAGAGAAGGAAAAGTAAAACAAATTACCTGGAGCCAATTGGGGAGATGCGGAGAGAGGCCTCGGTTTGTAAACAAGTCCCTCAATTCGAGGTGACTGCAAAAGCCTTTCATTTTGGTAACATGCTCCTTCCAAATCATATTCCCTTGTTGGATTATCGGATTGGTCCAGGACTGCATTCCCATCATCTGATACAAGAGGCCGGTGCAAATCGCCGGCCTACGGATAGAGACAAAAGTATGCCATTAGCATAATGAGAAACGGGCCATGCTTCAGAATTCAAGGTATTCAAGTGTTCATGTAAAAGTATATATGAAGGATTAATAAGTTGCCTTTCACAATACAAGACTTTAAAGTATAAAGCAAACCTCAAAACCGAGCATCCCTTAGCACGCATCCTAAAGGCTATTTTTTGACATTTCTTAGAGAACATCAAGATATTATTACTTCAAAATAAGTTATCCTTTTAATGTGATAAGTGCTTCTAAATTTCTACTGTGTAACAATACCATTTAATTAGGCTACGTGTATGGTTGATGGTTCTGCTAGTATTCAAACATAGTCAGAGTTATAATGAGAAACAACAAGAATACAGGATGTGTAAAATTAAAACCAGTGAAATGAACATCCCTTAATGCAAATCAAGCCTCCTTCCAAATGCTAATAGACGACATTTAGAATTATGATAAGTGGCAAATAGTGACATGTATTGGTCAACAACAACAGTACACAGCAAGAACTGGCATCCAAAGATGCAAAAGATCTCTATAAGACTTCTCTAACACAAAACAAAGTGACTTATAAGTTATAAGCAAGATTCATAAAACTGCATCAACAGTTCAAACTTGGACAATATGAAAATATTGCGCGGGAAGTTCAAAATTGATATATAAGCTTCCGCTAGGTACGTGGTTCTGATCGTACTTGCCTTAGTTATGATCACATTAATCCCCTAGTCATGAACGCATAAATCACTAATTCAATTGATAACCAGGAGGACCCACACGTTTTCTAAGTAGCATGTACTAGAAAACAGATATAGTTCCAACTATGTACATAAGTTTTGAAATTGGGTTGGGAAAATTTAAAAGTTGTAGATCATCCAACCAGCGACCAACCTAACCTGGATTTCTATCATACTATCGACACTGGAGCTTAAAAAGTGACAAAACACAGACAGACAGTTACTGAAACTAAAACCTTTGCACCTACCTTTAATCATGCACTATGGTAACTGGTAAAATTGAAAAAAAAAAGTTCATGAACCCGCCAGTTTGTCACTGGAACATGCTGCACTAACTAGTAAAATTGAGAGCCTCGAAATGATCTTAACATGTAAACTCAAGAGTGAATCCTGGTGAATACCAAGTCGACTCTCAGTTACTAAGTTGTACCACATTTGATACAATAATTCGAAGTAGCACTTACAAACAGGTAGGTCTAAATCATGTTATTACATCTCCAAATCCAGTTGAATATAGATTCCATTATCAGCAAAAATAATCGGCTAACCCTACAACTGACCTCACCCCCGTATACACCATACCGCTAACTAATCTACACCAAGCTCTAAACCTAACAAAGCTCTAATCACAAAACAGCAGGTAAAGCATTGATTCCTGTCAAGTTCCATCTCGGCAACAAAACAGGAATCGACATTGATCGAGGATCGTAATCCCTATAATCGAGATGATTGAAATACCTTGTGGGAGCGAGAGGTAAGGCGAGAGAGAAAACGCCATGGCTTGCAGCACGCAATGAAGACGAGGAAAATTATAAAGAGCAGCATAAGAACTGCAACACCGACAATGCTCTCTAGCACCATCGTCGCCATCTTCGACTCTCTCTAACTTTCAGATTTGGCTCCTCGAATTCCGAGAAAACTCGTTTGAAATGGTCGCACAAATTTTATTTCGTAATTTTTCGACGGATTAAACTTTGGATCATCTTCTTCCGACTCATTTGATTTCATTATCACTACATACTCTATATATCTCTAAATAATCATCAAACTATATTATATAAAAGTATTTTTTACATTTTTCTCATATATATATATATATATATATATATATATATATATATATATATATATATATATATAATAAAGTAACTAGAAAATGTATAATTGTAATAAAATATAAATCATAATTCAATTGCGAAACATATAACAACCGTGTCCTGTTTTGAAAATATAATTTTATTGACCTTAATTGAACACCATCAATATTTATTGACAAAATGATTGGAAACATATAAAATCCGTGTCTTGTTATTGACAAAATGTTCTAACATGGAAATATAATATCTTTTCATAAATTAAAAATAATATTTTACGAATAAAACCGTTTATTATTAGGTTTGAGGTTAGTTATTTATATATTTTTTATACTTTTAGATAATAATTTTTTTTTTTTGAATTCACTGCGGCTAATCAGAATACAATGCGGTAAACTCTAATTCTGACGCAATAGCATTCCATCTGATGCAATAGTTTGCCTACCGCAAACCACACAAAGGAACAGGTTCAGCCGAGAAAACATATGTAAAAAGACTCGAACTCATGACTTTGTCATAAACATAAACATGCCTTATTCAACCAACTCAGTTACTGAAACTTATTTTTCTATTATTATTAAATTTTGGTTATAAAAAAAACTATAACTGAATACCAAATATAGGGATTTTTAAATTTTTATTATTTTATCTTTAATTTATGTTTGGTCATGTGTGAACAGATTTTTCTCCGGCGAAGAAAAGTAAACCATCCGCGAAAGGCAGGCGGGATGAGAAAATCCATCCCATAAATAAAATGATATTTTAGGAAAGGTCTTAAATATAAGAAAAAATTTATGAAAGTGCTCATTTTTTTTTAATATTATTATTATTAAATTTTTTAATTATTTTAAAGCAAATTCATTTTATATTTTGTTAAAATATGTTGGATCACGTGGATCTGATGAGTAACCGTAGGAGATGTGATTGGTAAAACATGTCATCACGTTCTGTTCTGCCATTCAATGAGAGGATATGTTCGAATATTTAAAATATAAATGAACCGTATATTATTAAACTGTGTTAGTTATTTTAATAAATGGAGGATATTTATTTCTTTTTCATTTGTTTTGGTGGTGATTATTTCAGATATATACTTATCACTATAAAATAAAATCCATGAAACACTCTCTAGAGTTCTTTTTCTTAGGCCCTAAAATAAACATCGACTATTAACCTATAGAGATGAAGTTAACAACAATATTATATATTTTTTTCTTTTGATATACTATAAAAATTAAAATATTATTGCAAAAGAAAGCCTGCATGTAAATATATGACCAGCTAGTTAATTAAATGGAATCCGAAATAGTAATAAAAAACGATGCTCTTTTTTTTTTAATAAAGTGTTACTTAAGACAAATATGATCAATAATTATATGGTAATATATTAATTATCTCATTGAATATTCAATGAAAATACATTAATAAATAAATAAAATGTAAATTTCACCGTCCTAAATTCTAAACATCATATTTATTTTTATTTAAACCAAAATATTTTTGGTTTTCTTATTTAGAACTTATGTTTATAACTATGATGCGGATAAACTAGAGTTTAGAATTAGAACTAAAGTATAAATTTAACTTATAGTTTATAGTTAAGGTTAGAACTCAACTGTAAGGTTTATTTTTAATGGTTTGAATGTAGAGTTCCAAGTTTAAATATAATTTTATTTTTTATAATATTTTTGAAAATTTATTGAAATTAACGAAATGGATTAATATATTTAGAATTTATTATTTAATGTCGAATAATTGAATCAATTATATTAAGTTAATTTCCTTAATTTCAATAGACTTTCTAAATTATCATTAAAAAACAAAAAAAAAATGCATTTTGCACGTCAAACTCTACATTTAAATCATTAAAATAAGCCTTATAATTGAATTTTAACCTTAACCATAAACTATAACTTTAATCTATATCTCAGTTCTATCTCTAAACTTTAATTTAAAAACTCAAACCATAATTTAGAGATTTAAATTCTAAATAAAAAATAAAAAATATTTTGGTATAAAAATAGATATGTGTTCAAGATTTAAAACGATAAACTTTATATTCCTTTTATATATAAATGCATTTAAAATGAATAGTCAATAAAATAACTCATATATTACCAAATAACCGTTAATAATATTTATTTTAATTATAACTATAATCATAAATCTATATATTTGAGTTTATGCGTATGTTAAAAGAAATCTAACGGTTTTTTTATTAATATATCTGATATAATATTCAATTTAAATTAAAATATTTATGGTTTAGTCACTTTTATTAGTTCAACACGATATGATATGAAACTACATGGAAGTTATGAATTCTTCTTAAGTTATTCTAAACTATTTAATATAAATCCGAATATAATATTTAAAAATTTAAGTTATGGACACTTCTATTGAGTTTTTAAATTTTAAAAATAAGTACATATATTTTTTTAAATTTTTATATTTGTTCGTTTATTATATATATATATATATTATAAAATGTATAGTTCTATATTTTAAATAGTCAATTAAAAAACATTTAAAAAATTTCATTTAATACTTAATCATAGGTAAATTTTTTTAAATATCACTAAAATAAATTATAAAATTTGATATATATATATATATATATATATATGAAATAATAAAAAATATCTGATTAAAACAAATGTTAACGAAACCAAAAATTAATGATATAAATTCAAAAAAACATCTACTTTTTATTTTTACCGATCTAAAAGTCAATAATATAACACTAATAAAAGTTTAAAAAACAAACAATTTGCTACAATAAATTAAATATAAAAAATTATAAATTCTTTATTTTTTCGTATACCATGCATGCTTTATTAACTTCTTTTTCTTATATTTACATATATTATATTTTGTCATGAATAGTATAATATAAAATAACAAATATATTATCAAATGAGGTTAACATAAAAATCTCACGATATTTATTCTGTTTAAATAAATTTTGAAATTTTTGAATACATCGGTTATCAAATTTTTTAACGAGTAGTATGAATTGGAAAATTTTCTAACCAAATAATGATTTAATATTTTCTTTATTGCACTCATAAATTATATGATTAGTTACAAATGTATTACCTAATCGTTGTCGCATAAGATTCAATAATAAAAAGTTAGGTTGACACTCATATTTAGATGTAATAATATAACAATCTATCCAGCAGTATGAACATATAATAATAATAATAATAATAAATATTATAGAATAACAATTACTTACTTGTAGTCATTTGTAGTCGTTTTAAAGTAAACAATGGTTCTGATGGTTAGTGGAGATCGGCCATCATATCAGATTTGTTGTAAAATTGAGATTATTTCGTTTGGGATGACCAAAGGAAACCATCGATATGATAGGAGACTGAATATTGTGAGTATTTTTGAAATTTAGATAGTCATTCCACCTGTTTTCTAACAAAAGAAGACATATTTTATCATAACTAATTCCTGCAAAGAAAAAAATGCAAAATGCTTATGATAGTGGTGAAAATGTACGCCGGTTTTGAGATAACAAAACCAACAAAGAGTGAGTAAACACTAGAGATTTTATAGAGTACCGTCTAACGAGTACGAATAATCCTTCCGATTTACAATCAGCTTTTGATATGGATAATCATTCCGATGCACGAGAAACTTTGGGTACAAACCTTGAGGAAAAACTTTAGAGGCACCATTTGGAGGCGGCGGATTTGAGATCTAGGGTTTTTTTAGAAAAATAACAGAGATAGACTATATGCTTATGAAAGAATATGATGCATATAATCCTATATTTATAGTCCAAATATTATTGAATATACTTGGGCCAAGTAGAAATATAACTAAACATATTAGTCTTAATTCTCTAACCGTATATTGCTCTTATCACTCTTAGGCCTAATAATATTTCACTCGTATGGGGCCATAACCATATTGGGCTCGCAAACTTAATATATATATATATATAGTGTCGAATTGATGGGCCCTCCCTCAAGATCATACTCCAATCCAACTAGTAACTATATTATATATTTTATGAAGCTCCAATTATTATTGGAGCATGTCCAATTTACTTATATTTGATTATATTTAATATTTTGACTTATATTGCTGCAATTGGATGCGTTAAATCTCTAATAAATGACATATTATAATTCATGATATTCTTACATAACAATTATAATAAAATTTATTTCACCTCCCGCATTATACTAGCCAAATTACCAAGTTGAGCTACAAAAAATAACTTTTTATTTTTATTAATCAAGAGATTTATGAATATTTTAAAATAATATAAAAAACCAGTAACATGTTTTTTTTGTCCACACAACTAGTCGAATCAATGTTACAATAGGATTTTAAATCTAAAGAATAAGTAGAAAATTATAAAACTCACTATACACTAATGGACTTAAGATAAATAATTACATTTTGATGTGTCTATTCCCGAGATATAAATGTTTTTAAAAAAAAGTTACGCTTATTGATAAAACTAATTGTATCAGATTTGGTACTTTTTAACTAAAGAAACTACTCAAAATTTTCCTATAAGTTTTTGGATTAGTAGTTGGTTAGTCTTGAATAGTATAACACGTAATGTAAGGATATCTATATATATGTGTACTGTACACGCCCTGGAGGGTAATAATCCAATTTATTCAAGAGATTGAAGAATGTATTCTCTTTGGTTTAAAATAATTCTAATTTGAGATCTTATTTTTGAACCAAATAAGCATTTTCAAGAAATAAAATCTTCTAGTTTAATATGTGAGTCATAACATATTTAATAAATTTATTAACATATTTCGATTCGTAAAGAAATATCGAAATTATCTAGTGAATAAAATTTAAACACTTAATGATTTGTTATACTAAGACAGATAAGGATACTATTGAACTTAGCAAACCATATTCTTAAATATTTCATGAGATCATATAGATATATTTGTAACTTACACACTAAATTCATACTAACATGGTTATCAAAATTCGATAGTTGTTTATTATGGGATGAATATTTGATTAGTTTAGATTTTATTTTTGAGTGGTTCTCTTAACAACAAATCTAACTCTATTCTTTTTTATGTTATCATCCATTTTTTTAAGTTTGTACCATTTGCTTTTAATAGTAGTTTTATGAGATTGTAAAACATAAAAACCACATATGATTAATTTCTAAAGCTTGAATTTTATGATATTATATCTTTTTATTAAGTATATTTTACTATTTGAAAGTTACTTTTATGTTTATTTATCTTAATAAAAAAAATCAACTTAAAAACTTTTTAAAAAGTTAAGATTGATATTTCGTATGAAATAATCAACAACAAAAATTAGGAAAATAAAATATGAAAAATAACAAGTAAAATTTGAGTAATAATTTTGATAGCAAAACTTTTGATATTTTTGTATGATTTTTTAAATATTATTTATAAAAAAGTGATATAAGAAATACATGTATTAAAATATGTAGCGAGTTTCGTAAAATATGTGTAATATATTGATAATAAAAGTAGAGATGATATGTAAACATATATAATTATCATTTTTGATGAAAAATGATAATGTGTTATTTCAAAGTGAAAAAAAACTTGTACAAAAAACTAAAAAGATAAAAAAATGTTTACTTTTGAAAGTGGTTTATGTTAGTAAATTGAAATAAAAGATGTTAAAGAAAACACAAATGTGTACACTAATTATTTATCTTTGTAAAAATCATACAAATATAACATTCCGAAATAAAACAAAAAAGGTCGAAGATTAAATGTGTTATATACACATAAAATATGATGTTTTTTATGGACCGAAGAGTTCCATTGGGGGTTTCATGTCTGTTGTCATTTGTCCAAGTAAATAATTGTAGTAAAATTTAAGTTATGTATATTTTACCTATATATATTAATAAGTATTATGGAAGTATAAAATGCATATATCAGTTGGATCAAATTTGGATTTTAAAAAATGACCCAACACTTTCGTTAGTTGGCTCTAATCTAATAGAGGTTATGGTCTCCGACAATGAAAAACACATATAAATTAAAGATTTGGTTTAATGAAGAAGAAGATAAAAAGTTTCATTCAAAACAAACAGTTAAATTCAAAGACTACTAAGTAATTTAGGTAATTAAAATCCTTAAAATATAAATAGTTATCCAAATCTATTATTTAATTTATTGCTTTAGAAAATTCTAAATATATTTGTTTCTTCTTTTCTCTTTACTTCATTATTTTTCCAGAAAAATCTAATTGTTTATGGTTCATCAATAGCTTGCATCTCCATAATTTAAAGATATAAACAATCTATATTTTAAATTGCCGGAAGCACTTTAATCAGCTCATCCTCAATGAATAAAATCATATCGTCTTCCGATGCAGACCGAAATGAACTGATAAATCAAGATATAAAATAATATGTGCTTTTTACTTTTATTATTATTCTTATTAGGAATAGAGGCATCAATATTTTAGTGTAATAAAGGCCAATGACCCTGAAAGTATTTAATATTAAAAAATGGTATCAAACTCTATGTTTTGGAGATGAATACCTTTTGATTCAGTCCCCCAAACAATGAAAAAATTGATTTTATTTTGAGATAAAGTACCTAAATTAATTATTGATTACGAGACCTAATTGCATGTTATGGGTTAGAGAACATAAGATACATGTCTAAGATTTGTTGGTACAATTGAGAGCACATAATTTATTATTTGTAATGCATGACTAAGTTTTAGGTCTGATTAGATCAAAACCCTAATTCAGACCAATTAAGGGTTTTTAAATTTTTGGACTCAGGAATTCACCGCAACAAAAAGGTTCATTGCTGCGATGAAATATTTAAAAAAAAATAGCTCACCGCGACATACAGTACTTAGCCGTGACAAACTAATAGTTCTTCGGGACCAACACTAGTTCCTCGTGGCGAACTGAAACATTTATTTTTTTTGCAATCACCCATATTGTGTCAGAGGCATTCTATTTTCGTAGTAATTTTTTGTTTTTTGTATTTATTTTTACTTGTATGTAAGTTTACTGCAACGAGCTCTTTTAGACTTACGGTAAACCAATTCATATTTTAAGAAGTTTTAATCATTTACTGTATGTTTCTCTAGTTCATATATTAAGTATGTTTAGTATTTTCATGAATAGGTTGACATGTCTAATTGTTTTGTCATCTTTAGGTGGAGTGTTAAATTTTTAAGGTTCCACACTTATATAGCCTCATCTAGTTTCGCATTAAAAATCATCTAGTGATTGATAATATATGACCTTGAGGATGAGATCTAATTATCCATTGTCGTTGGCACCTGGATTATAGGATATACGAGGTAATGACCTACATGCCTAAATATTTCTTATTTAGTTTTGGAGTTTGAACTAGATTTTATCTCTCTTCAGATATCTGAGCACTTGATAGGATCTTTCACATCTTATAACTGCTTCATATGTTCATAATATAACTCATACATCGTATTAAGGTCATAACGGTAAAATAGCCAATTGAGTTGCGTTTGTATGAGTTACAGTGTGAACACTTCATATGAACATTCTATGGAACTGAACTCGCAGACATGTCATCCCAACTATAAATAATTTAAGTTCATATTAGGGTATTTCCTGGTGAAAATATAGGACTAACCTAAAATGAGCCTTCATAACAACTACATGAGCAAAATCAATCACTAATAAGGACCAGATTATCTGAAGGGCAAGTCAGACAAATGATTTATTGAACTAAAGTTTATTTTATGATACTAATGTAATAAATATATAATATTATGATTTTATAATAAAGGGCTTAGGTTATATGGGATTGGGTTACCAAAATGGGCTCATGCACTATGCAAGACCACTAGCCCCATTTGTCTATATAAAGCCTTGTTCAGGCTTTATAAAATTTAAGAACTATTTATTACTCAACCATTTTTCAAATCTTCTCTCTCTCTTTCTCTCTATATATACTTATACCAAGCTTCTCAATGATCTCTCTAAAGTGTATCCAAAGTTTATATATTTCATTTCTTTATAATAAAAATACCCTTCGAAAATCTTTGACACAATCACTAAGTAATAGAATCTTGGGTCCTAGCCTGATGCTCGCCAAACATAAATTCCTGAAGAAATTTATTTTTAACTTCAAAACATCCAATACTCTTGCAACTCCAACTTTAAAACCTCGACATCGACCTTGGTATCAATGAGCTTTTGTCAACCGATGACCAAAGATCCTCAACAATAGTCAACTCAACTTTAGAAATAACTATTGTTTCTTTACAGGAAAAAAATATGTTACCTTGAATATAAGCAATGTTCTTCAAAACATTATCAAACTCAGAGCTAACCAAGAAGACTTTATGGGTGTGAAGCAATTCACTCCCTAACATAGACTAACTAAATGATTTATTTTTCAGTTTTTTACTTAATACAACCTTGACTTCAATGTTTGGACTGCAGTTTATGTTTAAAAAACCCCTCCCTCTCCTGAATTTTTTTAAGATTGGTTTTTAGTTATTTAATGTTAGCCTCAAGAATAGCTCTCTTAGAATAATATTATTCTGTAAGGTTAGCAGCACCATAAAAAAGCACCAAGAGATTAGAATTGTAAGTTCCATGATGAATATTAGATTGGTGAAGCATAATCAAACGATTAAGAATGACCTCAAAGCATCAAATAATAAAGATTTTAATAATAATTAGTTTTATACTAAAAAAAGTAAGTTGAAGAAGAAAGAAGAAAATCACATCGTACAAAATCAATTACCTTTTAGCTAACTCCATATGAGAAAGGTGGGTTGGAAGCCTTCTTTGGCTAGCTAAAGTGGCAAACTGAATTATTATCTCAAGGATTTGTTTAAAGGAAAAAAGTTGATATTTTAGTAGTAGCCTTGCTCGAAAAAACATCCATGTTAGACAAGCCATCATTTCGATCGACAACCATGATATCATTAACATATGTATCCACAACAACAAATACTTGTAAAGTAGTTTTGATGATTTTGAATGATTATCCGGTACAATGATAAAAGGTTGTGGAGTCACTAAGGAGTTAACATAAGATTTGGTAGTGATAATCAAATCCTCTTTCATCCTAATCTCTTGGTTAATTGAATTAACAACCTAAGTAACTATCGAATTTGCATGATCATCTACTACAAAACCAACCGTCTTATAAAATTCAATAAATATTTCATTATCAACAAAAAACACAATTTCCATAAATGGAGACCTTATAACCTTGCAAACATGTCTAGCTTTGTTCTGTTGAAATTTAAGATGAAAATAATCATCACAGTCTCACTTACATGCTTTCTTAGCTTCACTAATTTTATTAAAGCGCATAGATATAAAGTCGGGCTTGGGGATAACCTTTAGGAAAACTTATTTACCTTTCCCATCAAATTAGGGACTGATTTCGACTTACAACCTTTAGATACAACAACTCTTTTAGAAATAAAATAAGAGAGGACGCCCATGTTTATAAAGTTTGGACCAGTCATATCTTCACACACACACACACATATATATATATATATATATATATATATATATATATATATATATATATATATATATATGATAGCAACACATTTTGGAAGATAAGTTACAGAATTTGAAGCTTTTGAAACACATGTTTCAAGAAAAAACTTTTAGGTAGAAAAATGGTGGATAGCTAGAGTATAAACAACAACATAATAACTTTGATGCTCAACTATAGGAGCCATATGTATGTCACTTTCATGTTCAGAAGTTAAATTATCTTTAGTGGAAATGATAATACTATCAGAAATATTACATGTAGTTGCCGAGCTTTTTGGCCATTTAATCAATGATATATCATATTGTTCATTATTGACCTTATTTTCAGCAATACTAGGACGAGGTTATATTTTATTGTTTAAGAAAAGAACGATTACCGCAATAACTTTACAAGTATTACGAGTCTCAGCTTCGGCCTTTGTGGCAGAAAAAACAAACGATGAGAATTTTCTCTAAACTTCAGCCTTTTGATCTACTGTACAGTTTCATATTTGAAGAAAGTTTTTCCGTAATATTTTCTTATGATTTTTTTCTCCACAATCTTCTTACTCAAATATTCATAAAAGAATGTTTTTTCCAAACTATCTTCCTTGGGTGAGATATAAACCAAAAAACTGCCTCAAACAACATTACTCGACTACAACCCGCTACGAACCGAAGCCCAATCAAGAGAGTAATCAAATAAATTAACTTCATTTTCTTGCAAGTCGAAAATAATTTCCCTAGTTATAGGGAACATAATAGTTATATTATGAAGAATCATGCAATATGTGAGATTTTTTTTATAGTTCTTATTAGTAAGATAACAATATGGATTCTCTATGATACTCTTTATTTGAAGTGCAAACAAATAATCATCATCAGGTTCTGGTTCAATCATGCGATTAGAAGAATAAGCTCCGTTGCTACCTCATGCTAAGGATATACTAATACCATTGAGAATGGAGGAAGTAAGATAAACACTTTTAAGAGAGGCAATAAATTTTAGAGACTTCTTTTTGTTCACTATAAATTTATTTTTCGGGCATGCGTGACGAACTGAGCGAGTAACTTTAGCAACTTCTTCCTACTCAAAATGACCAGAAGATGAAGCCCCAAAATGAACAAATATCGTGATTATCTAGACTGTTTGAGTAGTTACCACTTTCACCTTTCTTACCTATCTATAATAAGAAATCTAAATTTTGTTGTAACAATAAAAACAAGAAGGTAACATAACCAAGAAAATGGTGAAAGAAGACAAATGGGATATCAAATAACAAAGTGAAGAAAGAAAGCCAATGAACAACAAGAATGGTATTTATACCCAAAGTTATAAACAAATTTCAACCTTACATGTATTTTTTATATGACTTGAATTCACTTGGAGGATGATCGGTTCAAATTCAAAAGAGTATAGAGGGTCAAGATTAATGAAAGTGAAAAGAGTACATGCGTTTGTTCAAAGTATTTTTATCTGCATGTAACCTCTTCTAGCCATTTCCCACTTTTAAGTGAAATATAACAATAAGCCCTCACATTTCAAACATTCCCCATAAAAATACCAAATAAATACAAACTTCATGCAAGCAAAATCCTTTCTCCTTAAATAAAATTACACTTATATATATATTCTGAATGCAGAAGATATTGATATGAGTCCTCTCTTAAGACTTTTAAGAGTGTAGCCGAAAATGGCTTGCATAATCATGCCAACTTCAGATGAGAAGGCAAAGCTTTCCCAAACGAAACATTCAAAGTTATAATCTTGTGTCAATCAAAAGAAATACTCTGGCCAATAAAAAAATATTGCTTCCTTGTTACTCGCGCAAAGACTATGGGCTACTAAGAATAATATGGATAGTATGGCGTGTTAATATTGGCCCATAGGCCATTTAAGTACTAAAAAAGTTTAGAAGATGTAATAGAATATAGGAAATCTAGGTGGTTAAAAAAATTGTATAAATATCTCTAATATTTTAGAGATATATTCTCTAATTGTAAACTCTATGAATATAGACCTAATAACCATCAATTAAGTTTATTTTCATTTATTTTTATTATATTAACGATTCATATTCTTTTTTATTCTTTAAGTTTACAGATTAATCTTGGTTTTAGATTTACTTAATTACTCAGAATTTATCACATCAATAAATAATAAATAATATATTTGTAATGTTTTTTAGTGTTTATATAATTACAAAATATTTTCAAGCAAGCACAAAATCATTAAATATGTTCAGTTTACATTACTTTTAATTATTTTTAAAATGTACTATATTTACAAATAAACTGATATGGTAATACATATCTTATTCCCAAAGTTAAATATTATAACTGTAAATAATAATAATAATAATATATTAATTTATAATTATATAATTATTTGTTTGAAAAAACGCTATACATGAAAAAACAGAACAATTGGTGAAGGTAAATTGGAATATTTATATTTATTATAAAATTAAAATATTATATTTAAAAAAAAAGACATGCGGTATAATGTTAGAAATATTAGTAACATATTTATTAACCTTGTTTTGAAAGTCCTAGATAACTCGCTTAAAAAGTTATTGGAGAGTGAAACTCGAGACACATATTAACTATATTTTTTGAAAAAAATTATATTTATTTCTATGTAATTTAAATTGTTTTGGGATGTAATTAATATTTTGAAGTCGATACAATCAACTATAGCGAGGTAAGAGTTCACCAAAGAGATAGAATTAGAAAACAAAGTGCAAATAAGATTGAAATGATGAATGCGATAATAACACCACAACTTTTTGGGAAAAACACTTGTATTGATATCGTAAACAGGATTATAATGACTACATTTTTATAATTTTACTCTTAACTCTAACTTTTACCCTTCTTCCAAATGGTTTCTCTATCTTTTATATAGTGGTCATGATTTGGGGGAGTCTTAGGTAGACGTCTTCCCATTGGTACAACCTTTTCTGGCATTCCCGATACTTTATCAGAATAAGGTACGTCTTTGTGGCTTTAATGTAGTACGATGTGAGAAACTTTATCCATACGATTTCAAACATGATTTTTGTACTATCAAGCATATTGTTCGTATTTTCAGTAGCGGTGAAGGGGAGATCTAGTAGTGATGCCAACATATACTTGGCCAAATGGCTCGGTTTGATGAGGGACACTAGTGTGCATCCAAGGTTAGTAACATCTTGGTCTTTGTGCAAGCTTGGCTAACCAAACACCAAGCCAGCTGGTTGCGACTTAATGTCATGGTGTGCAATTAGGGCTCCTTGTGGACTTGGACGAAGGCTAAGTTCTTCTGGTCGTGCCTCGTGGTACGACTAGTGACCGTAATAATTTACCAATGGATAAGTCCTTAGTGTCGCCTCATGGCGTGACCAGTGGCCGTAGGACTTGACCGTTGGTCAAACCCTTCTGGTCGCGCCTCAGGGTGTGACTGTTGGTCGTATGACTTGATCATTGGCCAAGCCCTTCTGGTCACGCCACGAGGTGCGACCAATGGTGATGTAGCCCAGAAAGTCCAAACACAAACTTTTTTAATTTAGTTTTATTTTATTAAAATATCTTATGTTATTTAAATGAAATTTAATTATATTAAGATTTATTTTATTTTATAACATTTATTTTATTTCTTGTATTCTAATTCAGGGTTTTAAGAAGCTCTTATATAAAGCCTCATATACCTTAAGTTTTAAATAAGTTTTTGGAATAATATATTTTTTATTTATGAAAATTTCAGTTTTTGCTACCCTTAGATTAGGGTTTCATCTTGTTCATGAATTAGGGTTTCATCTATTGTTGCTCTTCTATCTCCGCCACGCCATCAGTTTGGTATCAGAGCCTCAGTTCATGCTATGGGAAAACATGTTTCTAAAGCATGACTATTCTGATTCAAGGTTTAAAGAAGAGAACAACACATATTTTCATGAAGATCGGGAGGATCGTTTGAGTAGGAGGGGACGTACCAGCCGTTTCAATGACGATCGTATTGACCAGTTACTGAAGGAGTTTAAATTGGCTACCAATCGTCGAATCAAGGTAAAAATTGCTTATCGAGATGCTGTCTCAGGCTATGAAGAGGTTTTCAAAACCATTTTTTTTCATCAACTCGACATGGGGATGTTGTCTTCAGGCTATGAAAAGGTTTTCAAAACCATTTTTTTCATCAATTGGACAACATTAATGTGACTTTGAATAAGGAACACTCGAGAATAATTTATCTTATTCCGATAAGGTCAACATATTATAATTCCTAATGTAACAATTGAAAAAATAAAATAAAATAATTTTGGTTGTTGATGGTGATGGTGTTATGAATTCGAGGACGAATTCTTGTCAACCAGGGGAGGATGATGTAGCCCAGAAAGTCCAAATACAAACGTTTTTAAATTTATCTTATTTTATTCAACTATTTATTTAAATTAAATATAATTATATTAAGATTTTATTTTATTTTATTTTATTTCCTTGTATTCTAATTAATGGTTTTGAGAAGCTCTTATATAAAGCCTTATATACCTTAAGTTTTAAATAAGTTTTTGGAATAATATGTTTTTTATCTCTGAAAATTTTAGTTTTTGTTACCCTTAAATTAGAGTTTCATCATGTTACTCTTGAATTAGGGTTTCTTATATCGTTGATTTTTCTTCTATTTCCGCCGCGTCATCAAATGACCATAATTAATAAATTCATATTTGTAAGATTAATAATTATGGAAAGTTTGCAATTAGAAGCAATCATCATAAACTTACCTAAGTTTTAGAAGAGTTACCAAAAAAAGATACTTCATATTCCTTGGAGCAAAATTCAAAAATACTTGAGGATTGAATAATAACCGTGCACTATAGACGTGGAAGAAATATATAATATGAGACCTTCAAGGAGCATGAATTTAATAGAACTAAACATAAAAAAAGTAGGGAAACAATATTTTGACATCAATAAGTAAAGTATCTTTAAGAGGAAAAAATAAAATGGTTTTCATTGTGACAAAACATATCATTTTTTCCCGTGATTGAAATTTTAAGAAGAAGTATGAGGACATAAATTCATGGAGGATAAGGTTATCGCAGTGGTGATAAAAGTTAATTTAATTAAGGTTAAGACTTCTGAGTAGTGTTATGATACATGTGTATCGGTTCATGTTTCACATGATAAATCTCTATTAAAAATAATGAAAGACAACACCAGTATAACAGGGATGTAAATGAACATAAACAAGTCCGAGGTTGACGGACACGATAGTGTCGAGTTAGTATTTATGAGTGGTAAACAAGTAATTCTTGAAAATATATTATATGTTCAAAAAATGATTTTTTTATTTCTGTTGATTTATTGGCAAAAGAAAGTATTCGACCCGTTCATGAATCCGAAAACCTTGTTTTGTTCAAGGGTGGTACCTTAATTGAAAATTGATACTCTTAATAACATGGTAAAACTATGTATAAATGATTCAATCATTAATAAAATGAATAAATTGATTCGATTTTTCTCTTGTAATAATAATATATTATGGCATGGTAAACATGCATACATCGATTATAGTACGATTAGAATTGTTAAAGCCGGACTTATAAATTTGGATATAGGTTTGTATGAAAAATATAGAATGTATGTAGAATAAAAAACGATTAATAAGTCTTATGAGAGTGTTAAAAAATGTAAAAACTTATTAAGCTACGATGAGTTCGGATACTTCAGACACAACCCACTACTTGATCCAAACAAGGGTAATTCGGACCATAACACTCCACTGGAAAATCCGAACAGGACAAATGTAAAACACCTTTTGACTAAGTTATTTGCTAATCAACTTAAAAGACTAATGGATCCTTAAACTTGACCCGGTAAGCCCATGGGTTATTAATTAAGGGTATAAATACCCCAACCACTCTCATTAATGAGGGTGATCAACATTTAATACAAGCAGGGTGGTTAATTATCTCACTACTCCTCACACTAAATACAAAATACTTCAAACTTACCAAAACACTTTACCAAACTACTCCCAACGCAAAATAAACCAAACCAAATTGACGACCATAGTGGGAGCATGAAGGTGCCTGAATTTTACGTTCAAAACCATTAAAAAGAACCAGTTCTGATGGATCCGAATGAGCAGAGAACTCCACCTCATGTGGTGGAAACGGTTGGGAAAACAAGGAATACACCATTGAAGAACAAGATAAGTTGAGAGCAGAAATAGAGGCGTTGAGGGCCATAAAACAAGCAGAAAATGGTATAATGGAGAAAGTCAAGGGCATCAGCTATTCATCATACTGACAACCCTGGGGAGAATAATCCATCAATAAAGACTCATCTGAGTTCAAAAAAGACTCACATTAGCTCTAAGAAGACACATCGGTCTAAGTCTGTTAAAAGTTCAGCTTCTGAGTCCTCCAGTAGCTCTTCGAATGAGGCTGAGCTTGAGGAATATTTGTCATCAAGCAGTGATGAGGGGAGATCTATAAAAAGATAAAGCTAATCAAAAAATATTCAAGAAAGAGGGATATGCATGGTAGGCTGAAAATGAATCTGAAGAAAGGATCCTCCCACATGCCTGTTGATCAGTTGCTGATAGATCCTAAAGATACAGTCTTTAGTCGTAATAAGAACTGGATACAATCACCTTTGTATGCCAAAATACTATCCGGAAACCTACCCAAAAAATTTGACAGCTCCAAAATGGAGAAGAATGATAGAAGTAAAGCTCCAGACAACCATTTTGAGCAATTCAAGAACTTCATGATGAATTTTGATGATGATGACAAACTTTTGTGTAGAGCCTTCTCTCAAACTTTTATGGGGAGTGCTCTTAAGTGGTATAATAGGTTACCCCAGGGGTGTATCAGAAATTTTGATACATTATGGGTTGCCTTTCGAAGGCAATTTGTTTGAAGTAAAGAGGTGAAGGGCAATGAAGATATCATTATCCATTGTGCCCAAGAACCAAATGAGTCTTTAAAGGAATACATAAGTCGATTCGTGAATACAAAGAACGGATTAGCAGATTGCTTCGAACAAGTAGCAATTGTTTGCACTGACAAGTGACGTCCACCACAACTGCTCCTCCAGTTACAAACCAGTCCGGACATAAGGCTAAGGAGACCGGACAAAGGTCCAACCAGGCTAAACAAACTCAGTCCAACCAGAATCAGTCTCAGAGCCATCAGTCAAGAAGTAAAAGAGGTACATGGGTTCAACCGGAGTGGTTTGCATAATTTTGGGAGAATGTGGCCACAATATATGACAAGACTAAGGATGAAGTCCACTTCCGGAAACCGACGTCACTGCAGTCTCCTAGAGAAAGCCGAAATACTTGTTTTTGCTAATATCATAATGATATAAGCCATAACACTCAAGACTGCATAACATTAAAACAAAAAGTGCAGAACCTTATTGAAAGAGGCAAAGTGGGAGCTTATGTTAAAAGAAGAAGTGTAAACAGTCCTGACAGTGCTCCTCGGACGGGCCCTACAAACAATGCGGGAACATCTGCTCAAGAAGGGGTAATGGTGATTCTTGAAAGATTTGATGTTGATTCTGAGTACCTGGATCCTGATCCAACTCAGAATAAAGTGGGAGTCATAACAGAACAAACCAGAATGGTGTCCGAACTAATCAGTTTCTTTGAATTACTCACCATTTTGGAGGAGATACTATGACATCACCCACCCCTTCGTCAAGAAAGATGCATATTTACCGTTTGGCCACTTAGTTGGAGGAGTGGGGAATATCTTCCCACCAGTGCCAAACCTCTTTCCCATTCATAGTTTTTGATGAGGATGATTTAAGAAATATTGTTGGGCCTCATGAGGATGCGATGGTTATTGGAGCATCTATTGGGGGCAATGATATACACCAAATATTGATAGACACAGGCAGTTCGGCAAACATCCTTTTTTTAAGCTCCTACAAGCAGATGAGGAATCCAGCTGTTATTCAACACTCGAACAGAACCATTGTGGGCTTCACAGGAAGCTCTGCGGATGTAATTGGGGAATTTAAAGAGGAAGTACTATTGGGCAAGGGGCCTCTTAAAAGACAGTGAGGATGGTATTTGTTGTGGTAGATTGCCCCACATCCTACAATGCAATTTTTGGGAGGTCTTGGCTTCCGGAATGTATGTTGTGGCCTCAATAGTCCATCAGTGTTTGAAGTATGCAGTTCAAGAGCAAGTAGGTGTTTTCCGAAGTAGTCAGAGGGAGTACTATGCAACTGCCCTTGCTCCTAAGACTTTGGGAGCAGTTCAGATTAATGAAGATTAACAATTATTGAAGCCTTCTGAGGGTGGAAGTGAGATTGATGACCCTTAAGAGGCTCCTAGTGTTATAATACCAGTTGAAGAAATTGAAACCCACCCCCTGTAGAGGGAAGAAATATCTAGATTGGTTCCAAAATGATGCCATAATTGAAAAAGAAATTGTTGTCTTTTTTACTAAACAATCAGCATGTCTTCGTTTGGTGCAATAGTGATGTAACCGGAGTATCTGCAAACGTTATCTTATATAAGTTGTCAATCTGGAGTGATGTTGCACCTATTGTGCAGAAAATGAGAGTTTTTTTCAAAGGAAAAAGCTGATGTGATAGTCCAAGAGGTTGATCAACTTACCAAGATGGGACACGTAAAGGAATCCTAGTATCCTCTATGGACTTCCAATCCGGTGTTGGTCAAGAAAAAGAACGGGAAATGACGTATGTGTATTGATTTCACTGACCTGAACAGAGCTTTCCCAAAATATCTTTATCCAGTCCCCCAGATAGATCAGTTGGTAGACTCAACGTCTGGAAACAAGTTGCTTTCTTTCATGGATGCTTTCTCTAGGTACAACCAGATACAGGTGGATCCAAAGGATCAAGATCATACTCTCTTTATAGCAGACAGAGGTCTCCGTTGCTACAAGGTGCCTTTTGGGTTAAAGAATGTTGGGGCCACTTATTAGAGGTTGGTGAACAAAACTTTCGCTAGCCAGATTGGCAGAAATATGGAGGTGTACATAGATGACATGATGGTCAAGAGCTTGGAGGAAGATTTGCATATAATTGATCTTCAAGAAACATTTGTTAATTTGACAGTTGTGAATTTAAAACTAAATCCAGAAAAATGTGTCTTTGGGGTTCGATCTAGAAAGTTTTTGGGTTATGTGATAAGCGAGAAAGGAATGCAGCCATATCCAGATCAACTTAATCCCTATTGGAAATGGATCCTCCTCGGAATATTAATGAAGTCCAGAGGCTCACTGGAAGGTTGACTGCCCTAACCGTTTTATTTCAAGGTCTTCAGACAAATGTACTCCGTTTTTCTAAACTTTAAAGAATGCTAAAGATTTAAATTGGTCTCCACAATGCAACCAAGCTTTTGTTGAAATAAAGAAACACTTATCATCACCAAAGACTCTTTTTAAACCTATTCAAGGAGAAATACTCTATACTTGCCTGTGTCAGAATGTGATATAAGTGCAGTATTGGCAAGAAAAGTGGACAATTATCCTCGTCCGGTATACTACATTAGCAAAAGTTTAATAAATGCTGAGAATAGGTACTTAAAGCTTGAAAAGTTGGCACTAGCCTTAGTGATTACGGCAAGAAAGATGAGGCCGTATTTTCAATCCCATTCCATCATTGTCCGAACTTCTTTCCCATTAAAAAATGTTATTCAAAGGCAGACATATCAAACAAGATGATCAAGTGGTCAGTGGAATTGGGCGATTACGACATTGATTTCCCCCCGAACAACTATCAAAGCTCAATCAGTGGCTGATTTCCTGGTAGAGTTCCATTCGGACATGAACTCCAAATAAACTTCAGAAGATAAAACCAAGAAATAGTGGGTAGTCCGAACTGATGGTGGTTCAAGCACAATGGGTTGTGGAGCTGGAAGTTTCCTAAACTCTCCGTATGGTGACAAGATGTACCAGGCTATATGCTTTGGGTTCAGGGCCTCCAACAACGAGTCTGAATATGAAGCAACTATAGCTGGTCTTAAATTGGCTTTCATGTGTGGGGCTACGAGAGTTCGGTTGATGAGTGACTCTCAGATGCTCATCCATCACGCTCAAGGTCAGTCTAAGGCCAAGAAGGAGCAAGTGATCAAGTATTTACTCATCCTGAAAGAAGTAGCAACCAACTTTAAAAGTGTTTGTTATGAGCATATTCCAAGATCGGAGAATAACTGGAAGATTCTTTGGCAACTATAGCGTATTCCGAATCCTACCATTGGATTCTTATACAAGAATGCCCATCTATACAGCCAAGTCAAAACAGGGAATATGGGGAAAGCATGAGCATACAGGTGATTCAACCTAAAGAGTGGAGGTATTCCCTCCTTCAATATATTTCTGATGGTCTTTTGCCTTCAGATAAAACTATGGAAAGAAAGATTAAACACAAGGCTCGTGGTTTTTTGATTATAAGGGGAGTTCTCTATAAAAAATAATATTTTAGTAGACCTCTCCTGCATTGTTTGGGGGATGAAGAATCTCAAGTCGTTTTATCTGAACTACACGATGGAGAAGGATCAACACATTATGGGTATATGACACTAACCCGGGGAGTGTTATTGGCTAGGTACTATTGGCCATCCATAATGGCAGATGCTAAGGAAATGGTAAAGAAGTGTGATCCATGTCAAAGGTATGGCAATGAAATTCATGTGCCAGCGGTATCCATGGAGTTTATTTCTGAGCCAGTACCTTTTGCGCGTTGGGGATTGGACTTAGTTGGACCTCTGTCTATGGCGTCCGGGGGGTGCAGAACTATTATAGTTGCTATTGATTACTTCTCAAAATGGATAGAGGCAGCTCCCTTAGCAGGAAACACTTCGAAGGCTATCATTAAATTTATCCTATCCAATATATGCTGCAGATTTAGGATCCCTCAAAATATTACTACAGACAATGGGCCACAGTTTGATAACAAAGATATGGAGAATTTTTGTGCTTCTAGAGGTATTCAACATTGTTTTTCTTCTCATTTCCATCCACAAGAAAATGTCCAAGTTGAAGTTGCCAATATGACTATTTTGTCTGGATTAAAAAAGAATCTAGAAGGAGCTGCGAGGAAGTGGCCAAGTTATTTACAAGAAGTGTTGTGGGCATCCCGAACTACCCCTCGGGCTGTTACACAAGAGTCTCTTTTTTGCTTTGGTGTATGGGATGGATGTAATTACCCCCCCCCCCCTCATAGAAGCTACCCTACCATCATACAAAGTCTACAACTATTCCGAACAAGCTAATGAGATAACAATTAAAAATCAGTTCGACTTAATAGAAGAAAGAAGGGTTAAATCTCACTTAAGAACAACTCACTACCAAGGTTTGATGAGGAGCAAATTTGCTTCCAAGGTCATAAGAAGATATTTTCAACCAGGAGATAAAGTATTAAGAAAAGGTTATTTACACACCAAAGAGAAGCAGTTCAGTAAGTTGGCTCCGAACTGGGAGGGCCCCTATGAGGTCTGTGAAAAGCTCAAACCTGGGACATATAGACTTCAGGACAAAGAATGGAGAGTTTTGAAGCACCTATGGAATATTGAACATCTCAGGTTATATTTAGAATAAATTTTTTGTGTAAATATTTACTTGTTAAATATCAATGTAAATATTATGGGGCATACTCTTTTCAACCCTGGTGGCGCGGTGAGGTTTTAATGAGGTATCCGGTCTTTTATTCAATAATATATGATGCCTTCTTAAAACATTCGGAGTGGTTTTACTACAATTAAATTCAAGTATTAATTACTTGTTCAACACATTGGGTCTTTAGTGGATCAGAAAAACTTGGTTAAGTGATGACTATTAAATACATGTCATCAGAGATATTAAACACTCTCACTTTAATACTTCTGAAATACTAGGGGCTACTTAAACATTAGCCATGAAAAAATTAAACAAAAATATTAAACAAAAGAAAGTTTGATAAATTGAACCTAGTCGGACTTGAACCGAACTAGAAAACAAAACATGCCTTGGCCATCCAAGAACTTTAGGTGTTCAAAGGACTTATTTGGACTTTAACCGAATAGTAGTAAAAAATGTGCCTTGGCCATCCAAGGACTTTGATTGTTTGGAAAGACAAAAAATAATATATGGTAAAACCTTAGGGCTTGTTCTCTTCGGACGTTCCTTCACCACCATCACCCTTTTTGGGACCTTTGAGTTTGGCACTCGAACTCTCACCGGTTCCTTCTTCATCATCAGTTGTGGAATATATTCTACTGGATTAGTTGTGCTTATCGCCATCTGCCATAGTATGAAATGGGAGGTCTTTGTATTCCACATATTTCTATAAGGGACCAAGGGTCCTCTTCATAAAGGTCTCATAAAACAACAACACCATGTCAGACTTGACTCCATCATCTATTTTCTCTAAGGAGTCTCTCACTTTATTGGTTTACTTATCAATACCCGCTTGGATAGCTTGCTCCTGCTGGCTCTTTAATTCCTCATTTTACTTTGTTATCTCCAAAACAATGCTCTCTAGTTTAGTCTTTTCATCGGTTAAGGTTTGAATGGTACCATCCTTGGTCTTCAATTCCTCCTTCAATGTTGTGAGATCTTTTAAAGAAGAGGTTTTTAAGTTGGAATACTTAATCTAGAGCTCAGTTCTGGCTGCTTCCGATGTGGATAACTTAGTTGCTGACTCATTCTTGTCCTTCTTCAGTGCCTCTATCTCCTTCTTCAGTTCCTTTATACTTTGCTGAGCGTTTAGGAGACTATTTGATAGATATTTCTTGTTAGAAGTGAGGGAATCGATAAGGTTGGTCTGACTTTTCACCTGCCTTTCTAGATCAAGTATTGGCCGAATATGACTGAGGAGGGAATGGCTCAAGACATCTTGCTCTCCGGATACAGAGAAGGATTTACCATTAAAGGTCACCATATTTGAAGAACTGGAGGGACGGTAGGGACATGAAAAATCATCTTTCTCAAAATCATTAAAATACAAACCAATGTCTTGAAGGGAACAAATGTCCACTTCATCATTCCCTCCTCCAGAAATCTCTCCGGACTGGAGATCTGTTGGGATTTCCTCTTGCAAGGTAGGATCAGCAGGGGCTGGTAGAGGTTGGATTTCTGAAGGATGAAGAATTATTTCTTCTCCGAGGGTGACTTTCTTCTTCTTAGGAGCTTTCTCATCACTGCTGGCCCTCCGTTTCCTGTCCTTCTTAAGGGGCTTAGGTGGGTTCTGCGACCCTCCAGCCTCCCTCACTGTTTCAACCTCTACAGCTTTGAGTAGGGCTGCATCAATCCCCTATTGGTTCCCCGCACCTGTCCCTTCTGTAGCTGCTTGAACCAACTCTGCTGCAACTTTCTTCTTTTTGTTCTTAATCTTGCTAGGAGCCTTGGCTCTAGAAGGTAAGAACAACTTGCCATCCTTGGCCTCTGTCCTTTTGAGAATTACACCACGAGGAGGAAGGATGGTTAGCTCTTCCCATGAGAGATCCCTCCAGCATGTGGTGTTCCACAGATGAGACCTCACAAGATTTCCCGATATGAAGCAATTGTGGAAGGCATTCCCCCAATGTTCCGAATCCCATGCATTGAGTTTTGCACAAGTCTTTTGCCCCTTCTCCAAATATCCGGTGAACTCCCTTGGTAGCACTGAAAATGAGTAACAAGCTAGTCAGAATAGGAAAACATTTATAATTTAAGAAGAAAAAACTAAGAAGACAAAAAAAATGATGGAAGTTACCAGTGCTTTTCCACCTGCTAGTCAACATGCTAGGGTTGGTGTTGGCCTTAATCTTCCTACCATTTTCCCATGTTCCACTAACAAAAAGAAATTGTGTCCTCTATGGTTTTTCGGACTCTAACAGGTCGTCCATAACCTTGAAATCATTTCCCATGTTGTAGTGGTAGAATAGATACTGATGGTTCTTGCACAAGATTACTACAACAGCAAACTACTCCATCAGAAGTGGGATCTTCGACAACCTTGATGCCATGATACAGGAAAGGAAAGAGTACCATGCATTGGGGCTTAACTGGCTAGGGAAAAGTTTAACCAAGTGAAAATATCTAACGATCTTTGGGTCTAAAAGGAACCGGAGTCCCCAGTTTAGCACTTTGATAAAAATTACCACCGCAATTAGCTTGTAATCCATGGGAGTCTCCGGAGTAATAGGTATCCTTACCTTTACAGACTCTGGAATTCCCCATTTGGTCCGGATTCGGCCCAATTCAGCAGTATGAGTGTAGATGTAATTGATGTTCTCCAAGGCCAACAGATATGTGACGCTAACATGTTTGAACCAAAGGCCTACCTTACCCTTTAAGCACTCTGGAAGCGAGTCTGGATGAGTCATACAGATTTTTACCTTACTTTTTCCCTTCTTATCAAAATCAGCAGCCCCCCTTTTGACCTGATGCCTTGGTGTCGAAGGGGGCCTCCTCGATGTTGTCTTCCATAATCTCTTCCATCATTGTGGAAGGTTTGTCATTTGCCTTAGAAGTGCAGGGGGTCTGTTTCTTGCGCTGAAGGTTGTTCGGGTAGTTGAGCGCTTGTTGGCTCTGAAGGCCTAGTGTCTGGTTGAGGTTGTGATCCGGAGGACTTGGCCCTTGGAGCTGCTTTAATTACCTCTGATCCGGAGGGTTTTGGCAGTGCTGGTGTGGATTGGGTTTTGGTTTGGCGGCTCGTCTAACGAGGGGTTATCTTCTTCAAAGATTTTTCTATATCAGAACCCATAACAATGAATGGAGAGAGTTTTCCTTAGGTACAAAAGGTTGAGACTCTTGAACAGAAGAACCAAAAGGGAGAAGTGAAAGATATGGTTTGAATGAAAGCTATATAGGCCTAGGGTTTTTGGAAGAAGATGATCCCTGATCGGCGTACTGAGTTGGTTGACTAGTTTTCTCACCTAGAGAAACTGGGAGGCCGGCAGCGATACAGTTCTCTCTTTCTACCTTCCTCGCTCTCTCTAACTCTGACAAATTCAACCAACCACCTTTAACTAAAGCGTTTTTGGCTGTGAACATAAAATCTCTCAAGAACGATTTAAAGGTAAAGATGGATATCTCTCTAAAAATCTTTGAGTGTGGAAGACAATGAAATAGTAAAATAGTATTTATATAACAATAAAAAATAACAGTTACCTAGGAGAAGTTGAAGAGGGTTTTTGCAATGATTAAAGGCTGCGCAAACGTGTGAAGAATCAAAAGCCTAGGTAACTTTCTAAACTTAGTGGGTGCGTCGGTATAGGAAAAATAACGGCTGGTAGGTCGAATCAAATATTGACACGTGTCCCATGATCCAAGAAGAATACTTTTAGAATTCTGGGAAAATAAATCAGTCCTCGCAATTTTCAAACTAGGTTGGTGTCGAAAATAAACTTCTTAGTCCGGACGACACGAGCGGATCAGATGAAGTCGATACTGGCTTGGTAGATTTTTTAGCCCTACCAAAAACATTTAATGAGGCCTAAAAAAGGGGTTACTGATGAGTTCGGATAGTTCAGACACAACCCATTACTTGATCTGGACAGCGTAATTCGGACCATAACACTCCACTGGAAAATCCGAACAGGACAAATGTATAACACCTTTTGACTAAGTTATTTGCTAATCAACTTAAAAGACCAATGAGTCCTTAAACTTGACCCGGTTTCACAACTTGACTCGGTAAGCCCATGTGTCATTAATTAAGGGTATAAATACCCTAACCACTCTCATTAATGAGGGTGATCAACATTTAATACAAGCAGGCTGCTTAATTATCTCACTACTCTTCACATTAAACATAAAATACTTCAAACTTACCAAGACACTTTACCAAACTACCCCAACCCAAAATCAACCAAACCAAGCTACATACACACTGATATGTATGTGAGTTAAATTATGTTTTGACGCATAAAGATAAAATATATTTTATAACTTTTATAGATGATTACTCTACATTTACTTATTCCTATTTTCTTAAACATAAGTACAAAATATTTAACATGTTTGAGACATTCAAAATATAAGTTTAAAATTGATAAGGCTATCCCCTATGAATAATGTATACTCCTTATACTAACGAGGTAAGTTCATAATAAATACTAACAAAGTGGTAAGTTGCAGGTAATACGAGGCGAATAAACAATAATATGGACGTTGATGAGATGATGGAAGTAACCTACTAAACGAGGGCCATAAAATAAATATGAGGTAGTTGACGAATGATGTGATCATTGACGAGACGAGATGACATTGACGAGATGAGATAACTAAAATAAGAAGTAAACATTGACGAGATGAGTATAATACGGACAATTCAAGATGACCAAATGTATGCAAGACGATGGTGATAACCGGTACAAGATGAGGGAAACATTTTACCCGACGAGAGTGCAGACCGGGCGTATAAACTAGATGTCTGAGCGATTATTAAAAAGTAACGCGTGTCATAATGTCATATGCTGCTTAGAAATGTACTTGAATATATATTAGGAAACATGATTAATATTTAAGACACGTTAACACATTCACCATAGTAATGGTTGGGAAATAAATATAAAAATAATGGGTGAGAAATATAAATAAGGGTAAAACCCTCGATGTAAAAGGATGCGTTCTAAAATAAAAATAATATAGTAGACCAATTATCCAAAACAAATTCTGATTACTTGTTGCCACTTTTTAGAATGATTTCCTATATAAAAAGTCAGTTAAACATTGAGATTAAAATCTTACGTTCGGATAAAGTTGTATATTTGCAAAGATAAATTTTAGGTTTTGTAAAGAGTACGAGATAATCCATCAATTTTATGCATTTCATACATCTCAACAAACTGGATTTGTTGAACGCAAAAATAGATTGTTAAGTGAGATAACCCATCTAATGCTATTTAATTCTTGATTTTATATTAATTTACGAGGTGAAACCTTTCTAGCGACATGACATATTTGTCAATATTATTCTTTTTAAGAAAAATAAAATCTCTTTATATAAGTTATGGATATAAGGAAACCAAATATTGAATATGTTAAAATGGAGACGTGTTTAGAATTTTGTAAAAGCACAGATATAATAAAGATAAAGTTAGTCCGAAAATCATAAAAGATGTGTTTATTTGATACACAATAAATAACAGACCTCAATCCCCCTTCTCCAGTATAGCACACCATGTGCTATCAGACCTCAGATACCGATTTAAAGGAACCAAAGCCAACTTCACCGGATAGTCCGGTCACTCCTGTCTTTCAAACTATTATAAGTGTAATTCAAATTCTGGATCAACCCACTAGTATTTTGTATTCCTACTTGTAATGAGGCACCTGCCTCCTGAAAACCCATGTAAATTTATTCATTAATTTACGCGCTTTTATACCAAATAAAATAAAATAAATAACAGACCTTATAATCTATTATAATTGGAGTCTAATATTGTATTTATATGTGGATAAATGAAGTTATTTTATTCCACGTTATATGATGATAATAAGACTCAAATTTATCCTAAAATAGAGAAAACGACTTCACACTAAATATTTTTGGATGTAGAACAACTATGTGAACCTCACAAAAGTAAAAAAATTAAAAAATTCAAAGGTATGACATTATATAAGATAAATTCTTAAAATATTTCCATATACGTAGTACAAATAAGTTGTAAAAAACACATGAAAAATCATAGTGGTTATTTTTTTATGGAGGACATTTGAATCTTATAAGGAATCAATATCCTCCCAATTATGTATTTTAGCTAAAAGTAATAAATGATAAAATATATTCAATCTATTTCAAACAACACTTGAAATTTGGAGGCTAAATGGTTGAGAGGCCTACGCAGTAAATATCATTCACTTCGAAGTTAAATATGGCAATACATGTAACTGTGATAGTCAATCAGTTTATGTTAGAGCATATAGTGGCATCTACAATATGATGTCTATATACATAAGTTTAAGACATAAATATGTTAGATAATTGATTCAAAGTGAAATAATATCGGTCTCGTGTGTGCATTCTTGTACGATGGTGCGAGATTAATTTACCAAACCATTGACTTGAAATTTATAAACTCGACATCTATATGGATGAGACTAAAATCCTTTAATTGATATTTTTACAAATAACGACAACTCAATTCGAATATAGAGAACTTAACATAATTTTATAATAGGTAACAACAAGCGGTTTTTAAAAATATTCATTATATAAAATAAGTTACATCTATGATATATGTTGTATGTTGGTCGATATCATGGAGGAATTAGTTCAATATGTTTAAAATATAATTCAGTCTACGTGTAATATATGTTTTTAGAAATATAGAAAAAATTTCAAGAGTGTACCCTTTAAGAATTTAAGGGTGGTGTCTCCTCTCATGAAAAAAGAAGTTACTCTCAAGTTATATTTCTTGAACCGGAGAGAACATACAAGTAAATAGTGCTATGAAACAATGGACAAACATATTGGTTAATTGGTTCCGTCTGTGATGTCGTTGGTTAGACCACATGAGATGTTGGTTCAAAATTATGACCACCAATGATATTAGTTCAAAATTATGACTACCAATGATTTTGGTTCAATTTTGATATCTTTACACTAATGTAAATATTTATTTTATGCGCAAAAATTGTCTCATTGAGGGAGTAATATATGTTATTTAATTAAGTGACGTATATTTAAAATATTTATTAAAGAAAATGATTTGCATCAATCCGAAGATGAAATCTGATCATTGAAATGAACTTAGGATCAATAGAGCAAAATATGAAACAATATAAATGGTTATCCAAGACAAAAAATACCATAATAGGCTCAAGTTTTTGTAGTAAAGAGCAGGGTTTGCCGTGATAATTTGGACAAAGAGGCCCAAAACTTGAAATTACTGAATCTTGTCACGACAAAGCATTAGCTCCCCGCAAAAACTTGAAAATTCAAGATCTTTGCGGTGGCAAGAGCTAAGCTCACCGCAATGATTTGGACAACCAACCTAGTAGAATGATCTCATATTATTTCACCATGATAAACACGAATTTGGTCGTAACAAAGCTCACATAGGTTTATTAACTATCAATTATCGTACACAGTAAACCATGTTCATTGGTGCAACATGTTCCTTTTTGGAGAAGTATGATTCTTTGAAAACATATATTTCACTTGATGAAGAATTTTAATAAATCATAAGACCATTGGTCTACATAATGAAAGTAAACAGTTTATAAATCATTAAAACCAAATATTTTCTTTATTTTACAAAAAAATTGTGGATACAATTTCTGACTTTTAATTATTTATATAGAATATATAATTTTGTTTTGAAACGATTACACCAAAAATTTAAAATTTTAAAAGGTCAAAATTAATTTTACACATATATAATATTTCAAATAATATTTCAAATAATATTTTTCTATTGCATTTGTTTGGGAAAATTTGACATTATGATAATTTTTGTATGTGCTATATTATTTTTGTAAAAATTGTAAATAAAAGAAAGCTTACTCAAAAAATAGATTTATGATTAAAGTTTGGAATTTAGGATTCGTAATTGTGGTTATAGTTTATAGTTGAGATTTAATGTATATAGTTTCCTAATGATTTAAATATTAGTTTGAGGGTTTAAAATTAAATTATTTTAGTTTATAATTTGTGGATTTGTTAAAATTTATGTGTATTTACAGATAGTCATCTGAATTTTGAAGTTTATCAAAAAAATCACATACAAATAAATCCTTTCAACAATACATATGAAAGCACAAACATGTAAAGCTTTTAACCATTAGTTATGTTTAATTTTCAAAACTCCATGCATTTCAAACCATAACTTAATTGTTTTTTTTCCAAAAATAAAGGTATTTCTAATTTTTGAATACGAACAAAACAAAGTACATGAGTAATATGTTTTGAGATTTTTTTAAAGCTAAATTCGCAATCAAACTGTCCATAATTTCGCAACTAAACAATATTTTTTTTCCACAACCAAATGGCACATAATTCCACAACTGTATAATTTTTTTTTTCAGATTTATTTTGCAACCAAATTGCACGTAATTCTGTAATTTAAATTTTCTTTACAAAAATGTTTAATTTCTATCGTAAGTTACGTCATCATTTTAATTTTTTGGACCAACCAAAACATATTCCTTTTCATATAATGTCGAGGTTAAAAAAATTCAATTATTTTATATAGACCCACCAAAACACCTTTAAAATGACGAAGTAACAATTATTATTTTTATTTTCTAATACACCAAAACACCTTTAAAAAAAGATTTATTCCACTCGTTTAATTTTTTTTTCATCCATTCAAAAATACTTTCTGTGTCACCTGCGCATATATATTCATAACATGTGCAATTTATTTTTCTTAACTTGGTTGTTATTTTGACATTACCTAATAAAACAAATTCATGTTTAAGTAATAACGTTACAAAATATTATTTTTACAAAATATAAGTCGGCTCCAAATTTTAGCAGATCAAAACCTCTAGATTAACAATAACTTAAATTAGATTATTTTTTGCCTATTTTTGGGAGCGTTGCACATAACATTCTATCACTGAAAATAACTCTAAATGATAACCACAATGTTTTTTCTTGATTCACATAGAACTACACCATTCCACCATCTTTAGAACTTTATAATAGTATTAGTACCATACTCAGCTCAAAAGTGTATGAACAAAAACTTGACATTTGAGGATAGACTAATCGTTATTTTCTTAACTTTGTCAAACTTTTTATTTGCTTGTGGGAATTTTATAATATAACATCATCATATCATATAAACCTACAATCTAATCATATCATCCATCATCATGTAATAGTAGAAAACTATAAATATTATTGTTCGATAATAATGTGAAATTTAGTATGATTTCTTTTTCCATAATTAACTATTCAATATTTTGCTATTTAATATGAAGACATATGTTTGTTCCAGTGTGAAACCTAATTCAAATTTCCAACCATCTAAAGCTTAAAATTTTGGCCATGCTCGAGACGTCCACAAACCCTAACGACACTAATCAAAACTTTATTATTAGTTTGTCAGTTAAAAGAATTTATATT
Organism: Limnanthes douglasii subsp. nivea; assembly: GCA_036936605.1. NCBI lineage: Eukaryota > Viridiplantae > Streptophyta > Magnoliopsida > Brassicales > Limnanthaceae > Limnanthes > Limnanthes douglasii. The sequence goes on along the minus strand of JAUPFV010000001.1, from coordinate 26,584,811 downwards.
TGAAAACAAAAAATTCTTTTATTTTGATGTAACGATATTTTATGTTTACAATCACCCATGCACTCCCAAATCTTTATTTTATATTGAACCTAATATCTCTCATCTGTTAACCATGGTTAACATCACCATTAACTAAAATAAAATTCGACATAAGTTCTTCTTCCACTTGTCTAATTTAATACAATCTCCAAATAAGTGCATCTTCTGATCCGTCATCTAATTGTTTTAGTACTTGATGAAATTTTATGTATCTTGATATTTCTCATACATTTAGCTCGTATCAGCATGTATTTTTTTATATTTTAAATTTTTTAGATGTTAATCGAATAACTTTATCATTATCATGCATCATGTTGTTATGATCTTTCTAACTGGTCAGTTCATGTAAGATGTTTCTTGTTCCAATTTCATTGGAGTATTTTTGTTTCCAGAAACTATTTTTTTATAGTCAAACTATCATATGAAATGATGGACAACAAATTGTTCTAACTTAAAAACTAATTAACACCGAACAAAAGATCAGAAATTCCAATTGGCCTATGACTGTAAATGAACTTGATTATAAAAAAAACTATCATATGTATTCAATATGGTTTTAAATTATGTTTGAATCTGGAAGAAGAATGTATCCAAGTTCTAAAATTGAAATTCAAATAATTCATTTTAACATTAGCATAACTTATACATGTATTTAAGTTTGAAATTATTTCAAAGAAACAAGTTAGTATGACTGAAATTCTGAGCTTATTTTTACAAAAATCAGCACCGCTGGATGCTATAGTTATAACAACATCATATATAATACACTATGCTCATTAGAAAGAATATAAATGAGACTTCTGATAATAAAACTTAAAATGTTCATTTGTCACTAGGTTGGGTGGAAACCAATTTCATATTATCAATATATATACATACATGATTCAATCAAGTCCGTCATTAATATTATTGCAATGTGTAGCTACGATATCCTATTAAGCACAAAACTAACACTATATTTGTTATATGTTTCTAGTTGAGAATGCATATCAACTTTCACAATGCGTATTCATAAATACACCAATATAATTTTCAACTTATTTACACCATTTTTATCACTGTAGCATATATGCACGCTTAAATATACATCTTCATATCTTTGTAAGTTTTATAAAGTATTTTAGATGCAATGCATTACTTGATGAGGGAACTCCCATCACCTAGTATATCCGAATAAGGGGGAAATGGTAAGAATATATAAATAACTCTAAACCGAGCTTGTGATTATATAAGTAGACGACAAACCAAGGCTACGCAAGGAAAAAGGCAAGTACTACGTCACTGAGGCCCAATAGAGAAACAATATAAAGCAGAGCTATATTGCTGAGGGCTAGCTGAAAAGTAAGAAAGAGCTAGCAAGGCAACAGAGAGCATAACAAATGATGATAACTCATACTATAAAGTAAAACTCGACTAAACAGGTGTCTTGCTGCACAAATCGAGCATGAGGCAACTATAAAAGAATGAACAGACCTTTACCGAGCAAAGAGACAGATAATGAGTGACTTGGGTGAGTAGAGCAGACGAGACCGACCGAGACCTACTTTTGAAGACAAATAATTAAAGAAACTATTAAAAGCCATGTTGAACAAATTGGTCAACCAACTCAACACATGAAGACTAAAGTAATGACAATAAAATCAAGTCAAAATATGTATTAATTAACTATTTAATATAACAAAAAGGAGTTATAAATGGGTACCAAAGTTCAATGAAGTTTATCTTTTTATCTTTAACAAATAAATTCCTTATTTTTTACAACATTTGTTATATTTTTCCTATAACAAAGTGGGGGGCATTCCGAGAACAAACCTAACATCTAAAACTAGGGCTATCGAACCATAGTAGTAACAAGGTCAGGGATTGGAAGAGGTGTTCAGAAACCAGGCGATACGACGGATCAACGGAGAGCAACGACAAAACCGACGGTAGGACAAGATCAGTTACCCCCTGCAACAGTCACCAACAACAATGTTGCAGCGATAACACTCACTGAAGTAGCTCCTCAAGTGAGATAGCCAACGGTCGCGATCAGATCGAAGTTCATACCATTTGCACCAGAAAATGTAGTGGATCCTATTTTGCAGGAAGAAGTGAACGGTGATCCTGTGGCTAAGAGCGCAATCCAACAGCTTGAACAACAACTTCTATACCTACATCAAGAGTAGCATAGGGTGGCATGTGAACACGACACTAAAGAATAAGCGATTTATGATACTATTGTCGGATTTCATGTAACAATGAGTGTACTAAAGGCTAAAGTTTAGGGAACCAGCCACACAAACCCTCTATCAAAATCTGACGCTAGCCGTGTGAATTATGGGAACCGTCCTTCCAAGCGCAAGGATAAAAGTGAATGAGAAGGTGAAAATAGAGGTAAAAGACGCTCCAAAGGTTAGGAAGAGGAAGAACCCCGTGCATCTAAGAAAGCTAAAGAGACCAAGATCATCCTGTACAATCAAATACGACCGAAGATGTCCACTTATATACTTAAGGAATCCCCATTCATGGAAAAAATCCTTGAAGTGCAACTCCCCAAGATATTCGATCCATTTAGGATGGAAGCCTATGACGCTACCAGAGATCCAAAAAGGCATCTGGAAAAAATTTGCAATATGATGATGACATTTAACCCTGATGATACTATGTTATGCCGAGCTTTGTCTATGACCCTTAAGGGTAATGTAATGGACTGGGTCAGTGGTCTACCTAAAGGATCAATTTTTGTTTTTGCAGGATTGTGGAGAGCCTTCAAGGAGAGATTTGTAGAAAATAAGGAGCTTTGATACGAGCACGACTCAATCATGGATCTTTAACATAAAAAAGTGAGTCATTAAAATGTTATGTTAGACGTTTTGTTAATTACATGAATGGTTTACCAGATCTGATGGAAAATATGGTTGTCGTCTCCCTCAAAAAAGGTCTCGATCGGCGAGGGGAGCTCTACACTGATTTAATCTGATTCCCGACTGAGGACATGGGAGATTTGCTGGCCCGAGAAGACATCTCCATCAGATTAGACGAAGCAAGGAAAATAGATTCCCAAGAGAGACCTTTCTTTGACCAAAAAGAAGGAAAATTCGACTAAAAAAAGACCGATGACGGGTCCCGCAAAGATACCTATCGACGATCAATGTATCTTGATAATCCATCCATGCGATTTAATCCTTTGACTGAGGTCATCTCAGTGTTCTATGATCGAACAAAAGGGAGAACAATATATATTCCTTCGCAAGTGATGAGCGCCCAAGGATTTAAAAGGTCCAACAAGTACTTTTGCTCTTATCATAATGACCACAGTCACCCAACCGACGAAAGGTGGCAGCTCAAAGAAGAGATCCATCACCAACCCGAGCAGAGGGAGAAAACTTTCCAGATGAGTGAGGAAAAGTCCATCAAGGATAAGGGAGCAGACCCGAGCAAATAGTAGTGGTTGTTCACCATTATGGGAGGACATTCAGAAATAACTAGCAACTTGGAGGGTAAAGACAATGACGTTACACGATCCTCGCCCATTCCAGTTGAAGCACAATCCGAAATGGCTAGCAACTCAATACTATATAGTCGATACTCGACACCATCACTATTCACTATCGATGGAGGAAACTCAGAATTAACTCGCAACCCAAAATCCAACAAACAGGAAATGGACAATCACAAGGTTCAGGTAGGTGAGGCCTCGTCTTATCATAACTCCAGGGATCCTGTCGTTGCCCTCACATTTAATGATGAAGACCTAAGAAAGATCAGCACGCTGCATGAGGATGCTCTAATAGTTAACGTAGACATTGGGGGAGTTATGGTAACCCGTGTCCCAATAGATGGCGGGAGCTCATCCCATATTATCTTCAAGACCAGCTATGACCGCATGCATAAAGTCTCACCCTACAAACCAACCCACGAAACCTTGGTGGGGTATGAAGGAAATGTCTCCTAATGTGTGGGCAAGGTTGTTGATGGTTAAGGTCGGTTATGAGGCCATAAAAAAAGAACGAAAAAATTGTTTATGATCTCTGACGCATCAAACCCTTATCACGTATTTATTGGTCGATCTTGGCTCCATCGAATGGAAGCCACCCCTATACATTCAGGCAATGAATAAAATACCCAGTCAGAAGCGCGGTCGGGATCATTCGTGGGAGTCAGAGGACTGCTAGAACGTGTTACGCAGTCACAATTGACCCGACAAAACTACTCCGATAGAAATTACCGGGTGGGGGGTACGTGAAGATAAAGGCCGAGCACCACTTCCGCCGGATCTTGTCGATGTTCCTAGGGAAACAGAGCAGCCCAAGCCAGACCACCCAGATTTGATTGTGGAATTGGTTGCAGAGGGTCGTATTGTGCGGCTATGTAACAATTTAAATTCTATTTTAAACAATTATTAATTAACATGTTTGGAAAAAACTTGGAGGTGTTCACATAGGATGCTCGTGATGTATCAAGGACCCCTCTATTATTCTTCATGAGTTAGAAATTGATTCCTATGCCAAACCCTTACGATAGAAGCAACAATCATTTTTATTGAAAAGAAGGAGGCCATAAATGCAGAAATGGATAAACTATCGCGGCTCGGGTACATCCTAAGAACTCGGTATCCAATATGGGTGGCAATCACGATCTTGGTTAAAAAATAAAGATGGTCAATAAATAATGTGTGTTGATTTCACTGATCAAAATCAATCTTGTCCTAAAGACGCATTTCCTTTGCCTCGTATTGATTAGTTGGTTGATTCATCTTTGGGTTGTGAATACCTTTCTTTTATGGATGCATACTCTGGATATAATCAGATTCACCTTAACCCGTCTCGGGCACATCCTACGAGCTTGGTATCCAATATGGGTGGCAAACCCGATCTTGGTTAAAAAATAAAGATGGTCAATAAATAATGTGTGTTGATTTCACTGATCAAAATCAATCTTGCCCTAAAGACGCATTTACTTTGCCTCGTATTGATTAGTTGGTTGATTCATCTTTGGGTTGTGAATACCTTTCTTTTGTGGATGCATATTCTGGATATAATCAGATTCACCTTAACCCGTCTAATGAGGAGCATAGAAATTTTCAAACCAAGTGCGGTCTGTACTTTTACACCGTGATGTCATTAAGTTTAAAAAAATCCATATTGAAAGACATCGAGGATCATAATTTCTCTCTTTTGGTTGATGAAGCACGTTACGTGTTGATTAAAGAAAAAATAGCTTTGGTGATTAAATATGTTAATATTGACGGAGAGATCATGGAAATATTTTTAAGCTTGGTTCATGTTACCGATATTGATAAGGAAATATGTTATTAAGGATCAAAATGTAATAAACGAAACCTTGTATAATAAGTTACGAAGTTGTGGGAGAGATTTAGGACTTTATGTAAAGATAAAGGGCTAACGTGAAATTATACTTATTTCATAACTGATTCTGTTACGGTTAAGTCTTGATGCCTCTATATAAAGGTCAGGGCTAAACTAAATAAAGGATTATGATTCTTTTGGTTAAACTGCTTGCAACTGTTCTCTTTCTCTCTCTAAACTTTACCTCTCAACTTCTCTAGCTAAATTTGAATTAATCCACACCAGATACAACTACAAAATGCTTGGAAAAAATGATAGACTTAATATATGCTGAACATAATTTATATTTATCACGGTTGATGGGTTAATGTTATGACAGTGCATCTAACATATAGAGTGAATTTAATGCTTTGAAAACACTTATGTCAAATGAAAATGAATTTGCCAAATATTTTCATTGTTTTACACACCAACTCTAACTCGTTGTGTCACTGTTACGAATGATCATATTGCTATTAGTGATTTTTGTAGCATTATCACTATGATTTTAAACGCATGTGGAACATCTTGTTGAAGAATGGATAAAGTACGACACGTTGAGTATAAAATAATTGTTGCATCTCTTGAAAGTAGAGAAATTATAATGGGAGAGGGAAAACTTAAGAAATGAGTTTGAAACGACCAGGTGACACTCGATGGGGATCGCATTTCAATACTTTGCTACAGTTGAAGATTATGTGGTCTTCAACAATTAAAGTGAATGAACATGTACTTGCAGATGGTTCTAATCTAGATAATAGATGCATATAAAAAACATTGATTATGTGAATGAAAAGTTATGTTTTCATCTTTATTTTTCATTTGATGGTTGAATTTCTTGGGTCAACATATGTTTTGTTACGATGTTTACAAAGGAGAGACCAAAATATTGTACAAGTTATTTCTTTGATTGATACAACTAAAAAGAGACTGGACAATTATAGAGAGAATGGTTGGGATAAACGTTTAGACCAAAGCGAGAAGTTCTGTGTGTCTAGTTCCATTGACATTGTTAATATAGAAGATACATTCAAGACTCGTGTGCGAATGAAGCGAGATTGACGTGTAACTAATTACCATAACTATAAGGTGGAGATTTATTGCCTGGTAAATTTACTATGTATTTTATTGTAATTTAGGATTATAATATGCCTATACATATAATTCTAAATTCTTATTTTCTCAATTTCTACAACTTTTGAATTTACTTAATTAAGAGACAAAACATCTTTTTCCAAAAGAAAATACAAAGTAATGTACTTGTGGATATATCGTTCCAAGTTTTGACAGATACAATCGAAAGATACTTACCCTTCTATGGATATTCATTGCATCTAGAATATGAGACTTTTCCCACATATGCAGCACTGCTAGCCACCCTACGATTTCTTATTGGCGACCTAGTTATACATGTTGCACGATCTCGTATGTTCACGTCCCTTCTCTTGGTAATCCTCGACTCTTTATAAAAAAATCACTATCATACCTCCATCGCAACAACCCTTACTAATCATATTCCAATAACATGTCTATATCGCCTCACCTTACTTCATTTGTCAAGTAGACACTTTATGTACATAGGTACTTTCAAGGGGGACCTCGTCATAACCCTATGTTCCATGATCATTAATATTTTTCCTTTTTCTAGCACAACGACTAGCCTCACTAGTATGATGATTACAAACTCCAAATATCTGACAAGCATCCTCATTTGGTTTGTGATACCACCAATCTCAGGAGACCAAACATCTCCAAGACCTCCAAATACACGTTCACTCTGACCCTTGCAGTTGAGCTCAACAACATATTAGCGTGAGATTAAGTGAAATTATACGATCCATTCATACCATGCCATATAATCACAACTGAGCTTTGTGGAGTGAATAATTCATGATATGACCTCTTTCACATTTATAGAAATTTCGTTCAAGCGGTAGAATTTCACCATCGCAAATCCCGATTCTCAGGGAAGAATCAAGAAAATTACATACAAGGAAACCTTTTAGTCTAACAATGGATAAACTAAAACCTGATATACAAATATCAATATCGTAACTGACGAGTAAAAAATTAGTTCACGAGTATGTCATCCACAATTCCAGAGCCATACACATCCCATGATCTAGAGATAAATGTCTAAATATTATTATAAAATTTTGAAAATAATATTTATTAATCATAGTTTTTTTATTGTGTTTATACAATTTATAGTCAATGTTCAATGCCTTCACATTGTTTCAGAGTGCAACACAATAATAAATTAACTTACTGATCTAATGTAATTTGTTTAC